>JABTTQ020000257.1:0-323933 GCA_016081115.2 Rehmannia glutinosa
CTACATTTCACAATCAATATATACAAAAAGAACTTTTGCCAGTTCATCAAGAAGGAAGAAACGTCTCTACTCCTATGGAAACCTACATCATGATTGATCAAATTTGAGAAAGGCATATTGGTTGACAAACAAGTTCGAGGTATGTTTATCTACGTTTTATTACTCCTTTACACTCGACATTTTTTATGCCTTATGTCTATATGCTCGACTTCAAAACTATCCCAACGAATCTCATTAAAGTGCCGTTAAAAGAAATTTGCAAATATTTGAAAGGCACTTTTCTTACGGCTTGTTTATCCAAAGTTTTTAAATATTCATATTTTTTTCGATAGAAAGTCCGGTGATAATAATTCCTCAACATATGGTTCGTCATCATCGAACTAAACATATTTAAGGAAGAAGAATTTTACCAAGCAATCGGAGAGAATGAACAAAAATGATGATAAACGAGCACGATAATCCTCAAGATATATAATTTATGCAAGAAAACACATTTGAAGTGAATTGTGTGTGAAATGACAAAAGGGGAAAATTGAGTTGAAAGAGCCAAATGGCTAAGTCGCACAAAAGCAATTTTATCCCAAAACGGCTTAGGACGACCTGGCCCCATTCAGGAGACCGTCGACCTCAACCCATTTTGCCACTGGATCAGTCTGCATTTTTGAGAACCGAAATTTGATCCAAAAATCTAATTTTTAAGCCCTAAGTTTTAAAACGTGCAAATGCAAACATAGTCCTCATTTAATATACATTATGTCTCAACAAGCTCGAAATGAGGTAAAAGAGCAGCGGTTAATGATATGGGTTGAACCCTTGAAAATGTGTTTCATTGTTGAAAGCTTGTCAGATTCTTATATATTTGTGTTGGGCATGTTGATTGATGTTGATGATAATTGTATAATTGCATTTTATGATAAAAATTGGCTTGGTTATTTTTACAAGAGTTATATACATCTTCTTTATTATTCGACGCCCACCAAGTGTTCGATAAAATGTTTCAAAGGAAAATTCATCACCTACATGATTCTCTCGTTTTCAAACGTCTTATATATTTATAGAGATCATGTTTTGCAAATCAAATGAGCTTTTACAAGCTTTTATAAGTCATTTGATCAACTTTTCCTTCCCTTTTGGAATTCTAAGCTTAATGATCAATAGCTCGATAAATCGCAAGTTAAATTGCGCACTTTGATATGGATATATGATGTTTTTATCGTATAACATTCTTTTGATGATTCCAAAGGGGAGAAACAGTAATAAGCTCTTTAGCTCCAGAAGCTAAGATAAGCTCAACGGAAGAAGTTATAAAATGGCTATCAAAAGCCAATAGTTGTGGATCATACTTAGTCCATTTGTTGTATTGTGGACTCATTTACATGTCAAATGATGTTTTGATGACAGGAGCTCATAAGCTCTTAATACTTAAGCCCAAGCTCAATATGTAAAAGCCGAGCTTTAAGTTTTTGGTTGATTGCTTTATATTACTTTGTTGTGAATGTTGATAGGGAGGAGCATTTGTAAAATGTGTTTGAATATATCACTCTCATTCTTGTGATTATTATGCGTGAAATGTTGTCGCTCTCAATGGATAGTTCATTTTTAACCAAGAAAAATTGTTTTATTTTCAAAATCGATTCATCGATTTTTGCATGTATTTTGGGGCTTAATATTGGCTAGAATGTGGGAATATGCATGCGTTTATACAAGTAAATGGGTAGTATTCTTGTTTTGTGGAATTGGATTACGCTTTGCTCGCTTTGTAGGAATTTATCGATATTTGTAGCATAGTGGCAACAATTTAAGCAGAACCGCCAATACTGGCACAAGTGACGGTTGGAGTCTGAGTCGAAAAAAGTTGGACGAATCCGGTCAAGAAATGGAAAAAATAGTCTTTGGGCATATCGTTCCGGTGAGCACGGGGCGTATCTTCTCTCAAAGATGTACCGTGCTCAACCCAAACAGATGACTCGAGTGCGTGCGGTTGGGGCACGACGCAGCCTGCCTATATCGCACGCCTGCGTTCTCCTCAAGAAAGATTACAAAATGGTTCCGCACCCAAAGACGGCCGGGGTGTTAGTGCGGCAAAGAACGCAGCCGTCCGTCAATGAAAAACAGAGTTTGTCAAATTTCAACCAGGTTTCGACCCGAACGAAGTACAAATAGACACGGCAGCCAAACGAGAACACGCCTGATTTTTACCCTAAACCAGAGAAAATAGCAGGTTTCCACCAGGATACTTCGAGAGATTGATCAACATCGCAACCACACCTTCGAGGATTGAAGATAGATCGAGAGATCGTCATCCCCGAGTCACTCATTCCATCGTATCGTATTTCAATTAGTTAGATTTTGATTATGAATATTTGTCGCTTAATTGTTTATTTTCAATGCCTGGCTAAAACTCTTGTGATTCGGGTTTGGGAGTAGATTAATAAACTCTTTATGTGATGATTAATGATAATTGAAGTTAATATTTTCTTTCTCTATTCAAGTACTTTGCTTTAATTCTTGTTTTTTTATCAAAAGGCCTTTGATCTAAACTTGTTTTGATGTATTGATCCATAATTCTAACCGATGAGCTTCAATACTAGATTCGAAAGTACAATACACAAATAGATTGCATGATTGAGAAGTCTGTGAATATTTGTGAGATCTTTAATCTTTTGAACTTTTGGGAGTTGGATATCTCATGTTGAGTAGAGATGCTAACATAGATATTCCAATCAACGCTTTTACATACATCTTTATAGAGCAGGGGGAAATTACTTTGGTGATCGGTCTATAGAGAATAATATGTTTAACTGGTTTCTTAACTGAGCATAAAGTGGATATTAATTGAAACCATAACCCAGGAATCCATCCATTCATACTTGATCTTTAATCACTCTTTACTTTGTTATTTTAGATTAATTTCTCGCTTTAGTAATAATAAAACCAAACCTTCAAATTTCGATAGTTTAGATAAAAATAGACTATTATAATCCAATATTTGGTACATTAATTTATTAATCCTCATGATTCGACCTTGCAAACCCTATTCTATAAATTGATCCGTACACTTATGAAAGCTATAAAAATAGGCGAACAAGTTTTTGGCGTGTCATGACTAATCAAATTTTAGTACTAATATTGCGATAAATAGAACTATTCTTAATCTAGACGTTCTTTTTTTTTTAATTTGTTCGATTTTACTTCTATTGTGGTTAACTTGTTTTCTTTAGTTGAGTTCAGTAGTGCATGATCACCGCAAAGCAAAGAGACTTAGCACGTTCATACCGGAGGTTGAAGCTTTGCAGGGGCGAAATAGTGCAGCTACTAAACGGGCAGAAAGACAATGCATGCAAACCATGGCAGAGTTGAAGACAACAACAGGCAATAACGGGGGTAACAACCAGGCTAACAGGGTCAATGTTGAGTTACCAACACCAGAGGTTCCAGTGGCTCGGCAGCCCAACAAAGAAGCGATACGCGATTCTTTCGCCCAATCAATCGCAACTATGGTGGCATTGCCAATGTCCCGATCAATGCGAATAATTTTGAGCTAAAGCCAGCGCTGATCTCGATGGTACAGCAGAACCAGTTTGGGGGCTTCCCGTCTGAAGATCCCAACTCTCATCTTGCGAATTTCATACAAATTTGCAATACTATCAAGATGAATGGGGTGATGATGATGCTATACGTCTTTCGCTTATTCCCTTTCTCTTTAAGGGATAAGGCTAGAACTGGCAGCACCCTAACTCAGGGAGTGTGAACAACCGGGATGAGCTAAGTCGAGGTTTCTGTTTAAATACTTCCCACCAAGTAAGACGCCAGCACCTAAAAGCGAGATCACCGGTTCGAGGCACACTCCGAGCCTTTGTAGCGAGGCCAGGAGAGATTCCGGGATTTGTTGAGGAGGTGCCCGCAACATGGATTTCTGAAGATCAGCTGACTTTGATTTTTCTACAATGGGTTGATGGGAGACAGACGAGATCATTTGTAGATGCGCAGCGGGCGGCGCTCTACTCGCGAGATTTCCGGAAGATGCATTCAACTTGTTAGAGGAGATAGCCATGAATAGCTATCGGTGGCCCTCCGAGAGACTAACGTGAAAAGGGTAGCTGAAGTTTTCGATTCGATCCATTAAAGAGTTGGACCTGACAGATGGCCGTTTTGACAAATCAATTGAGTACATTGACAAAGGCAAATGAGGTAAACGCAAAAAGTAGTGGAGGAGTTTCTTCAGATCCGAGAGGAAGTTCTTAATTCGTGAATAACCTAGGAATTTCAACAATTTCGAACAATCAAAATCCCACTCATTATCATCAGGCCTAAGGAACCACGAAAATTTCTCCTATGCAAACGAAAAGAACGTGATGCAACCACCACCGGGTTTAATGTGACTAATGGAGTTATTCGCAGATCCTAAACCAACCATGGAAGACATGTTCACCTCGTTTATGAATGAGACAAGGAACAGTTCAACAAGGATGAGGCAAAGATGGATAAAATCGAAAACCATGTCACCCAAGGGTCCCAGATGAAGAATCTTGAGACCCAAATTGGTCAAATAGCTACAATAATTGGTGGTGCAAAAGCATCAAAAGGCCAGTTCGAGCAACACCGGTAAACCCAAACCAAACAGTGTAAAGCCATTCGTCCGAGGAGTGGAACGAATACGAGGGGCGAAAATACGAGAAAAATTCGAAGAATCGCATGGCCAAGACGGCCGTGCGCCAGCAAGACGGCCAGCCCAGGCGCTTTGCCGCACGACAATCGATAGACGGGTGAACGGAAAGCGAGGCAAATGGCGAGTTGAGGCCAAGGAACAATGAGAACATCGTCTTGAACAAAAAGGCCGGTGAAGCTTAAATCTTCCTCTAACCCTGATATTTCTAAACTTAATGTTCCCTTCCTTTTCCCCAACGTTTTCAAAAGAAAAAGTTAGACGCACAATTTGCTAAGTTTTTAGATATTTTTAAAAATCGCATATTAACATTCCTTTTGCGATGCATTGAGCGGATGCCCAATTACGCTAAGTTCATGAAGGATGTTATGTCAAGAAAAGAAAAAGATGACTAGTTTGAGGCAATTAACTGAGCGAGTGTAGTGCAATAATCCAAAGGAAACTACCACAAAAGTTGAAAGATCGGGAGTTTCACTATCCCTTGTGCTATTGGTGATGTTTTCTTTAAGAAAGCACTTTGTGACTTAGGAGCGAGTATTAACTTAATGCCCTTATCTATTTTCGTGCAACTTGGATTGGGAGAGGTGAAGCCATCTACGGTCACCTTACAACTCGCAGACCGATCACTCACATATCCAAAGGGAATCATCGAGGATGTACTTATCAAAGTTGATAAATTCATATTCCTGTGGATTTCTTAGTCTTTGGACATGGAGGAAGATAAAGATGTTCCTCGATATTTTGGGCGTCCATTCCTAGCGACGGGGAAGGCCTTAATAGATGTGCAAAGGAGAGCTCACGTTGCGGGTTAATGATGAGCATGTTCTATTTACGATATATAAAGCGCACTTCAATTTCATGATGGTGTGGAGACTTGTAAATTCAGAGCGTAGTTGAATCCCGCATTGATGAGTATGCGGATCATACATTGTTTCGGGATACTTTGGAGTTTGGTTTGACACATTCGTGTTCAACATCGAACTTGACTATTGATATTGATAACCAAGACTTGTATGATTGTGTTTGTGCTTTGGATAATATCGGGGAACTACCAGGAGGAGCGCAAGAGAGACACACTCTAAAAACGTACGGGAATCGATTCTACAGGGGACGCACCCGTGCCCTTGAGCACGCCGAGCCGTGCGTATGGCCGACGAAAAAATTGACGAACGACGACAGTCCGTGCCAGGTAAATGGCACGGGCACCCGCCCGTACCTAAGGTCAAGGAACGCTGAAGGAGCTGCGAGATGGCACGGCCGTGCTCATCAAGACGGGCACCCGTGCTCTCCCGAAGAGGTTAAATCGAACCGAACTCAAACCCTTGCCCGAGCATCTCAAATATGCATTCCTTGGAGCGAATAACACGAGTCCGTGTAATCGTATCATCACTTTTAACTTCGGTTCAACTCGATAAATTGCTTAGGGTGTTACGAAAACATAAGTCGGCGATAGGTTGGTCAATTTCGATTTGAAAGGCATTAGTCCATCTATTGTGATGCATAAAATTAGAATGGAAGATGTCTAAACCTTGATTGCAAAATCAAAGAAGATTAAACCCTATAATGCAAGAAGTCGTTAGAAAAGAAGTTTTAAAATGGTTAGATCTTTGGAATTATTTATGCTATTTCGATAGCTCTTGGGTAAGTCAGTACAAGTGGTCAAGAAAAGGGGATAGCGGTAGTAAGAAACGAGAGTGATGAACTTATAGCAACTAGAGTAGTAATTGGATGGAGAATTTGTATTGATTATAGGAAGTTGAATGACGCTACTCGCAAAGATCACTTTCCTTCCCTTTATTGATATGATGCTTGATCGTTTGGCGGGATATGATTATTATTGTTTTTCGATGGTTATTCAGGTATAATCGATCGATTGCCCGAAGACCAAGAAGAAGACGACCTTTACATGCCCTATGGTACCTTTGCATTTCGCAGATGCCATTTGGACTTTGTAACGCACCCGCTACTTTTCAAAGATGCATGATGGCTATATTCCATGATTTCATTGAGAAAATAATGGAGGTTTTCATGGATGATTTTTACGTGTTTGGAGATTCATATGACCATTGCTTGAATAACCTTTCTCTAGTTTTGCAGAGAGACGCGAGGAGACTAACCTTGTTTAAATTGGGAAAAGTGCCACTTCATGGCACGAGATGGCATTGTTTTAGGCACCAAAGTCTCTTCGCAGTTTGGAAGTTGATAGAGCGAAAGTTGTGGCAATCGAGAAACTCCCACCTCCAACAAACGAGAAAGCCATTCAAGTTTCTTAGACACGCCGGATTCTATAGAAGGTTTATCGTGACTTTTCTAAAATCACTAAACCTTTAAGTCGTTATTAGAAAAAGATATCGCTTTCAATTTTTCCAATGATTGTTTGAGTGCTTTGAAATTGAAGAAGGCTTTAGTGACAAGAGACCCATTCTAGTAGTTCCGGATTGGAGTCGGCCCTTGAACTAATGTGTGATGATGCCGACTTTGCGGTTGGGGCTGTTTTGGGTGAGAAACGAGATAAGATGTTCGAGCCATCTACTACGCGTGGCAGTAATCCTTAGACGATTGCCAAACAAAACTACACTACCACATCGAGAAGGAAATCTAGCAATCGTGTTTGCATTCGACAAAGTTTCGATCTTACTTGATTGGGACCAAGACGATCGTCCACACCGACCACGCGGCAATTAAATATCATTTGACAAGAAGGATGCCAAACCAAAGCGATTCGGTGGATCTCTTGCTACAAGAAGTCGATGTGGAGATTCGGGATAGAAAGAGCTGCGAGAATGTAATAGCCGATCACTTGTCCGTACTAGAATACAAGAAGGAGGAGAAAGAAATCACGGAGGCAATTAAGGAGGAATTCCCGATGAGCAACTTCCGATGCTACAAGCTAAATTCCCATGGTATGCCGATTTTGTTAATTATTTGGTTGCGGGGGTTTTGCCTCCGGATTTATCATCTTATCAAAAGAAGAAGTTCCTCCATGATGTCAAGTTTTACATGTGGGACGATCCCCTGCTCTTTAAGAGGCTGCGCCGACACCATCATTCGGCGATGTGTACCTCAAGAAAGAGTGGGACGGAGTTCTACAAACAGTGCCATTCCTCACCTTCCGGAGGACATTTCGGGGTCGGCGCGCTTGCGGCGCTAAGGTATTACAAAGTGGATTATCTTGGCCTACATTATCTAACGATTGCTATCTATTCGTACAAAAGTTGTGATAGGTGCGGCCGGACGTGGGAAACATCTCGGAGGCGACATGAGATGCCAATGACCAATGTGATGGAAGTTGAACTCTTCGATGTGTGGGGATCGACTTCACGGGCCCCTTCCCATCTTCATCGGGCTATCAATACATTCTACTTGCAGTGGAATATGTATCTCGATGGGTTGAAGCTATTCCGGCTCGGACGATGATCGCGAGTAGTGCTCAAATTCTGAAGAAAAATATATTCACTCGGTTTGGAACCCGAGAGCTTTGATTAGCGACGAGGGGGGTCACACTTTGTGAATAAATTAATGAGCACTCTACTTGCGAAGTGCGGGGGTTAAGCACAAGGTGGCATTAGCATACCATCCGCAAGCAAGCGGACAAGCGGGCTGGCAGCCAATCGTGAGATTAAGCGATTTTAGAGAAAACGGTGAACATAAATCGCAAGATTGGGCCATGAAGCTAGATGACGCACTATGGGCATATCGGTTTGATCAAGACACCCTCGGGGCACATCAGACGTATCGATTAGTCTTGGGAAATCGTGTCACTTGCCCGTCGAATTAGAGCATAAGGCGTTTTGGGTCAAAAAGTTGAATTTTGACTTCCAAGCAAATGGGTGAAAAGAGGCTCTTGACTGAATGAGATGGAGGAATTAGGGATGAAGCCTATGAAAATTCCCGGATTTACAAGGAGCGAACCAAACGATGGCACGATCGAATGATAAAGAAGAGGGAGTTTTAGGGTGAACAAGTCCTTTTGTTTAACTCACGTCTTAAACTCTTTAGGGAAAGCTTAAGTCTAGATGGTGGGTAGTTTGTGATAAAGAAAGTGTTAAATCCTCAGGGAATAGTGGAGCTATTGAGCCGAGATGGGAGACATTCATGGTGAATGGCGAGAGAATCAAGCATTACTTGAGCGGGAGCAAAAGGAGGAAGTGACACGCTCACATTGCTAGAGCCATGATCAACTAAACAAAGGCGTCAAGCTATAGCGTTAAATTTAGCGCTTGTTGGGAGGCAACCCAATGGTTTTGTTGTTCTATTTCTTCCCATGTTTCTTAATTTGTTCCTTTCCCTTTTCTAAGTTAGGATTTTATTGCTTTCATAGGTAAAAAAAAAAAAAAAAACTCGAACACAAGAGTTCGGACTCAAAGACGGCAACCGTGCCATATGGGCACGCCTGCTCGTTCCCGCCTCAGTCGGGGACTCCCAAGTTCGGCCCTAAAGACGGCCACCCGTGCCGTTTGGCACGCCCGTGCTCTTAGGATTTTTGGAGCAATCTTTCGGCCCCAAGCACGGCGACCCGTGCCTTATGAGCACGCCGTGCTCGCCTGGCATTGAGACTTAAAAACCGGCGAGGCCTTATTTTCTTCAGAATTTTTTCCTCCTTCACGCATGCGAATAAACAAGAAAACCATCCCCCTCCAAATTTTTCGAAAATTCATTCTAGATATCATCACTACTCACCTCCCACACTACTCTAAACATGAATTACACGTTTGAATTTGCTTTGGAAAGCAAGGATTTGGGGTAGATAGCACCTAGGGTTTCAACAATCCAACTCTCTTCTAATTCTCGAAAAATTAAGGTATGAATTGAAAATTTTATGTCAAATTTCTTGAGGATTATGAACTAGGGTTGATATATGATGCTTGTGTGATACTTTAGCCATATTTTTAATGGAATTTTCTATGGGGCTTTTTATCGAACACTTGGTGGGTTGTTGAATTGTGATGAATTTAGTAGATTGCTTGATGGATTATACTTGTGTTAGATTGTTTAGGAGGTTAGGGGCTAGGATTCTCGGCAATTATATTGATATGTGAATTGAACGCTTGATTATGAATCGAATTGTTGATGATGAGCTACTATACTTCTAGTGAAATTGTTGTATTAATTCATTGTTTGTTTTTACTTGGCAAGTATGGATTCTCACGATTGTTTTGCCAGGTACTAAATTGAAACATGGCTGAACCACGACCAAACCGAGGAAGACGAGGTTGGGAGCCGCGCCGCTCGAGCGCCACCACACCGGACGGCCCAGAGGCTACGGGCTCACTATTGATGAAAATGAAATCTTTGGATAAATGGAACGGCTCATCCATCGTTCATTCGCACCTACACGCTATATCGACGATGAATGTATCCGAGCTCTCGGGATACACGAGGATGTGTGGCAAATGTTTGATCGAGTTGGATGGACCGCATTTATGCAAAGGGCGGTGCCAACCTACAAGACACTCACACTAGAGTTCTTAAGTTAATCGCTCGAGTCACGGCAACACGACCCACGGAGTGAGCACAGGAAATCCGATTCAAGTTGGGCAACGAATGGAGAAACCGTCACTATTGCCGAACTTAATCAAATTTTTGGGGTACCATCGGACGCCCATACCGAACGGCCGCAAATTACGACTCGCGTGCTTTCGGCGATTGTTAGTGAAACTCCCGACCAGGGCTTATGCAATACGCAAAGACGCACCTCCAAGGCTTCCTCACTCCTCCAACCCCATATTCCGTTACATTCAAAAAGTAACGGCCCGTTGTGTTCGCCGGTACAACAATGGGGTATGCAAGCGAGAGAGCTATACCTCTTTGGTGTATGCTCAATCGCACCCACTTATAACATGGCGGCATACTTTGTGGAACACGCCGTCACGTCTGCAAAGACATGAAGCGGGGAAAATACTAATTGGGGAATGATAACCCCAATCGCACAACATTTTGGGGTTGACATAAGCGCATGGAACCATTAGCGAGCGTAGAAGCATTAACATGAGCGCACTTCTCACCATGAATATCATCGTAATGAGGAGAATATCCTCTGTTTTTCAACAAAAAGTCGGGTCTTCGTTTCCTTCCTAACCCATGACTCAAAGCAGATAATTGATAACCAAATCAAGCTTCAGACTCCGAGGAGCATATCGAGTCATGCAGGGTTTAGCGCGCGAAAGAGGCGAAGATAGCGGGCCCGATGAAGAAAGACTTGGTCATGGGAGGCGGGAGTATGATAGACGAGGAGAGAGGGGTTTGAGCAAGACTTCCAACAGGAAGCTTCGATCGGAGCGGCCACAGGGACGACTGATATTCCAGAGCTCTCGCCAAGCGCGAACGTGGGGGCGAAGATGATCACGGCGGGTTACGTGCATTCGAGGAAAGCTTGCGACGACATAGGAGTGATTTCGTGCTTACCAAGAAGTCAAGATCAAAGGTACCATATGCGAGCTTGTGGAACCAAGCACACGGCGCGGGAGTCGGAGATATTGCGAGCGTACTACGAATCGAAAATTGGCATATCTCCCGGGGCCACTACCCGCCGCCACCCCCTTTTGATAATCCGAGTCCTATCCACACTTTTTTTTTGGAATTCTACCTTCTCTTTTATGCGCTATAATTTCATTCAAGTTTGGGGGAGAGGTAGTAATTTTATTGATGGGTGTGGCGTTTGTATTCATTTAGTTGCATGTAGAGCATATCATATAGGGTGCGGTCATTAGATGTTTGATTTTTTTTTTTAGCATGTTTATTGCTTTAGCACGTTTATTGCTTTCTAGTAGTTAGGGAGTGAGTTGACCGCTATTGTGTGTTTGTTGTGTGTTGATTGAGATCTTGATCTTGGGAGCATTTTGCGGATTAGTTCGTGTTGTTTTGAATTGGATATTGAGTGTGAGTTGATCGGGTTGAGAATAATTAATATGGAGCATGTGCTTATTGGGATCATGATTAAAATGCTTTGAATTATGCACTTACAAGCCTTGTGAGCTTTTGAGCCTTTCTTTGCCTTCATCATATGCGATCTTGTTTGCGATTGAGTGTGTCATTCATGTTGATTTGAATTCTAGAACTTGCTCGGTATCTCGTCGAGGTCACATGTTGTATGCATTCATGAAAATGATTTTAGGCCATTTTTGTTAAGCCTTTCAAGCCTTTTTGCCTACCTTATGATATTTGATTTTCCTAGTTAGCCAACTTGAGCTATTGCCTGATTTTTTGATAGCCACATTTCAAGTAGTAGAACTTAAATTGATATATCATTATCCTAAACTTGAGCGTATAGCATTGAGTAAAGGATAGAATAAATGATTGAATGAAGGGATATCAAGAAATTAGAAAATAGTTTGTATGATTGATGATTGGGAATAAAAGAAGAAAAGGAGAAAAATGAGGATACTCACAAAAGTCGAAAAAAAAAAAAGAAGAAATTCGAAAAAAAAAAAAACGCATTTGAAAAAAGTGAGTCGGCATGTACTAGAAATAAGGTGGAAATTGTGATGTAAGGCGAAAGAGATTGATGAGTATGAAAAAGAAAGGAGAAATAGAGAGGTGATAAGATATAAGGCGATTGGGAGTACATAATTGGTTGGTATTAGAATATCATTAGAGAAAAACGATGTGCTTACCAATCTATACGCTTGAGTTGAGTCACTTTATCCATATTTCCTACCTTAACCAAAGAGCCTTCATTACAACCATAAACAAAGTCCTTTATGATTTGTGAATTGCATACAAACAAGTGGCGGAGATGTGAGACTATTTGCAAGCATATGGTAATTCTTCAAACATTGATATGATTTGAGCGAATACACGTCCATTATTATTCTAGTGAGTAGAGTATACACTTTATCCATGAGAGGCATGATTTGAAGTGTTTTACCATGATTTTAATAGACTTGTGCTCGTGTTAGCTATTTGAAACTTGGTTGGTTTATGCTTGATGTTTGGATAGATGACATGAATTGTGACGCGGTGTTCTTGAGTTGCTCTTCTCTACCCCAATTGTGTTGTCTTAAGGTGTTGACCGGATCACATCATGATTTAAGTTTGGGGGTTTGATTATTTGGTATTTTGCATGTATTTTGGGCTTAATATTGGCTAGAATGTGGGAATATGCATGCGTTATACAAGTAAATTGGGTAGTATTCTTGTTTTGTGGAATTGGATTACGCTTTGCTCGTTTTGTAGGAATTTATCGATATTTGTAGCATAGTGGCAACAATTCGAGCATTGCAACCGCCAATACTTGACACAAGTGACGAAGTTGGAGTCGAGTCGAGAAGAAGTTGGATGACGGGCAAGAAAAGGAAAAAAATAGTCTTTGGGCATATCGTTCCAGGTGAGCACGGGCGGGCGTGCTCTGAAGCACGGCCGTGCTCAACCCAAACAGGATGACTCAAGGTGCGGCTTAGGGCACGGGCGGCCCGTGCCATATTGGCACGCCCGTGCTCCTCGAAGAAAGATTACAAATGGTTCGGCACCAAAGCATGGGTCAAGGCGTGCCAAAAGGGCACGGCCGTGCCGTCTTTGCGGGAAAAACAGAGTTTGTCAAATTTCAACTAGGTTTCGACCCGAACGAAGTACAAATAGACCCGGGCGGCACAAACGAGAACACGCTGATTTTTACCCTAGAAACCAGAGAAAAGAGCAGTTTCCACCGGATACTTCGAGAGATTGATCAAGACCGCAACCACACCTTCGAGGATTGAAGATAGATCGAGAGATCGTCGTCATCCCCAGTCACTCATTCCATCGTATCGTATTTCAATTAGTTAGATTTTGATTATGAATAATTTGTCTATGAATTGTTTATTTTCAATGTCTGGCTAAAACTCTTGTGATTCCGGGTTTGGGAGTAGATTAATAAACTCTTTTATGTGATGATTAATGATAATTGAAGTTAATATTTTCTTTCTCTATTCAAGTACTTTGCTTTAATTCTTGTTTTATCAAAAGGCCTTTGATCTAAACTTGTTTGATGTATTGATCCATAATTCTAACCGATGAGCTTCAATACTAGATCTTGAGTACTTGACACAAATAGATTGCATGATTGAGAAGTCTGTGAATATTTGTGAGATCTTTTAATCTTTTGAACTTTTGGGAGTTGGATATCTCATGTTGAGTAGAGATCTTAACATAGATATTCCAATCAACGCTTTTACATACATCTCGAGAGAGGGGTAAATTACTTTGGTGATTGGTCTATAGAGAAGAATATGTTTAACCTTGGTTTGCTTAACCCGAGCATAAAAGTGGGATATTAATTGAAACCATAACCAGGAATCCATCCATTCATACTTGTTCTTTTAATCACTCATTACTTTGTTATTTTAGGATTAATTTCGCTTTAGTAATAATAAAACCAAACCTTCAAATTTCGATAGTTTAGATAAAAATAGGACTATTATAATCAATACTTGGTACATTAATTTATTAATCCCTGTGGATTCGACCTTGCAAACCCTATTCTATAAATTGATCAGTACACTTGCGGTGAAGCTATAAAAATAAAGCGAACATTGACCTCTTTAAATTGTTTTAGTTTGTAATCAAAAAGGGGAGTTTGTTAGATAAATATTTTTATCATAATTTTGATGATTTTGTTTTCACACCAAAACTATGTTTTTAAATGTTGTCCAAATACTCCTAAATAATTTAAAATGTTTTTACTAATTTTCTGAGTATTTCTTCAAGTTTATTTTCGACAAAAATTGGACAACACTTTTGATAATTTTGTGTTAATGTGTTTTTACACCAAAACAATGTTTCTAAATGTTGTCCAAATACTCCGATTGATTTAAAATGTTTTTACTAATTTTTGGAGTATTTCGGAAGTTTATTTTCGACCAAAATTGGACAACACTTTTTGTCTCGTGGCAACCCGTGTCTACGAAAGTTGAGTTCGAAAACGAGAACGAGACATTTTGAAAAACCCTAGAGGTCGACCGGTCGACCAAAAAGGTTGACCGGTGCAAGAGAGAAAATAGAAACTCTGCTTCTCAAATTTGTAGCAGGTGACCAG
The DNA here is from genome assembly GCA_016081115.2 of Rehmannia glutinosa. Classification (NCBI taxonomy): domain Eukaryota; kingdom Viridiplantae; phylum Streptophyta; class Magnoliopsida; order Lamiales; family Orobanchaceae; genus Rehmannia; species Rehmannia glutinosa. Next base: position 14,679 of record JABTTQ020000257.1, read on the forward strand.
GCCCCTATGGGGGCGGCCTGGTCAGACCCTAGGTCGACCGTTCCAACCCCCGGACCGGTCCCTATGTTGATTTTTTTGTGTAATCTCATTTTCTCTATTTGTGCGCGACCAAGGTTGCCCTATTATTTTTGACAAAGAAATTCTAAGCTGTTGTGCAGCAAAGACAACTTTTCCTTAAATTGTGGGGTTGATTTCTAATGACTATAATCTTGATTTTAATTGCATTTTTCGTATATTTTCAATCACCAAGATGAGTTTATCCATGATCAATCATCTCCTATAAATAGAGGAAGATTTGAAGCAACACAATAAGAGAGAAAACTACAACACAACAAGATACATTCAAGCAAACACTTTTGTTCTTCTATTTCAATATTCTTGTTGTAATAGCTTAAGGTCTTACACTTTCTCATCTTGAGGTCTAGGCTTCATTCTTGATTACACTTGCACTCAAAATTGTATTGTTCATTATAGAGTTGTAGTCTTGAATTTTTTTGTGCTCATCATTTAACACAAGATATCCTTGTGAGTGTTCTTTGTGGTAAGGGTGATCTAGGTGTTAGGTCAAAGAAGATTGTGGTAATCTTTTTATTGAAGAGTTTGGTGCTCTTTGAGGTGTTGAAGAACTTGGTGTTCTTCAAGGTTGAAGATTGTGGTAATCTTCACAAGGTGCCGTTGAGGATTGTGGTAATCTTGAGGAGATTGTGGTAATCTCCAAACAGTGTTGTTAGGTGATGTTGTATTAATTGTGGTAATTAATAAAATCTTTTTATTTTTGAAATCCATCCAGGAGATACTAGGGTGGTAGAGGATTAGGCTCAGGTGGGTTGAACCTCTATAAATCGGCGTGTGCTATTTACTTACCGCACCTTCATTCTTGTCTTGGCTTGTTTAATTCGAAAAAAGAGGCATAATCGAGAAAATGGAGATAATCTATTCACCCACCCTTTAGATTATTGTAGCCGCTGGACTTACACATAAAACTCATTGTGACCACTAATTTGAATTACAAAATTACAACCTTACGCTTAAAATCGTGAAAATTAGGATATAATTAAAAAACTGAATTAATCACATCCCTTCATTTTTTAAGATCAATGGATAAGGTGAGTCCACATTGTATCACCTAAGGAGGGTGGTCTCATTTGAACCAAATCCTATTTTAATAATTGTACCTCAAATTTTTTGATTTTATGATCTTTATTTAAATCATTTTTTTTAGAAAACGCAATTAGTAACTTAACTAGTTCAAATATTAAAAATATTTTAATAATAGATGGTATAAATATACAAAAATATTGAAGCTAGAAATTATTTTGATTTTTTGAGTTTAATATAAAAATAATTTTCAATTTTTAAACTCATTCAAATAATATGAATAAATATTTAGTATACTGAATATACATACATATTATTTTTAAATTATTGATAATTTATATTTCTAATATAATGATATATGTAATAGTTTAGTAATAAAGAAGAAAACAATCATATTTCCATTTGTAATATTTAAATATTTTGAATAATCTTTGCTCAAATAATAAGATTTAACGTCTAAAACAGTTTAAAGAACTTATTGGATGTGATTTCAATTCATTTCATTAATAATATCAATTATTCATTAAAAGTGATAATTTTATCAATGCTATGTTTTGGACTATGAATCATATTGAATAAACAAGAAATAAATGAAGAAGCGTGCAATATATAATTAAATTAGGTTTAAGAAAATATATTTATTCATATATTATTGAAGATTTATTTAAATTAAATAATTAATACTTTATTTTTTTCATTCATCTTTCATTTTTAATTTTTTTGTGTATTTATTGTACATTGGTTTAGGTTTTAAACTTTAAATTTAATGTACCATTAAAAAAATTCACCTTTTGAATTTATTAAGAATGTAAATCAAATAGGGCATAAAATATCCAAAAATTTACTAGAAATTATGTAACTAATTTTATTATTATTAAGGGTAGTTTTGTCTATACATTATATTTTAATTTGATTGAGGGGGTAAGTGTTACATTTGCAAGTTCGGGAGGGTAAATGAGACATATGACCAAGTTTAGGGGGTGTTATTGTATTTTTCCCTAAAAGTTAAAAACACACAGACCCTAAACTAGCTATAATTAACAGCAAGATAAAATGAAATGGACTAGCAACTAAATCTGAAATTTATAATATTAGCCAATTATATATATTTACAATTTACAATTAATTTTACTAAAACCATATACAATTTTTCTAAATCAATCAATCCTACATAGCCCATCCCCTCCACCACCATATCATCATCTTCAATATTAACATAAGCCGACAGATTCAGATACTTCTCTCGATCATCACCACCACCACCACCGTTCCGCCACCGCGCACGGCAGAGCACGCAGGTGGCAGACCTTCTCCGGCAGCTCCTCTTCCAAGCCAAGAAACACTCCTCATGTATCACATTCTTACAACTCCCACACGCCACCACCTTATCCTCTCCTCCCATAATTTCCTCCAAACAAACCGGACAGGCGGCGCCACCTTCCGCCACCACATCCGGCCGCCGCCGGCCGCCACCACCCCTGTCCCGAAAAAACAGCTGGTGAAACCTCTCCCTAACGGCGGCGCGGCGAGGGCTTCCTGGAAATGGGCAGATTGAGGAGGCGGTTCAGCTGGCACGGCCGGAGCGTCCGCCGCCACAGGCAGGAGTCGTCGACCGGAATCCCGAGGACTCGGATAAACACGAATAGTATGTGCTTGCAAGGGGTGGCGCGGTCGGGGCACGTGCAGGACGGGGCGGCGGAGATGTTGACGGTGTAGACGTTCCCGGTGGCGCCGAGGACGAAGAAGAGGGAGTCGGAGCGGTGGAGGAGGCGGAGACGGTGGCGGATGGCGCGGATGATGCGGTCGGAGAAGGGTTGTAAGTGGTGGCGCTGTGGCGGCGGAGGGCGGTGGTGGTCCGGTGGTGGGGTGGAGTTGGATGAAACGGATTCCATGTGTAAATTGATTAAAGTTTGTTATGGCAGTTGGGTTTGGGGATATATAGATAAATTGTATTATTTATTATTATGATATATGATATATATGGAAATGGGAAAAAAGGGTTTTTTTTTTTGGAGAATTAATAAATGTGGTGGAGATTCTTTGGAGAGGTTTGGGGGACACGTGAGGGATTGTGTGAGGGTGAAAACATGTAAGACAATGACTATAGTTTTATGGATCAAACCATAAAATTGGTTGTCTTTAAGGCACGTCATGGGTTGGGTTTCTTGTTTATATTTAATTATTTATGGACTTGCAAGCTCAAATTGGCTGTTCAAAGAAAAGGGGGAAGAAAAAGAGAAGCAATTCTTGAAGTTTAGTTAAATGTAATGTTTGTTGTAGAGTGGAGATTGCAGAAATGACAAGGGAAGAGAATGTGGAGATGTTCATTACATAATTTAAGTTTATTAGTAATAATCTTGATACACGGGTTGAGGATATGCCTTAAACCTCCACCTAAGTGTGTTTTACTAGGAAAAAAATTCGTTAGTAATAGAATAAAATAAAATGTGGGGACGAAATTCAAAAGAAATGCATAAGACTTTTGAGTTTGGAAAACTAGATAATTAAAAATTATCCTCGAGTTTCACTATAAGAGAAATCAGTTTACCTACAAAAAAATATATATGTAAGTATTAGTGTAGGTAAAATCGTTGTAGATAATATAATTATGGATAAAATAATTGTAGGCAATATTTATCTACAAAATCTAAAATTGTTGGTCAAAATACATACAATATGTCTATCAGTAAATTTTAAAATTGTCGGTATAATTTGAGATAAAATATTTTTTTATAGATAATGTAAAATTTAGTGATAAAATCATTTTTGTCGATAAAAACTCGTTTGTAAAATGTAAATTTATTTATCTTTGCATAGTTTAATTACAACAAAAACCCAACAATCTTTCAAAATTACGAATGCCCCCATCGATATTTATTTCTATTTTACAAATGCACCCTGAAGAGGAAGATATTTGTTAAATAAATACAAACCTAATGTGTGTCTATAATATTTTTAAGATGATATTTATAGTTTTTGAAGATAATTGGAGTTTTATAATTAGTGTAAACCTCGGTGGTAGTTTTCATAATTATTGCTTGAAAAAATGTATCATTATATCCATCTCTCCGCACAATCTCTATTTGCGTGTTTCGATTTTAGACGGGGAAATATTGACTTATTGAGAATAACCTTATTTTAATTCCCATGTAAAAATCCAGTCCCACTTATTAGAAATGATCAAAAATAGCTCTCTTTTATGATAAAACCCCAAAATACCCTTTATATTAAATTGAAGGCAAACTAATGGTTTTTAAAGGTTTTAATGGTCGTAAAAAATGGTATCGAGCATAGGTTTATTAAGAACTTTTAGTTAAATTTATTATATTTATGTAATTAACAATTGGTGAGGAGAAATTACTCGAGAATATGAATCGGACAATTGTCCAAGATGTACAACTTACAGGACCTATCGTTAAATTTTGACGATGTACGCCCAAGATCAAGAAGAGATAACATATTGGCAACACCAATATGATGAAAAAAAAAGAAGGGCAATGGCTGAAGAAGCGAAACCTTGAGACATCGCTAAAAGAAAGCGGCATATTATTTGAGTTTCTTAACAGAAACCGGATAATATATGTCGATTTGATGAATCGCCAAGAAGCGATCCATGAGAATGCCCATCGAATCATGATTCGATGGAGTACTGAATGGAACGAGATACTTAGGACACATCTAAGATCTCAAAAGATATTAGAGAAGTCAAAAGACGGATGTAATTATGGCAACCGCCATATTCATCTACTAGTACAAGTTCATCGAGATCAAAACCGGATGGAGACGATGGTGAAATATCGAAGGAAACTCTTGAAATCGCATGATATTCAAAAAGCGAATCAAGAACTTGGAAGACAGACCAAGTTCATCCGGAGGAAAAAACGCGTTGATTTCGGGATGGTACCTATTTACATCAAAAGGAAAACCAATCGAAGTTATACGAAAAATGACAGGATGATGAAAAGCTTATCGCAATCATCAAAGAAAAATCCGTCACATATTAAAGTGATGGATATGGAGAAAATGAATCTTAAAGATCTACATAACCTGGCGGAATTCTTCGCAGATTAGAAATTGTAGATTTAAAGATGAACGCAGTGATCGATCGCTTTGGTTACCTATGACCCCACAAGTAGACCAATTCCACCACCACCACCACCAGTAAATCCCCACGTCGCAGAAAGTGCGAGTTCAAATCATGGAACCCAGGATGAGAGAATGCATCACGTTGGAGATTTCACCACAGGGAATGAAACACTTTCAGGAACGAGAGCTCGACCACCTCTTGCGGGAACTCGACAACCTTCTAGAAGGCCAAATATTTATCAAACGCCTTATGGAAGATTGCAGCAGGAACCCTCGATCTTACGAAAAAGTCCTTCATTTTACTCCTTGAAATGAGTCTAGAGGGATCCGTAAGGATTGCATGGGATATGACCAAAGCAAGTATGAAAAGCGCGGTCACAACAGGAGAATCACTGAGAGGAATTGTCGATGATATGGCCAAATTATTCAAAATTCATTTTATCGGCACAGGTTACTTTGAAGGATTAGAGGAAGAAAAAAGAAAAAGATACAAACAAACCTCTACAGCCTCGAGTTACATGATATTTGTCATATTGACGAATATATCAAGTTGTTCACCGGAAATCTAGGTGGAAGTCCAAGATTGGAGACAAAAAAAGCTTCACGGCTATTCTTTGCGAAGATTCCAAGTCCCCTGGAGAGAAATGCTTATCGGGGAATATAATGATGCGGCGGATTTAGATATCGTGGCTAGAAGAATGTCTTTCTTGAAGGCCAAGTTATCCGAATGGTGCTACCAAGCAAAGACTATACCTAATTACAAGAGATTACAAGGAATTAATAAAGCGGTTCCTCTATGTTGTGTAGATGATGATATCCCAACATTGTGGGAGGTCAACCAAGCGGCATAAAAAGAAGAAGGAGAGAAGCCATCCATACCGCCGGAAAGCAAAGAACAAAAAAGCGAGGTCTTCATGGAGACCTAGAAAGTTCTAGTCAAAATAGAAAGCATGAAGCTACAAATCGGGCAAAGACAAAGACCAAGCAAAGAGTAGAGCCTCATCATCAGGTTCTAATCAAGCAAAGTACCAGAGAAATCCGGGAAGGAGAACTTTCGGCGTGCTCACACTAGAGCTAATGAAAGTTTCAAAAGCATCATTCTTTGGATATGCGGGAGCGGAAGAGCAAGAGGGCATATCTCAATAGATTGCCCGGACAATCGAAAAACGAGGAGTCAAAATTCGAAGCTACCCCGAGAAATCGAAGAAGCTATCTATTATCGTGGATTTAATACGGTGTATCAATTTGAGGATATTCCCTCGGATGAAAGTATCTATGAAGAAGAGATCTATTCGACGATGGAAGTGAATCGATTGAGAATCGAGTGAAGAAGAAATTCTTCAATGACGGTCGGGAAGAAGGATATGTCAGATTCCTCTCTCACACTATGGTGTCTCATAAGACTCTTATGAGAATAATGAAGGAAGATCCAAAGCTTCAAATCTATGATGGATTTACAATCGGGCGATGGAAAAGGCTTTGGGTAAGATTGAGTTTCGTAATAGGTAAAACACCAAATTATCCACGGGGTGTAAGGAGAATTTGCCATTCCAATGGAGTCTACTAGGTAACTTTGATCGAGATGCGGTTGGTTCCTATTAGAGAAATCCAAGAGATCAAAAGCAGAGTTAAAAGAGAAGTTGCAAATACACTCTCATGGATTCATATTGGAGCCATAAGAGTCATTATTAAAGCAACATTCAAAGAAGGGATAGATTCGCCACTAAATCTTGCTATCTTTGACAAACGAATCTCAAACTTCAAGGATTCATGCCTTGGGGCAGTTACAGGAAATTTGTATGCAGGAAAATTGGCATTTAACGTCTATCTTAGAATTGCATACAATTTGGGAGATCGAGATTTCAATAGAATCCTAACCTTTCATCAAGATTTCAAAAGAGGCGATTTGATGATAGAAGGGAACATACCCTACTCGATCACATACAAGATATCATATGCTCTCTCAAATACACATCATTCAGAAGTATTCTTGAGAAATGAATTTATTGAAGTCCCAAGAATCTTTGAGGACTTTGCCAGGGTGGTTCTACCAGAAATCATGGAGTCTCCAACTATCAAGGAGATCGATATGAAAATACAAGATCAATCAGTCTTCAACAAAAGTCGAAGTCTCAGAGTTGAGCCCAGAAGGATGTCTTTCCAGTAGGACAGAATGGTGAGCGGTAGCCGTTGGGAGGAAAAGAGACCAAGTACAGTTCAGCGTGTCCCAGATATTTTCAAAACAGCAGGTCAGCTGAAATGTCCAGAAGGGTGGCGATAGGTTGAAGTAATATTCGACATCACTCAAAAGGATAATATTTTTCCTTGTGATGTTCTATATTATCTCCAACAACCAATAGTTGGAAGGTATCAAAAAGCTGAAGATAGGTGAAATTGAGCTTACTATCACAAGAGTTGCGGGAAAAATCCCGAGCAATTAATACTTGGGAATTGAATTTCTCGAGGATCATAAACCTTGAAAAGATTACAAGAAAGATTGGAGTTCAGTGGGCGATAAAAGATACTGAGAATCGCCGACGCCACCAATCTATTTCCATGATACAGGAGCAGATGTGTTGCTAGGAAACAATTTCCTACAAACATTCAAGCGATTTACATAGGAAAATGAGACAAGAAGACTTATTTTCACAACATTATGTGATCATAAGATCATTGTCGAGATGGGAAGCATTTTACGGAAAAATGACTATTAAGTTTCGCAAAAGCGTGGTGATGAAGCCAAACTTTGGAATCCAAAGATGGCGGATCGAAGAAAATTTAGTGAAGCATTATTATCCTATGACAATTTGGTTCGAACCAAAATGATAAGAAAATATGGGATAATAACTTGTATTCATTCGTAAGAATACAAGGAGAAAACGAGTACCTCCGAGGCAATTGCAAAATTGATGATGAGCCTAATGGAGAATCCACAAAGTGATGTTACAATAGAAGAACAAATATCACTTGAGGATATCAAGAAGATGATCCAAATGAACTATAATGAAGACCCTTTGGCATGGTGGGATAAGAACGAGCTCAAAGCTTCCTTAAAAGTTAAACCAGGAAAGGAGTACGAGTTCGTGAGATTCAAACCAATCCTTATGAATCAGGAGGATCGTAAGGATATGCAGAAGATACTTAAGGAACATCTGGACCTTAAGTTAATTTCACCAGGAGTTTCTCCATACACCAGTCCATGATTCTTAGTCAGAAATCATGGAGAAATCAAAAGAGGAAAGCCAAGACTTGTATTAATTACAAGGGGATTAATAACATTTTGGAATTCGACGGATACTATATCCCAAGCAGAAAACATCTAGTTAACTGCATCAAATGTGCCAAGATATTCTCAAAGTTCGATTGCAAATCTGGATTTTACCAGATTAAGTGGATGAAGAAAGCAAGAAGTTCACAACTTTCTCCACACCACAAGGACATTATATTTGGAATGTGATGCCTATGTGATTGGCTAACACACCCCAGATATATCAAAGGAAGATGGATAATCTCTTCAAAGATTATTTCAGTTTCATGTTCGTATATATCGATGACATTCTAATCGCATCAAAGAACATGAAGGAGCATCTCAAACATTTGGTAATATTTTCAGATGTTTGTCACAAGGAAGGATTAGTGCTTTTGGAGAAGAAGGCAGTGATTGCAACAAGACAGATTGAATTCCTCGTAATTGAAATCGATGAATCTGGGATCATCCTACAAAGTCATATTGTAGAAAAGATACAGGGATTTCCAGATACGTTGAAAGACAAGAAACAACTTCAAAGAGTCCTCGAGTCATTGTTAATTTTCTTTGGGATGTTCATAAACAATCTAGAACATTACGGGAAGGTGTTTAACCCATTACTTAAAAAGGATGCAATATTCAAATCGGAGGATGAACATCAGAAGGAATTAAGCGGCTTAAAGAAGTTTGCAAAAGACTTCCAAAACTTGCAATTCCAGGATGAAGACGAACGGTTCTCTACACATATGCCGGTGATCATTGGTGGGCAACTATTCTTACAAAAGTCACACCAAGCGGAGAAGTGTCATGTAGATATTGCGGGGTCTATTTACGACAGTGAAGCAACCTTCGGTGGCATATCAATGAGAAAGAATTATTTGCATTCAAAAAGGCTTTCAAAAAATGGTCTTTATTTTCTTGGCTAAAGCGTTTATCTTAAAAATTGATAATTCAAGTGTTAAAGCTTTTACGAAAAACAAAATTGAATCAAAACGAGAAAATGCTATAATACTTAGATGGCAAGTTGAATGTCAATATTATGATTATGATATTGTCATTATAAAATCTCATGAAAATGTTCTTGCAGATTTTCTAACAGGAGATGGAGGAATTGAAGTGATTCCATCCTCACGGCCTCAAGATATCTTGGAGACCGCTTGAAATGCTACTTGAGAATTTGATACCCTGGTCATCAATGTTGAGTTGGCTGGGAAATTACAAAGGAATGATTGGGATAAAGTAACCGATCGTATACGAGCATGTGTCCGGTCTCACTCTCAATTGGGAACGGCATTTCAAGGCCACTCCTCTGGGCTGCTAATAAGCAAACGGAGCGTTTAGAGCGCAGGGCTCCCCAACCTGTAGTAGAGGATTCAAGTACCTCTAGCACAAGTCGTGGTCGGCAAAAATATTGGCCCAAGGAAAACTAATACTCGGAGTCAAATCCCGAGTTATCATATCAACCAAAGACGTTCGGGTAAGGGCGAAAAAAGATCAATCTTAGGCCTATGATGGGCAATTCTAAGGTTGATACTAACGAGATTAAAGTTTCTTCTTCTTGGCGGGAATACTAGGCGAATTGGGAGAAATCGATCACCGAGGCGAGGATATCTCCGAGAAAAACAAAGATCGATATTTGGAAAATACCCGAGGGTTTGGATGCTTCAAAATTCCAACCCACAAGAAGTGAAGAGGTGGTATGAGTTTGGGGCTTTGGCCTCGGTCTATACTACTCCACCTACCTTCTCGGAGATCAAGCAATTGCCAAAATGGATCCATGAAGCAGTTTACGAGTGCTGGTCAAATAATGACAGCTTGAAACGAGGGAATACCTTGGAACTATATTTCATAAGTGCAGCTCCAGAACCCGTCGGAAAAGGCGGTCATGAAGCCTTTTATTACATCAGGCTTCGCTGAACAGAAGAAAGGGCCTTCAAAAACATCAAGGAGGCAAATTCAGAAGAAGTACAATTGGCCATGACCTTCACCGAAGATCAGATTACAACAAGAAGGGCATGAGGATTGTGGGTCTGTCTCACTGAGATGGACAAAGTCAAGTTTCCGTTCAAGTTTTATCAAAATTCAGTGAACAGATCTTTCCTGTTAAATACTATGACAGGAAAAACTACAAGATTTGCGAAGACTGTTCGAAAAGAAAAGAAATCTTTCGTGGGAAAACAAGTTGCGGGGGAATAAAAAACTCATAGGAAATATTGTAATATGGCTCACATTGGCCATTGGGAACTTTGGTCTGTCCCCAAATGTCAAAACCGAGGAAGGCTGGAATTTGGCAAAGGATTCCGCTAAAAGTCGATCGAAGAAGACCCGATGACGGAGAAGATAAGTCACAAAAGTATCCAAAGTTTCGAGGACCACCAAAAAGTCGATTCCCGACAAAGTTAGTGATAGCATGTGATTCAAGGATAACCCACTCAAAGCAAAGAGACAAAAGGTGGGTCAGATCTAGTAATTGCCATCCAACTAATTAAGATGCTGATAATTCAAGTAAATGACGTAAGCAATGACGTCATAAGATTCCATCTAGCTAAAAGACGGAAAAACAAAAGTCATCAGGCTTTGGAGCCTTATCAAATTACCTTGGATACCATACAAGGAGGGTCCAAAGTCATGTGAAGATAATAAAGTATTCCACTACTTTCAGCAAGTGGATGGGAGAACCCAAGAAATAGAGGCAACACTTACCTCTATATAAAGAATAGTTTTCAGAAGGCTAAAGGCATCGAACATCTCCCTTAGTCTTCTACAATAAATTTCCTTTGTAAAATTAGTGAAATGTCAGAATTTCCAGAGTGTTTAGTTTTTAATTTTATGTACGAGAGTGTGATAGCCTTTATGAGAGGCTAAAAAGGTTTTCTCTTCCCAAAAGGAGATTACTGATGTAATAAATTTTTCTTTAAGTTCTTAATAAAATAAGGGTTTTTGTTCAAGATGTGTTCATAGTGTACTATTGATCTATCCCTTTGAAGAATTACTTATACGTCTGGAGTAGGAAACGAACCAAGATTGTGCTGAGTGATGGCTCAAAAGCTACCTTTAAAACCGTAGGCAAGTGCACCTATCGTTTTATAGTATAGATTATTGAGTACCGAGTGTCATTCCCACGAGGATTGTAAGTACTAATAATTACCGTCTTTTTGTTATTTAATCTAACAATTTTCAGAGTTTTGTTTGATGAAAAAGAAAAATAAAGAATCTAAATTATCAAAATACAAATTGTAAAAATGAAAGAAGATTTGTAAAATAAGAAATCAAGAGATAGAAATGTGTTTGAATGTAAATCCCTCTAGAATGTTTTTGTGATTTGACAAGTTAAAAATACAACCATAAGCCCTTAAGCAAAAACCATCATCTTTTAATAAAATCTCATGTTATGTGGACCGTAGAAATTCCGATTTAAGTTAAACCCTTTCTCAAGGTGAAAAACTCCTAATCTCAAGTTGATTAATCAAATCTCTTTCTAGTTAAAACCCCAAGCCAAAGATTATAACGATTTGTGAATTCCCATATTAGGTTTGACCTTAATCCAAAAGATTTATGTCGTCCTATATCTAGGATTGCATGCAACTCTTTTCACTTATATAAGTTCTATTTCACCATGAATCTCTCGATTTCCGGATGAAAAATAAACTTCAAATCAATATTGCACATATATCAATTCAAATGAAAAAAGCATAATATAAGTGAATCACACAAAACATGAAGATTTTATTAAAATCAAACACACCTTAATCACAAATCCATTCTAGAGTTCATTACATTCAAACACTAGGAGTTTAGCTACACATGGCTTTGATAAAAGAGTATACTACAAGATGATTTGAATAAAATGAACATTGTGTACTTAGCTCTTATTCAAAACCAATACAAGACTTCCTCCTTGGTTGATGATGTTGAGCTCCAAGCCTTCTCCTCTAATGCTCTTCAACTTCCAACTCTACCTCTTTTTTTTTCTCTCAATGTATTTTTCTTTGTAACTTAGAGAGAATTAATCAATGAATATACAATGAATGGAATATAATTCCCCCAACTCATACTCTTGACTTTTATAGACATCATATTTGTGCAAGAACACATTAATAATGTCATCATTTGTTAAACAAATGCTCCAATTCATTGTTGGGTTGGTGAATTCTTGTATTCATATGATAATGGAGGGAATATGGGGACATGTTGCAGCAAAATAGGGTGTTAAAGGTGTACAAAAGTGGTCAAAAGCTTGGTTGGTGAGTTTTCCATAATTTTTTGCATAGAAAAATTACAAAAGGATGTACCTGACATGGCCATATCGCAGAATACACCCTGACCATGCTGTCTGACATGGTCGTGTCGCCCAACATGGTCAGGCCGTGTTGGCGGCTGTTTTGTGCGAATATTTTGAGTTTTTGGCTCCGTGGCTGAACACGGTCGTGTTGCCCAACACCCCGCCCGTGTTGGACCAAAAAGGCCCCGAAATGACGCGTTTGGCTTGGGATTTCGAGCGTTTTGCATCCTTAAACTCCCCGACATGTTTTGACATGAATCCATGGTCCGAAATTCACCAAAATTAGCCCCAAATGGTCAATCTACATCAATAAAAGCACCTCGGAGTAATATGAACTATGTACAATCAAAATTTACAAAACTAACAATAAAATAACTCAAATTCTACTCAAATATACACATAAAATATGCATAAAAGACCACTTATCATCGAAAGCGATTCTTTGAAGGAGTCGGATAACTTGCGAGATCATCTTCCATGAGAGTGAGGTTGAACAGGTGAGGAGTTGTTTGTCAAACGATCCGGGGCGATGAATTTTCCGGCGGTGTTGCGAGCCATCTCACCGGGTTGCTTTTGGCCAAAGAAGATATGAATTTTAAGGGATTTATTAATTTTATGGAAGCATGTTGGGTCCGATATGGTCGTAATGGACTTTTCCATTTTCACTGTAAACCTTAGTTTGGAATCGATAACATAAAATCGACATCTTTTAATACTATGCCCTGTTAAGTTTATCGGTTGGAAACCCGACATGATCTGTTTAAAACCTCCGAATGGAGACCGGATCTAAGTAGGTGTAACAATGCCACGAATAAAACGGTGTGAGAAATTGAAAGTGTTCATATTATGTGATATTAGAATGAATTTAATCATGTTTCCTTATTTGCTATGAAGGGTATAATGGGAACTTCGGTGTATATTTGAACTCTTTTTAATAATGAAGGCTAGATTTGTAATCGAAACTTTAAAAGGGTCATTCTTGAACTTACCCCATTCTAGACGCCCAACACGCTGTTACATAATTGGACTACGAGGCTGACTTTCATGACTAATTACAGTGACCCAAATTGTATTTAGTCCCAAGATTTTGTTAGCGAAAAATTACATAGAATACACGATTTTTGTACTATTATCACACAATACATTCTAATTATTCTTGTGCCTATTTTTTTCTTTTGTACCTAATTGCTTTTTACGCTCCTTGCTTTTTTATTAGTTTTATTTTTTTCATTTTTTTGTTCTCGCATTATTTTATATGTTATATAAGTTGTTTAGATGTTTAAATTTGTTTCTTTGTTATTTTCATGTTGTTTGTTTGTTGTTTCGATGTTTCAAAACAACTTTAATCTATTTATTATGCTGTTTTTTATTCATATATTATTTTGTACATTGTTTCTATTGTTTCGGTGTTGTTCTATAATATTTTTAAGGTTGTTCTAAGAATTTGTTGTTGTTTTCATGTAGTATTCAATGTGTAAATACAATTTTTACCTATTTTTAAGCTCTTTTTATTCATGTTGTGTTTTAAATATTTTTACGTTATTTTTGGGTTATTTCCATACCATTTTAAATTTTGTTCTGATATTTCTTTGTTGTTTCAATGAAGTTTTCGATGTTTAAATACAATTTTTACCTATTTTTATTAAAAGAAACATGTTAGAAACAATGTTGAAACACAAAAACATGTTAGAAACAATGTTGAAACAAAGCGTAAAAATGTCCGGGAATTTTTGTTGGAGCGTATTGTTGTGTAAAAAAAGAGCGGAAATGTAAATTTAGGTAAAATTATACCGGAAAACGTAAAAAACTAACATTAACTTAAAAAAATGGGTATTTCTGTCAATGGTCTCACGGGCCATTTTGTTAAACCTAATCCTCTCTCCCCAATTCGTTGACATTCTTATTTGAGACCTTGAATCCCTGATCAGTGATCATCTTCAACAACAAAAAAACTAAATAAAAAAGATAATAGTGATGTCCAACATATTATGCATCACGTACTACACACCTTCTGAAACCTCTCCAAAACCCTCGTCTAACAAATCAGTAGGCAGAAATATCTCTTTCAAAACTAATTTTGTTTTTCTGCCACAAATCAGCAACAATGGCTTCTCGCTGCAGAACAATCTCAAAACAGGCAATTAACCTTCTCAAATGCGCCACCATTTCAAAGCCGTTAAGCAGACCCGTTTCTTCTATACAATCAATCCGATCCTCGCCGTCCATTTTCTCAAGGTTTTATTTTCACACAGCGATGTACCCAATTTATTTCGGAAACGAGATTGAATTTTGTTTACTGTATGCTAGTATTTGAATGGGTTTTACCTAACAACCACCAAAGGCATCCTTTTATTATGCTAAACAGTTCAGTGTTTGGTCCAATTATTTGGTTTCGGGGCACTTTATTGTGAATTTTGATGACATTATTATTTTTATCCCAATTGAGTTTCAGGCCTTTATCTCAAATGGGTGCTCTCCACTCTCTGCTACCTCTCCACACGGCAGTCTCGTCGGCTAGGCTCACTTCTTGCCTCGGAGCTGACTCCAATGGCTGCAGATCATTGTATCAGGGTAAGCTCTGCAGTGCAATCTTTGAGTTTGATAGATTTTGTCATGATTCTGTAAGGTACCACCTTGTTCCTTCTCATAACAGAATTGCTGAATCTTTTAGGCTATTTTTTTTCCCATTGTAATTATGTTGCTTCGATTGCTGCATCATAGTTTTTTTATGGCGTATCATAGTAGTTTCTGTGGATTTATGATACATACTCTCAAGGTACTAAATATTGGTGATAAATTTATGGAACTTTTGGTGGAAGTTTAATATCAAGAATTTTGATATCGATTTTAGGGGTAAAAACTATGGAAATTAATAGAAATAGTTGGAGATTTGAATGAGGATTCAAGTTTTTTGAGTTAACATAATAGTGCATGTTTTAAACTAAAATATTTGTATGTATGACATAATGACTTAGTATAATAGAAGCTTGATTAAAACAAAGCGGGTATAATATTGGTTACTGATAAAATTCGTTATTTAGAACCACATGTACAAATTCCTTATTTTTCTATCAAGTCAATGACATGGGATCCATGGGAAGATATAAGAGAAAGCACTGGCTTGCAGCTCGAGTTTAAGCATGTCTAGTGCAATCTTAGGTCGCGGTGCAATTTTTGTTTCATAAGACCTTGGAGGTTTATAGCGCTTTTCCTTCTAGAAGTTCCAAATAGTTGAAATTTGAGTACTGGGTTATAGTCAGATCCATGGGTTGTTAAGAATGTTATTTGCTGTTAGTTTAATTTCATATAGTGTTACAAGTATCTAAAACAGTAGTTTGAGTATTTACTGGTCATATCTCGAGGATTTGATCCCTCATAATTATAGATGGCCAACGACTGGTAGTTAGCCCTATGACAGCCATATAAGTGAGTTATGTGTTTTTAGCTGGATTGTTTTGCTAGAACTCACATAATTGGAAACAATTATTCTTTTTATCATATGTTTTCTTTGGCTAAATTGCTTAAATATTGTAAAATTGGGATCAAATTGTCAAAATATGGTGGAAATGGGGAGATTTGTTTTTCACTCGTTGGCGCACACTAGGTATGCGCCTGAAAATACGGTTTGAATGGTTGGCGCACTACACGTGTGCGTCGGCCTTATTTTTAATTTTTTTTTTTTAAAATATGTTGGCGCACACGTGTCCATTAAAAAAAAAAAAAAAAACAAGGCGCATTTGGCAAATGCGCGCCCAAGTATATGGAATGATTTGCTTCATACTTCAATTAATCAATTCATTATTTTGGTTGAGTTGTGGTAATAATTTTGCTAATTGAGTAACTGAAATCTGTATTGTAATTGTAATGGATGGGGAAAAAGACACGTGTACGCATACATTACACCTAGCGCTATATCACTTCTAAATTCTAATAAGTCCCATTCTCCCAAATTAAAGGCCACGTTATTTTATGTGCAAGCCCCACATGGCAGTCACATTACCTATCAAAATAATAATCTACATTATTATTAACAATAAAAATCTAAGGCATAAATAAATAGCTTTTTTAAGGTTTTAAATTTTAGTTATACACTTTTACTTAGACCATCTCCAGTAGTTTGCACCAATTTAGTACGGAGCCTGGACGCAAAATCTGTACTTCATTTCCAGCTGTTTGCACTACTTTCTACGCTAAAAAAGAATATTCCATAAGATTCTTTCTTTTATTTATTTATTATTAATTTTCATTACTTTATAATTGATAAAAATATTGCACAAATAATTTTATTTGATATAATATTTATTATTCTTATTATTTTATTTTCAGTATTTTATAATGTAATTTTTGTAAAATTTATAATTTTTTATTTAGTATTTTAAATTTGAGTATTATTCAAATTCACATCATATTATTAAACCAAAATTATCACATATAATTGATTAATTTTAATATTATTTTTATTAGATTAATTGAAATATAAAATTAATAACAATACTTCAAATTAAAAAAACATAAAACAAATAAAAATTTAATAGCATTTACTATGGCAGTTGTATTTCAATCTAGCGAGATAATATTCTCGTTTACAACTCATTACAATTACAATATAGAATCGGTGACTCAATTAGCTAAATTATTACCATAACTCAACCAAATGAATGAATGGATGCATGAAGCAAATCATTCCATATATTTGGGTCCAGGCGCATCTACTAAATGCGCCAGCCATGTTTTTAATTTTTTTATCTAGAATGAACTTTTCAAAAAGCCTCTTATTCTCACTTCTCTAGAATGAATTTTTTGGAGGAGTGACTTATCCAAAAGTCCATTCCAAAATAACCACCAAACATGAAAATTTATTGAAATGGACTTTTAGATCCAAAAGTCCATTTCAAAAGTGCTCCCAAACAATCGAACAAGCACTACATCTCTCGATTCATATCTACCCCTGAATAACTTTAGTCGAATTAATATTTTCTCTCGATCTCAATTATTCCATCAAAACAATCAAAAGTTGGCCAACAATCAATCATCAAATAAAACAATTATTCGGAAAGCAAATCAATTAGTCAATACTCATATTTGTTTGTTTGAATCAAAATATCCGAATCATAGAAACAAGGAAGTTAGTTCATGCTTGGGGAGGGGATCATAATCTCAATTGAAGGAAAGAAAACAATCATAAACATCATCATTTAACAATAATAATCACCCAACAATTTGAATTAGATAAAGACGGTGTTTTAAATACCGTCTAGGTTATCAAACCGGCCAAGCCACCGGTATGCGGTTCAACCGCCGGTTTTACGGTTTTAATAAAAATATTTATTTGAAATTATATTATATAAAATATGAATATAATTTATTAATATAGAAGGGAAAGTTGTATATGTTTAGTTAAAACGTAAAAATGTATATATTTAGCTAAAAAATGACATAAATATATTAAATATTAAGTTTATAAATTCTATTTTTATAAAAAAAAGTGAAAAAATACAAAAACAAAAAAAAAAAAAGCAAATTCGGTTCAAGGTTTTAGGCAGTATGGCGGTATTGTCCGGTTTGGCGAGTATTGACCGGTTTAACCGTTAAAACGTTTATTAGGACCTTACCGTACCGGTCCGACCACGGTATCCGGTATAACGGTTGAACCGCCGATGCGTGCGGTATTTTGAACGATGGATAAAGAAGATGAAGGAAAATTACGCTTTGATTAAATCGCAAAATAATTCAATGGAAATAACCCAAGCAATCCCAATGTTGAATGGAAGAGAAAATAACAAAAACTAAGGTTTAAAAATGCTAAGTAGTAAAAGTGTACGAAATTATGGAGATTGGATCCCCCAAATGCTATTTATAAGCTTAGAACCCTATACAAGGTTGGAGAATCCTAATAGAAGAAGAAACCTCGTAAAAATCTAGAAACATCTTCAGGTGCGGGACCGAACGCGACCGCGCAACACTCCGCACAGCCCTTTGCGTTGTTGTTGTCTCTCTCGCGCCCACGCCGCTGCCCATGTACCTTACGCGATCGCGAACTCGTGCGCGCCACGCACATTCTCGTCAAGATTGACGGCGTAGTTTATTTTTCTGTATCCCGCGCGCAATCGCGCGCGCGCGCGCACCAGTGCTTGTTGCGTCTCTGTCCTAGACCGTCGTCCGACCGTAGTGCCCGTTTTGCTCGTTTTAGCCCGTTTTCAGGGCTCCTTTTTACCATAACCTACGAAAATGATAAAACTAACTATGTAACACGACACTATAAAACGGAACGTAAAGACATAGAAGTACCCACAAGCACACACTAGAAAAATAAAAATCACACAAAAATCACATACAAAAACATGCAAAACATTAGCCTCAAAATAACAGGATGGTAATTCTGGCTTGACCCACAAAGCACATGCTTAAACATACTAGGATTTGCTTTCTGATTATTTCTCTCCAACTGTAGTAACTCATATACAACACCCGTAGAAAAGTGGAAAAAAAAAAATTCAACTCCCTATTGCTTTAGGTAGTTATACCAATGCTTTAATTCAGTCAATATCTTCTGATAATGCCAACCCTGCTTTGTATTTGGGCCACAAGTTTTAGTTGTGATCTGCCTTAAGTTCTTTCTTTACCTTCATGGCTGTAAACTTGTGAGGAAGTGATTTCCTTGTATTTTTCCACTGCAGTTACTACTTGAGAAAAAGTCTGTGATAAGATAGAGATTTTGCCTTGAGTTTGCACCAAATCATTTGAGCTAGTTTAATCATCTTTATAAAATAAAATTTGACCTTTCATTTTATATATAATTTACATAGGATATGAGATATCACAGCAGCTTCTACTTCATTAAGTGACTTTATTTGTTCTTTTTGTTTCGGAGAATGACATAGATGTTGCCCTTCTACACTGGACCAGTGATTTTTCCATATGCCACGCATTTTTCCCGTCTTTTTCTAATTCTTTTGCTACAGTGATTTTTATAATTCTGTTGCGGTGGTTCTAAACTATGGTGTAATAGGAATTCTGCATTTCCCATCTAAAGTTCAGTGCTAACTGTTAACCCCTATAATCGGAGAGCTGTTATTTTGCATGAGACAAGAAGTGGGAATTAGTTTGCAAATCAGAATATTGTGATCTTACACATTTTAGCTATATCGGTGAGCTGTTCCATGTCTCAATCAGTATTTAGACTCGACTTGTTTAAAAAAATCAGAACGCTGCTATTTATTAGATACTCTTGGGGTTATCGTAATATTACTTTTCGTGATCAAAGTAGTTGTACTATTTGTACTTTTAGATTGTGTAAGCTTGAAAGTTGAAATGATGGTCCATTGTGTGTTTCTACTTCTTTGGATAATTTACCTTTGAATTTTCCTGATATGTAATTTGGCATGTCAGTTCATTTCTGACGTATGGTTTTTCTTCTTATATTTCAGAACTAGGTCTCTGCGTGCCACGGTAACAGATTAAATCTTAAAGGTTGAAGAAGCACATTGTTTTGATAGATCATGGGTTACTATGGAATCAATTTCTTCCATTACTACCAACATAATATATTTTTGGATTTCAACTAACTTATCATATTTCTCTTGCCCTCTCAAAACTCGCTCGATTATATAGCCGGGGTAATGTACGACTTGCAAGTTTCTTGTGCTATGAATTTGGGTTTTGGTTTTCATTGGTAAAAACGTAACGCAAGTTTTTGTGCATTCTTGCAAATATAGTGTAAAAGGAGCCAAAGGCAGGTAGGTTGGTGTACCATACGTTCAATGAATTTTGGGTGTTGAAGAGATTTTGATATACATGTGGACTTATTTCTTAACGTGTGTGATTTGTGGGCAAATGTGAGGAGGGCACGTGAGACGATAAGAAGGTTAATGGTACAGTGTCTCTCTGTCTCCCATCGGTCCTAAAAGCTCCTTTCCTCGCTAAACCCTTGTCCCATGGAATTCATACACTTGCAAAAGGCTTCTCTCTTACACACATGTATAGAGGGATATTTACGAAAACTACCCTGAAGTTTAGCCTAATTACAAAAAACTCCAGTTATCTTTTAAAATTATGAATGCCCTTGTATTTGGCTGACACATACCCTCTCTTGAGGGTATAATTTTGTTAGCTAAAAACAAATGGTAGTATGTGTTTGTAATTTTAAAAGGTAACTTAAGATTTTTTTTTTTTTGTAATTAGACTAAACTTCAGAGATAGTTTTTGTGAAGAGCTTGCTTTCCTTTTTTTTTTTTTTTTTTTTTTTTTTTTTGCATTCCGATGGTACAATATACTCATTTTTCTTGATAGCAGTATAAACAACGATTCAAAAGATATTGTTGTCAAACTATGAACCTTTGGACCTATGTGGTTGGCTATGCAGAACTCTGGATTTCACCATTGAATCTGAAACTTTCAAGCTTGTGATAGTGTTTTTCTAAATTTTAAACCCCTAAGATATGGCCCGTATGGGTGTGTGTCTAAGTGGGAGAAACATGCATCCTTATCGTTAAACTTTAGGTCAAAGTCTCAATTCCATGGTTGACCATGACTTGTCTCTACATTTAGGCCACGTTTGATAGTTGTAATGATAATATGGAGTTTGATGCATTTACAATGAGATTCAAGGTCTCTTAATATTATCTTTGCAAGTTGTTTTTAAAATGGATGATAGACCACTTCTCAAATAAATCATGACAGTAGAGATGAAAGCGTGGGGCGAGGATTTTCCATTTTCATGAGGAACCGCCCGAAACGGGCGGGAATCCCCGAAAAATTTCCGTAGGGACCTGGAATGGGCATTTTTTTTCTTAAAGTTGGCGGGGGACGGGATCATATTCCCCACCCCGTTCCATGGGAACCAGGATATTAAATATATAATATAATATTTTAAATATATATATAATATATTATAAATATATCCACATTAAATATATAAATCAAAAAATCTTTAATTCATTTTATTTATTTTGTATAATGAGTGATTTATTAGTCTTTTTTATATAATTCATATTTTTTAAATATCAAGAAATCAATTTTTGAAAAATACAGTTTTTGCAAAAAACAATAATAATAAAAACGGGGGACGGGGAGTTTTTTCCGTTTGTCAGGGGGGACGGGGATGGGGATTGCTCCTCCTCGCCCCGCCTCGTTGACATCCCTACTTGTGATTCTCATTCTCCTTTTTGAGTACCTCTCTCTCTTTCTTCTTTCAAACCCCAACCCCCCCTTTTTTTTTCCTTCACTCATCCTCCCATGGCGGTAGGAGAAGTAATTTTCAATGTTTTTAGTCTCAATAAATTTATCCTGGTAGGTGAATCATCTTTCTTGATAATTAAGTTTGTCTCATATTGGGATTTTGTTCGGAAAATTCAAATGAGCCATGAAATTACTCGATGACATATGACAAAAGCAAGATCAATTTCTTTGGTAGAGATTTTGTACATCGCCTTTGTTGCGATATTCTAATTCCACCGATCGATTAGATATGTTTAGGTTTATATTTGTACAAGTTTATGATCATATAAGACTTGTAATTTTTTTATTCGATGTTATAATGAGTTATAAGTTTCTTATGATTAATGAATCTAACTTCATTTTGAATGTAAAAAAATTATAACGTGGAACTTACCTAAGTTTGGCTTTGGGAAGTTGAAAGAGTAATGGGTTTAACTAAGTTGAAGTAATGGTGGGAGAAATTAGGAAGGGAGAGTCTAATAAGTCGAAAAATTAGCTAATAAATGATTTTTTATTAATTAGACATAGTCAATTTACCTTGTTGAATAGTACTTGTAAGTAAAATCTAAATTGTGTCAATTACCATACTAGGCAATTTGTCGGTAGCGTGGTGGGGGATTGGAGACATACACTTTAAAATGGACATGGAAATATTCCTCATGCATGGGAGCCCATTATATACATATATATGTATTTATAATTTTTGACAAAAGAGCCCATTTTATTCAACTGACGGTAAAAAGCTTTCCTAATTTGTCTCATTATTTTTTTAATTATTCAAGCCATTAGATGAGATTTGAGTTTAATACTTTATATATCGACAGATCTAGTGTTCTTAAAGAACGAAATAAAAAATTCAAAAATAAAATAAAAATAACACTACAAGAAAATTCAGTTTATCGGAAATGATTTTATCACTAAATTTCATAGTTACAAGGAATACCTACTAAATAAAAAATATTATTTTCTCCCAGATTATACCGATAAATTATCGACAGATTCGACAATTTTTCAATTTACCGACATATTTTCTGTAGGTATTTACCAAGTGTTTTAGATTTTGTAGGTAATATTTTACCTACACAGATTTTATCCACACTTTACAATTTTCTTAATACTTACATACATATTTTTCTGTAGGTAAATTCATTTTTCTTGTAGTGTAAAAAGCCTTATCTCAATTATCACACCCTTTGATTCTAAAGATTAATTAAATTAATTGCAAAATGGAAAAGATTAAAAGAAAGATAATATGGATATATGATGCGTGAGAGGTGGAAGAAATTGTATCAGGCATGTGATTACTGATAAAATGCAGCAGCACTACACAATTAATATAATCTTAATAAAAAAAAAAAAAATTGTAACTATTCTTTGATTCACCACTCCCTTTGCCTTTTTCAGCTCTCACTGTCACTTTAATTTTATTAAAGTTAATTTTGCTTACAATTATACAGCTTCATACTATGCTAATAACAATAGATTAAAAAATAAACCTTGCTGCAGAGGACAACACAGTACATGGGTTCAGATTTTTATTGTATTATATTAAACAAATCATAGTATATATTAAATTGTTACATTATTAAATCAGCAATAAATTAAATTTAACAGAGACTAAGATTCCTTTAATTAAAGTACAGGCTAGGGCCGCTAGGCCTATGGATCAGCGATGCCTGGGATCACACATAGGATACTACCTACTACCATCTTCACAATTATATAAATACATCAATATTATTACATGGGATAATTGCATTTTATCTCAAACTATTGTGAATTTTGCACTTTGTTTACTAAATTTTGGAAAGGGCAAAATACAATAGCATCCCATGAACTTAGTCCTATGTCTCATTTATCCCCTTGAACTTGCAAATATAACACTTACCCCCTCAATCAATGTAGAATTTAATGTATGGACAAAATTTCCCTTAATAACAATTGATTTTGGCATGTTTTAATAATTATACCTCAATTTTAATTTTATGTGCTTTATTTAAATAATTTGTTTTTGAAAAAGAAATTAGTAACTTAACTTGTTTAAGTATTAAAAATATTATTAAAAATAATTTAACAATAGGTGGGTATAACAAATATAAAAAAAATATTGAATGTAGATATTTTGATTACTTGAGTTCAATGTGAAAATAACATTCAATTTTTAAACTCTTCCAAATAATACGAATAAATATATTTTTGTATGTTGAATATAAATACATATATTTGTTTTAAGTTATTGATAATTTATATTTCTAACGTAATGACATATGTAACAATTTAGTAAAAAGAAGAAATAATACATATTTTCTTTGGTGATATTTAAATATTTTGAAGAATCTTTGCTCAAATAATAAGATTTAATGTCTAAAATATTTTAATCTAACTAATTGGTTATGCTTTAAATTCGTTTAATTAATAATATTGATTATTCATTAAAGATGGAAATTTATTAATATTATATTTTGGACTAAGAATTATATTGAATAAACAAGAAACAAATAAAGAAGTGTAAAATATATAACTAAATTAGGTTAAAGAAAATATATTTATTAATGTTTTTCTAGTATTGAAAGTTAATATAAATTAAATAGTTAATACTTTGTTTTTTTCATTCATATTTCATATCTAATTTTTGTGTGAACTCATTGTACATTGCTTTATTGTTTTAATGTTTAAATTACATAATGTACAATTAAAAAACCACTTTTGGAATTTAATAAGAATATAAATTAAATAGGGTACACAATATTCAAAATTTACTAAGAATTATGTGGGTTCATTTTTTTCTTAAGGGTAGTTTTATTCATAACTTATATTTAATTGGATTGAGGGGGTAAGTGTTATATTTACAAGTTGAGGGAGGTAAACGAGAAATGGGGCCAAATTCAAAGGGTGTTATTGTATTTTGCCTTTTTGGAAGTTGAGGGAGGTAAACGAGAAATGGTAAATTCAAAGGGTGTTACAAGTTGAGGGAGGTAAACGAGAAATGGTAAATTACGTCCCATGATTTACTTTGGCGGCAGGCCAAAGCTGCTATCCTCCGACATAATCGGGCGTAAGCAGAAAGGCTGAGTTATTATTTATTAAAAAAAATAGAAAGGGACTTGTTAATTTTGAATAATCTTCTTCCTCAAAAAAAAAAAAAAAATCAGTAATTTTCAGTTGAGGGACTGGCCAAATTAACCTAATTCTGAAAATCAGAAATCTGAAAAAAAAAAAATGTATTGAAAAATGACAAAAAAATTAAAATTGAGGATTGTGGATTCTCACATGGTGTGCATGAAAGTAGGCACGTCTATGTTCTGACTCCAAAACCCTCTTTTTTATTTTTATCTAATCTTTCTCGAGAACCAATGAATTTTGGGGGTGGTAGGATTGATTTCCGTGCAAAAAGAAATCATTGCCAATATTTAATAAACAAGCCAACGGATTCCCAGTACTGGAGGAATCAGAAAACAAGGTAAACAAAATATAAATGAGGTAAAGAATCCAAAATAGAAAGTATATATATGTGCATTAAAATAAATTATTATGATAATAAATTTTGAATAATGGGATTGAGGAATTTATTGAGATGAAAATGTGTGTTGCATCTTTTATTGGGAATAGTAATGTGATGAATTTTTATTCCTATAGAAATTTTCAACTGTTAATACTATTATTTTGTTATAATAGTTAGTGGGATTATAGTATGATGTGAGATCATTTGAATATTGTAATGAACAATTGATATTTTGAGAAAATAAAACAAATACATTTTTATCTTGAAAGAAGAAAAATAATTAAGAAAAAATAAAAAACCAAAATATAAATAGGACTCCCTTTATGTACTAACTAACATTCTCTGTATCTTATTTTTTGGAATTCACCACCAGATATATGTATCCTCACTGAAATTCATGTGGCCCAAGAATTATCTATTCTTGTGTGGAAATTGTGCCCTCTTGTTTTTACCAATCTAAATTCATGAATAATAATAAGTTAATATTTTAGTATTTTTCTTTTCTGGGTTGTAAGCTCAGAATTGATAATAATATTAATACTCTTGACTTTTTCGATTCACTGAATAGAAACATAAATCCCCACCCCCCACCCCCTTTTTTTTTGAAAAAATAAATAATTTTCTTAAAACATCTTCGTCAATTTAAAGGAGGAAGGGGGTACATTATTCATATTCTATTTTATTAGATGAATAACACGTGTCTTTGATATAAACATGAGATAAACATCTAGTGATTGTAATTTGAATGTATTTACATGTGTCATTAATCTGAATCATAATATAGGGATTTTGAATCCCTTAGTCTGAAAGCCTTGAGAAAACTTAACGGCAGATGAAATGTGTGTGTACAGTTTGAATTGGTTAAAGTTCTAATTATAACAAAGATTAATCAAAATTAAAAAAAAAAATCAAACTTAGGTGCTCTACAATGTAATAAATTGAATAAGCCAGTCAAACATATATATATTGTAGCTGGCAGTTTTACATGACACCAGAATCTTAAAATGGTATATCCAATAAAAGAAATATCCAATTTCTTACATATGTAATATGTTAGTGAATCATGACACACAAATTAAATTTAAATTTTAAACCACTCTTTCACTGTCTCATAAACTTGACACTCCTGCACGTACCTTTTTTTCCTATGGACAGATGCAAACTTTGTATCCACAAAAATGACTATTGAATTTGAGTTTTCTTGTCTGTGACAAAAGCCAATATTCAAGGTACGGACGCTACCGACATATGTTATGTATCTATACACTATAAAAAAAAAACAATTTAATTAAAGAAAAATCCGTAGATAAGTATTAAGATAATGGCAAAATGTAAATAAAATCATTGTTGGTAAATATACCAATTGTCTTTCTGTCTGTAAATTTTTTAAAAAAAATGGTGATCTGTTGGTATAGTCTTGGGAAAAATAATGTTATGTTTTCTATATTAGCTAATGTAAAATTTAAAGAATAAAATCATTTCTCGGTAAATTAGATTTTTCTTGCAGTAAAGACAATTACTAAATTAGTATTTCTGATCATTTTCATGAATTTACTCATTTTTTCAAATAATCGAGTTGCATGTATCCTTTTGTATCATTTATGAATTCTCAAATGAAAAATCAAATCAAAATAGAGAATTTTCCATACAACTCTAAGTTGGAAATTAAACATATTAATAAGAAAATTAGAAGAAATGAAAAGTTCTTCAAATTAAATCACGAAAATTGGTTCAAGGGTTTGTTCCCACATTCCGGCAGAAGTACACCTCAAAGGACATTAGTCCCTATCCTCTATTTTTTTCCTGTTTTTATATTTTTCTATTTTATCCTGATAAATTGAAAAAAATAAAAATACGACAAAAACAATGAGTTAGGAATCAATACTCCTAGCAAAAATAATAAACTAAAAAAATTAGGAAAATTTCTCTAATTAAACATTAAATTAAATCCCTCCCCATGAAAAATACTGTTACTCTGTTATTACTATCAAATCAGCTGCCGAAAATCGGGCCCGATATGTTGATGAATCAAGTAATCATCACCGTTGGTTACATCAAACATCATATTCTGATGATGATGATGATGAAGAAATTGCTGTTGGTGTTGCTGAGCTCGCTGCATCTCCTTCTGCCTCCTCAGTTCTAGAACCTTCCTGTGTGAATTCGAATGCTTGGTGAGAACAAATGTCGGGCTCGCCGCGGGACGGTATTCGGGCACGAGCCGGCCCGATTTGTACCTCACCCCGCACGCGTTGCACAGCGTCTTTGGGCCCATGGGCCCGGTCCGCCACTGGGGGGTCTTGTCGGTGGCGCAATGGAGGCACTTCCTCCCCTCGCCGCCGGCTCCGGCTCCGGCGGAACTCTCGGCCGGGGCTTCCTTTTTCTTCTGCGCCGCCGCCGGCTTCTTGCCGGCGGAATCCGACGAGGATGACATGGCGGTTGGTGTGGGCGACACCACGAGAAGGCGTGATGTCCAGTTCCCTGGGGCGGCGCGTGAGCGCTTGCTGCGGGCCTTGGCGGGGACCGACATTTCGGAGGGGATCAGCATGGAGCCCGGACGGGTGGTTTCGGGCTGGAATTGGTATTGGTGGGTCTCTGATACTTCATTAGTTCGGGCCTTCATTCCTTGTATGAGCTGGAGCTTCTGCAAGTCATCGCTTGAAAATGATTCGTCCACGAAATTCGATAGCCATTCCAGCTCAGCCATGTCATCGTACTGTAAAATTGGTATTCAAAAATTTTAATTAGTGACAAATACAGTTAATTTTTATTTTGCTTCTCTAGCGTAATTTTGTGAAAAAAATATTTCAATTTTGTATTTCTCATTCAACTGGTCGATATCAGTGTTAAAAAGCGCTAGACGCTAATTGAACAATATTATCTATGTCATGACTTTGGCGGAGCTTGGGGATCAAATGAGACCTGAACAATATTAAACGGTCCTAATTAAAAAAATAAAAAATAACGCAAGCAGACAAAAAGTTTATAATTAATCGGGTCTAAACGAAATTTTTTAAAAGAGTGTCAATGTCTTATCATTAACATCTTTTTCTGTTTCTTCTCAACTACCAAACAAGGGGGAAAAAAGGCAAACACGTTTTTGTTTGTTGAACAAACCAGAAAGCCATTGAGACAAAAAAAACATCACACATGTAAACGTACAAAAAAGTATAAAAAAGCTAGACGGTACCAATTACCATAGTAATTCTCCAAAAACTTATTAATAAAAGATAAAAAAATTTTACATTGAATTGTGTGACAATTATATATATAATTGCACGAACTGTTCAATTAAATTACTGTACCGGGACACAAAGTTCACTAGCAAATTGCCCACCCCCGGGCCCACCAATGTCGGCAGCCGGAAAATGCGGTTCCGCGGTGGAGAACGAGGAATTGCACGAATTATCCACCGCCGTGGCGGCGGAGGAGTCAGTGGAGGTTCCTCCAGTCCACGCCGCCTCGACTCCGCCGTCGGCCGCCACCATGCCATCATCGTTAGGGAAATCTAAGAGGTCTTCAATAATGAAATGGTCGCTGTTTTTAGCGTCGGAAAGTCGCATTTCTGTGGGGAATTCAGCATTATATAAGCTTTCATCGAAGAATTCTGGATTTGCCATTGGGATTATTTCAGTTTTTTTGTTCACACACCCAAAAAGGGGATGTAAGAGGAAATGGAAGTGTGTGAAGAAAAAGGTTGAAATAGGGTATTGGAGTGTGTGAGAGAGAGTGTGTGTAGAGAGAGAGAGAGTTGAGGTGAGGAGTGAAGTGTTTGGAGAGAAGTGAGGAGAGGGGTTTATTTGCGCTTCAAGGGGGACAGGGGCTGCTAAAAATTGGATTATGACTAGGGAAAATTATGGCTTTAAAAAAGAGATGGGGAGATTTTTCAGTTTTAAATTGGCAAGTACAAGTGTTAGTTAATTATTTTCGATAATGCCCTTCATCCCATAGAAAAAGTACTTTTAGCAGGTCCAAATTTGGGGACACCGTGGCAAATTAATAATTCGCGAAATTTATAAATAATACATATGCGACAATTCATATAGGATCTATGCAATATATAAATTACTAATTAATTAATATATACTACATTTACTATTGTTAGTAAGAACTGTGTGGTTTTCTTACATCTAAACAAAAAAAATATTTATATTATTGATCTTCAACTTCACAATTCATTACATGTTGTATAGTACTTTAATTACAAGGTTGAATCTTTTGATATTTGTTTTGTTGCAATAAAAAAATTCTATATTTGTAATTCTTCAATAGTTTTTAAATGAGCATGACAATCATCCACAAGCAATAAAACTTTCTACAAGCCATATTGATATTGTCTTTCAGCGGTTGAGGCATGTATTATAAGGGTGAATGACCAGGAGTTTGATCCCATCTGCCAAGATAGTGCGTATGTCCTCAAAAGTTCCCCAATTGTACTAAAAAAACAAATTTTGGCATCCTTCCAATAATTTTTCACTTTGCGTACCTTGATTATTCGTAGAATATTTTTTAACTCCGGTTAGCCGACGATTGCAAAGTGAAAGTTCCATAAACTTTAGATAGTTAGTTTAAAAAAACAATTTAAGTTCAGGTATAAATAGCTAAAATTACAATAATTATTTTCTCATGTAAAAAATAGAAAAAAAAAAAGGGAGTAAACGGAATTACAATGCTGTCCTCCTTTTTGTGTTTTGCTAATTTATGAAGACAAAAGGATGGATTTTGAGTCATGCGGTGTTAAGATCACGACATAGTATTCATGGACCACACGTGAGGTGTGATGTTGGGGATGAATATGAATGGGTCTTTATTACTTATGAATTAGCTCATTCTGCAAGACCTTTTTGAGATAGTTAGAGGGAAATTGAAATTCACTGCAGACGATACATAGGATGTAAAGGGATCCAATCAAATTGAATATAAATATATTTTTATTTATAGTCGACCCATTTAGAAAAAATGTTTATTAAAATTCTTTTTATCTTTTAATATTCGAATACAAAAATTAATTTTTATTCTTATTTAAAATATATTTAATATATACGAATCAATTTGAATATTCATATTCAAAATTCTAATATAGATTTATTGTTGGGTTATTAAATAAGCGAGAAACAGGAAGGGCCAACCTGGGGGCGGGGCCGACACCATTTTTAAAAAAAAAAATTATACAAAGAAAAAAATTATACTTAGAATTTATATGATTTTTTTAGTTTTTTATTTGTCTCATCTTACTTCCATGTATCGATTCTCCACAATATTTTCCTGGTTTTCTTGATTCTTATTAAGTTTGGTTTAGTACAAAATGATAAATTATTATTTATACTAAGACAACTCTCTAATCAATGACTATGATTTATTTGATCTAATAATATAATTCATTCACTAGAATAGTCTAACAAAATATATATTATTTTAGAATTCTCTCGAACTTTTCTTCTCCAAATCTAAATATTTTCTCAAGTTATTTCTATAGAATATTTAAAAATTAGGCTTCTTGGGCTGTAAATTTAACGGCTCTCTTTTTTAATTTTCTACTCAAAAATATTCTTCAAACTCAATGTTATTTGGATCAAATCAAGTTTATTTCCGACATATTTATTATATTGAATGATTTACGAGAAACAAATATATACTTATATATAAAGATTATATACAAGTGATTTATTCATATATAAATACATAATGCGTTTTTCAAACAAAAATACATAATGCTATTCGAATATTCTTTTGAATACTAGAATTGAATATAATTATATTTT
This sequence comes from Rehmannia glutinosa, assembly GCA_016081115.2. NCBI lineage: Eukaryota > Viridiplantae > Streptophyta > Magnoliopsida > Lamiales > Orobanchaceae > Rehmannia > Rehmannia glutinosa. The sequence continues at coordinate 45,872 of JABTTQ020000257.1, forward strand.
TATTCGTATTCACATAATATACAAATACGAATAAATCAATTCGAATACCGAATCGAATTTTTAATATCCACTATACACAATCTAACTTCCCCAATGAATGGATCAAAGTTGTTAGTCTCATTTTAATGATAGCTTTCACAGCTTTTCTTTTTACCCTCTCTCTAATCTTGTGAAGAGTGAACCTATATTTATTATTTAAAAGATGGTGGATGAGCGTGGGAGGGAGGTGAAATCTCCATTCTTTTTTTTTTTTTTTTTTGTTTGATTGCAGGTACAAATATTTATATCAAAATATGATTTTCTTTACTGTTACTCTATTCAAAAATTTCAACCATTTAAAATGACAGACCATATGAATATATTTATAAACCGATGTGGTCATGATTGCATAGTTGTACAACAGTTATAAATCCAAGTACACCTATGTCAGATTTGCTTACAAGCTAGATCCATACATGGTATAAATTAGTTTGGGTTGAAAAAAGAATCATTTACAATAAAATATATTACAAAAATGATGTAATACTAACTCGAATTAGTCCACCTTTGGAAATTACGTTTTACGATGTTGTTGGACGCTAGAAATATTTGTCTCTTACTCTCAATTTTTTCTAAATCTATATATATAGAGATTATTTTTTATTTTTCTTATCATTGTTAGTCACCCCGTGTAAATTATTTTAATCCATTACCAATTTAGATTGGTACCTAACCTCAAATCAATGACTAGCAAGTTAAAAGTACTTTGTTCATATATAGGAACCTGAAATAAATTAAAACACACATAATTAAACTAGTTGGAGTGACCCTCAACTAAGATCATTCGATACTTAAGTCGGATCAGATTATCGATACTTAGAAACTAGAGAGCGAAGTAATTTAGTAATAATGTAAGTTATTTTTACATGAATTTACGTATTGTATTTATAATACCGTTCACTCGGTTATCAGGCCGATCAACGGATATTTGTACACATGTAGCGAACCAGGGAACCGAACTCGGACGGTCAAGACTCATATAAAAGGACGCGGATCTTGATAATGATTAAGTAATTTGAGACGAATCGATGTTAAAATGAATACAATCAAGTAAGGTCAATATAGTTATCAATAACTAATTACTTTTAAAATTGATATTTAATATTACACCCATTTCTTTTTTTTTTTTTTTTTGACAAAAATATTTCACCCATTTCTAATTATTCTGTCAGTGTATTTTTTACCTTTCTATTATTTATCATCCCACAATGTAAGCATCGGCTGTGAGATCTTTGCCGGAGACCGTAGTGTTATTAACCGCGTTTGAGCATTCGAAGGTTAAAAAAGGGAACCAATTGGTGGAGAGATTAAATAAAATTAGGAAAAAGTGGGGCCTACTTGAACAACACCGATCCCTATGTCAAAGTAGTGGATAATGTGTTGCTGTCGTCATTAATTAACAGCATTAATCGAAAAACGTGACCAGTTAATATAAAATAGTATAGGAAAAATATATATATCATTATATTTGTAAACGAATCTAGTCGAGCCTAATATAGTATTGTTCAAGTTTGTTTGAATTTTAATCAAGCTTCGAAAATTGTGATTGAGCTTGATTTGATCATTAATTGAATCGAACTCAAACGAGCTTTAGTCGAGCCGAATACGAATCGAGCTCGAGTAACTTGATATTTTTACACATATTTTATTCTTTTTTTACTAATCAAGTCGAGCTCGAGCCGAGCTTTACATCTTATCGAACAGAAAAATGTGTTCAGGCTTGGTTCATTATGTTAATGAACCGAGCTTAAATAAGTTTTTAACGATTAATCTCGAATCGAGTATCCAACAACTAATTAGTTCATTTTTCAGCCTTAATAATGAGTGATGCTTCTAATTAATCCTAAATATCAACTGATGACTAATTGAAAAGAATTACAAGCTCCATTCAAGAACATTCAAATCCCAATTGTCTCCTCAACAAAAAACCCCAAAACTAATATAATTAATTATGAAAAAAAACTATAAAAAATTATAAATATATTGATATTATTGCTAACGAGATTTCATCTTTTTCGAATGTAGGAATTGAGAAGTAAAAAGAATAGGTTTATTATCGGCCTAGATAAACATTTTTTTTTTTGAGAAGGGCCTAGATAAACATTTACTAACATAGAATGACACACATTTAGGTGATAAAATTGTAATTTTGATTCGGTATTAACAGTTGTAATTTATATTCTTAATTAACTTAGTGAAACTTATGTATATTTGCATATCAATCTAAAGCAAAGAAAATAAATAAAGAAAAATGCCTATGAATAAAATTATATATGACCAAGAATCAAAATACAATTCCACAACTAAGATATCACAAGTTTAAAAGTCGTATTATTTAAGCCGATTTTTGTAATTAATCTAGATGTTATGAATCATTTCATAATTTCATCTTTTATGGTTTTTAATATATTTTGTCAAAAAAGAAAATTATTTTTATTTTCTATCGATGTATTGCTAGTTTGAATAAATTAATAAAATTATTTTCTTATAAAAAAAGAGTCACTCTACCTATCTTGAAATCTTATTTTCAGTTACCTTTTTCTACCTAAGATAACCTATGCTTAGTGTAGTAATTAAATCATTTAAAGAAAATTAACCTTGTCTAAGTAATGTCCAAATTGCACGTGACAAAGGGCAGACAGTGTGTCAGCTGAGCATGTGAAAGCTCCTAAGCTTGTATCAAAAGCCAAATCCCGTAGTCAATGCCACGTGGCGAGCATCTGATGGGGTCTCGGCTTTTCTTTGATACTTCCTGCTTGTCCAATGATATTTGTAGCTCGCGGCAACGTGTGAGCACGTGCCGCTCCTGTCACGTGCGTCAATCTAATGCAATGCACCGCACCTTCACGTGGAAGGGATACTCCCTTTTTTTTTTTTTTTTTTTTATAACCTGGGTTTGCGCTACGCCGATTATGCCGAGACAACAGCCCCGCTTCCTCATTCTTCGTCACAGAACCGCGGGATGCGCACGCACCGACCAGAGTGTTCGACGAAGTCTGGCGACGTACAACCAGATCCTAAGGGTAAAGAAAGAACAATTTATGTTCGACCCCAATCTACTAATAACGATCTCTCCCGAATCGAACCCACACGGATGCTATTCAAGATGAGTTCCCACCAAATCTTCACTACCAGCTCGCGTATACGCGGGGAGCAATTTGATTTGATGGAGTAGGGATAGGAACCCTCGACCTCCACCCCACAAACAATTTGATGGAAGCGGGGATTTGAACCCCGACCTCCACCCCACAATTGTTTGTGGTGGCTGAAGTGGGCTAAGCCACCCTGGTTCCTCTTTTCTTTCTATTTTAAGCTCGAGGAGTGAGTTTGCTTACAAGTTACAATACAAAAATCCCATATTATTTAGCCATAATATATTTCCTCTCACCTAATAATTAATAATTACTCCCTCTGTCCCAATCAATAGTCCAATTGGACATTTCACACTAATTAAGAAAAAATATTGAAAATTACAAATATGTAAAAATTTACTTGATTTGCCCTTATTTAATGAATAGGGTAAATTACAAAATGCATATTAAACAGGGGGTATAATAGTAAAAGATTGGAAAAAGTACTTATTAAATATGGAAAATGGACTATATATTTGGGACAATCCCAAAGGAATCTTGGACTATATGTTTGGGACGAAGGGAGTATTTTTTATAACTCTACATTGTGCTTCAGTGGTAGAAACGTGGTAGAAACTTGTATTGTAAGAGCGATTTACCTGAATTCAGTTTTATCCGCGTACGTGTGTCTCGTTCCCTATTATCCCCCATTATACTAAAAAAAAAAAAAAAAAATCAAATTTCGCCCAACTATTCGTCTGATAGTTGAGAACATGAAGTTTATTTTGTCTATTCCTACAAGGCTGTTATTGAAAATTACTTGTACAACATTATTGTTTTGATAACAATGATAGTTTTCGAATATTAATTTTCGTTGTTAAAAATAAACATTATTTTGAGACATCTCAAAAAGAAACTAAGAGTTGTGTATGAGTTACTTGAAGTATTAAACAATAACATAACATGAAAGAACCAAAAGTATGAAACATCTAGGAATATAGATAGAGTCTTGTGTAAGATCGTCTTACGGATATAAATCAATAAAACGGATCTCCAACACTCAAATCGAAATCCATATCTAACTTTAAAAAAATGATCCCCACACCTCTCTCGCTCCTTTCTTCCCTCTCTCCCTCTTATATATGTTTGTGTCGTCACCGCCCTCCTTCGCATCCAAGGTTCCACACCAACAATGGATAAATAAATAGCAATAATTACCTAAATTGCCGTCTTCTATGTTTTAGGATTTGATTTTTGCATTTACAAAGGTGGTCTTAATCGGATGGGTTTTGCTCAAACATGTTTAGGGGTGGAAATAGATCAATTTATCCGACGGGCGTAAGGCCTGGCCTATTTCGAATAAATAGGCAGGACTAAAGCCTTCTTGTAAGCTTTATTTATGTAAATAGGTCGGGCCAGGCTTTTAAAATAGTCTTTCAATCTTAATAGGCCGACCTATTTATGGCCTATAAGTATAAAAAATATAATATATTTTATATAGTTTACTAATATTATTTTTTTATATAACTATTTAATTATTATAATAGATAAAAATATATTTTTAAAATAAAAATATGGTTAGTAGGCTTTTAATAGGCTCAGTAGGGCCTAGGCTTTTAAACAAAGCCAAGCTTGATCGAAAAAAAAAAGCCTATTATATTTTAATAGGAAGCAGTAGAAAAAAACGTGAACACGTGCCAGGTCGTCCGACGCAAAACCTGGCCACCCCTAAATATGTTGATCAAATTCAAGGAGTTTCTAAACTTTGAGGAATTAAAATATCTACAAGAAATCACTCTAATAAAATATTTGTGCTATTCTTATAGTTTCAACCATTTTTGGCTATTGTTAGAGTTCAAAATTTTCAGATTTTGAAGAAATAATAGAGAGAGTGAAATTGCTTGATGAGTCCAATATTCAGTGGCGGAGCCACGTTGTAGGTCAGGGGGCCCTGCCCTCCCCCCCAATTTTTTTTATTACCTATATTATTCTATGTATAGTATTTTAGTCCTTTGATGCATATGAAATATTATCGAGAATAAGAGACCCAACTTACATGCAAATATAAATCTTAACTTACTTGAAAACCGACAATAGTCACTATGTATTTAAGTCTTTTACCACCCCACCCCACCCTAATCTATCGTAAATTGTTGGTCAATAGAAATCGTAGTGTGGACTATTATTTTGAAATTTGAATAAACTAGTGATTTGATTTTGATATATCTTTTTAACATTTAATATAAGTTGTTTGCTAGTATATATTGGAAAATATATTGCAAAAAAGTTTAGTATAAATTTACTTATAGATGATTTTCGTGTTATGGAAGAGAGACTTTCTTAATTTGGATATACTAGGATTGTAATTATATATTTTAGCATGCTTAATAAAGAGTGTTGACATTGTATTTGATAATTGATACAAATATAAAATATATTTTGAATTTTATTATTATACAAAATAAATATTTGATCTTTTAACTGTTGGCCCCCCAACTGTTAGATCCTGGTTCCGCCCCTGCCAATATTGAAGAAAGAATAGAGAGATTGAAATTGCTTGACGAGTCCAATAATGGATCCTTTCCCTTTTGAGAAATAATTCATGCTATTGAGATTGTCCATAAGGGGTGTGATGAATTTCCAAAGAGAAAAAAAAGTATAAATTGAAGTTTGTGAAGCGAAGCGTGCAAACAAAGACACACACATAATCTACACATTCAGGGTTTAGGGTTCAGAGAAAATTAATACTTTTCATTGGAACTATTAAATAACTTTCAGAGAAAAAATTAATACTTTTCATGATAACTATTAAATAATTTTTAGAGAAAATTAATACTAATGCTTTTCAGGGGATTGTTTGTGCTTTCATTACATTCATTTTTATTTTCTGAGTGAATAGTGATGATTTTTTTTTAAAAAAAGAATATTGGATGTGTAGAGAAAAAATAATAATTGTATTGATGTGATGAATAATCTTTTAGAAATATTGATTGTTTGTGAAATATTGTGAAAATAATATTGTAAAATATAATGCAAGAAAATTGAATAAAAAATAAAAAACTAATCCAAAAATAGGTAATATGGATCTCTGTTTTCTCCTTTTGTTATCAAGATTAAAGGAAAAATAACAAAACTGATGATAACTTAAAGAAATTACCGAAATTCCTTATATGAATAGGATTGAGAGGGGGAGGGGGAGAGCGATATATATATATATATATATATATATATATATAGAGAGAGAGAGAGAGAGAGAAATAGAGGGGGAGAGAGAGAGAGAGATAAATAATATTGTTGTGTATTGGGAAGTGTGAGAGGTAAAGAGATAAGTGAGTTTATTCTAGAGAAAAATGAGATTTTTTTTATAAAAAAAATCATTGGTTGAACAAACAATTAGACATCCCACAAATTTTCCACTCAAAGATGAAAATTATGGAAATAGAAAGACAAGTGACCAAAGCTATTTAATTTTTAGGAAACTACTAATACTTGAGAAAAACTAATGGAGTACTTTTCATAGGAACAACTAATATCAATTTTGTTACTTTTTTTTAATAAATGCAAAATATTATTAAAAAAATATAGTGCACTGCTTACAAACCAAACAACTAGCTTTTTAAAAAAAGGGGTATCGTTAAAACCTACCAAAGTAAAACCCATTGGGAAAAACCTTTGATAGGAAAAAGAGTACCCCCAAAAAAAAAACAAAGAAATAACTTGAAATCTCAATCGAAATGTTATTATTTTGCACGTCTTGAGTATCCTCCCGATGGTCCGATGTATCCTGTGGAATATCGGCCCAAGATCCTCCAGCCACAATTGCCAGAGCGTTCACAGCTTCTGACGAATCACTTGAGTGAAGGACAATCAGAGCAGATAAAGAGTCGCCTAACTTGGTCTTTAAAGCTTCTAACTTGTCTCGCATCATCTTGATCATCTTCATCCGCCATATCTCGACCAACGTTTTAAAGGCAAAGAACCACCATAGCCTTGAACCCCTCGGAAGGATCATTGAGCTATGGACATAATCATTAAAAGGAAGGCTATTTGAAACTATTTTCATTCCACGTTGCAAATTAGCCTGGCCATGTTCATCCAAATTTGTTGCCTGCGGTTGATAAGGAACCATGGCTCTGTCTGTGTTGCTAGTATTATATTCCGAAGCCATAATTCGATTCTCATTATTAGATTTGTGCTCCAAATTTGTATTATCACATGCCACATCATCTAAATCAAAGCACCTTAACATCAAAAGGATTCTTAGTGTGAATACGTGAAGAAGAAGGTTCACCCTCCTTAACACGACCTTGATGACCCGTATTTCCCATGGAGTCAACAATGGTCTTGCCCTTGTCTCCCGCCTTTGGATGATAAACTTTACGGACCCTAGAATGACCCCGTTGCATAGAATTCGGACGTCTTCAAGTCCGGGACGCGTCGAGAGGCGCGTCTTTCGATGGTTGAGTTCCTCTGCGGGAGTAATACGACAAGAAACCGTTGAAAGTTCCTTTACACCGCACTTTGAACAAAATTTCGGTAATTTCTCATAAGTAAATCGACACAAAGGAACAAAGTGGCAACCCGTTCTACCATGATGTGCTCCTCCAACGGTTTTGACGGATCAATATCCACTAACACCCGGATGAAATGTCCTGCAGAACCATCAAGCGAACGTTGATCAATTTGTATCGATTCCCAATCGCATCTGCGATTCCCAAGATGTTATTAGGATCCCAAAGTACTCCAAACCGAGCTCGAAGATTCGGATCCAAACACTTGCCACCGACGTATGTACCTTGTATGGATTGAAATCCGGGATCCATAGAGAGAGCCGAATAGTCCCCGGATTAAGCGCCCAATTAATATGTAATTGAGCTCGTGCCCAATCCTGCGCATTAAAAAACTTGACACAAAAAAATCCCTTACCCAAGGGGATTAGTTTCCAATCATTCTTAATTCCCCATATTTCCGATAGGCGTTTATGTAGAAGCATAGTCGCCCATGGTTTATTACCCTTGCCTAAAATCACCCTACCAATCAAAGAATAGGAAAATTCGGCGAGGCGTTGTTGATAAACGTTCTCATCAATAGTAACAGAATAATAATCTCCCTTTTCTAATAGGTTTAGGATTTACCAAAGAACAACATGCGAAAATGTTGTAAAATTACCTTGGGTCTGCATAGTTGAATCTATATCATGGTGAATACCTGAAACAATTTTAGCAAAAGAATGGCCAAAATTGGATTGAGCATTAGTATTATGAGCCGAATGTCGAGGATTCGATTCATAATCGGATGACATTGAGGGAGAGGTCCCAACACTAGGGCATACATGTTAGATAAATGTTTTTATCATGATTTTGATGATTATGTTCGATTTTGTTCAAACATATTTTTAAATCAAAACTATGTCCCTAAATGTTGTCTAAATACTTCCGATCAACTTAAAATATTTTTACTATTTTTCTGAGTATTTGTTGAAGTTTATTTTCAATAAAACATTGGACAACACATTTGTTTCAGTTTCGCTCGACCGGTCGCCTCTATAGGGCAACCCGCACTGAGTTGAGTCGAGAAACAGAAAATGGGACGTAAAGAAAAATAAAGGCGGCGGCGACGTCGACCAGGTGGGCAACCGGTGCGGTCGGCCGGCCGTCGGCCGGCGGAAATTGCACCGCAAGTTGGATTTTTGTTCCGACTTCTCTGTTTCGTAAAATCGTCAAGCGGCAACCGTCACTAACTAAGGCGACGTCGCACCCCCTTCGACCGGTCCCCTGTGTAAAAATTCGCGAGAATTCAATTTCAATCTTATCTCTCGGCTTTGGTCGAACCCCATGTTTATCGTGAAACTATCCGTTGCATTTTCGACAACTTTTCCCTATTTTGTGGGATTGATTTCTAATGACTATATTGATCATTTTAAATGGTTTCTTTTGCAGCAAATCACTCCCCAAGGAGGAGCCAATGTCCGGAAATGAAAGCCAAGTCCTCTCCTATAAATAGAGGCTTCATTCAAGCAACAAGACACAACACACAATATACAAGCAAAGAGCAATTGAGCAAACACTTTCATATATCTTGTTGTATTAGCCTCAAGCACTTTCACTTGCACTTATTTGAGGTCTAGGCTTTCAATTCTTGATTACACTTGTACTCATATTGTATCAATCATTATTGAGTTGTAATCTTGATTTTGGTCATCATTCAACACAAGACATCCTTGTGAGTATTCTTGTGGTAAGAATACACTTGGGTGATCTAGGTGATAGGTGTTTGAAGGTTGTGGTAATCTTCAAAGGTGTCGTAAGAGGGTTGTGGTAATCCTCAAGGTGTTGTAAGAGGATTGTGGTAATCCTCAAGGTGGTGAAAGAGGGTTGTGGTAATCCTCAAGGTGTTGTATTAATTTTTGTAAATTAATACAATCTTTTTTTTTTTTTTGAAATCCATCCCAGAGATTGGGGTGGTAGAGGATTAGGCCCTAGGTGGGTTGAACCTCTTTAAATCAACGAGTGTTGTTTATTTTCCGCATTTACATTCTTGTTATTTACTCGTTGTTTCAAAAAAAGAGGGTGATTTGCAAAAAATCGGCATAATTTATTCACCCCCTCTAGATTATTGTAGCCACTGGACTAACAAGTGGTATCAAAGCCAAACTCTTTGGCTAGCTCGTTCCGAGTAAAGAGGAAAGATCCATGGCTACAAATGATGCTCATCTCACCACCGGCCTCCACCAATAAGCCACCACTATTCGACGCCAACAACTACGCATTTTGGAAAGACCGTATGGAGTGCTTCCTACAAGGGTGCGGGTTCGATATTTGGAATGTGGTCATTGAAGGAGTTGATCAACCAACAAAGAAATCGGAGGATGGCACCTTGGCTCCTAAACCTTTCAAGGAGTTTGATGAAAACGACAAAAAGGCTTTCTCTAAACAAGAAGGCTTTAAATATTTTGCATTGTTCTCTTACCGCCACCGAGTACAATCGCATAAGAGGCATAAGGTCGGCACATGAGGTTTGGGAAAAATTGGAGACAATCTATGAAGAGGAGCAAAGAAAAGGAAGCCTTTCACAAAATAGAAGGCTCTAAATGCGGAAGTCAAAACATGGGATGAACTACTCGAAACAACCGATGAGGAAGGAGAAACCGAACACGGTCTCATGGCTATAGACGATGAAAACAATGAGGTACACTCAAATTCCTCTATTTCCTCCATAATTGATGACTTGCAATGTGATTTTGATGAATTGCAAATTGAGTTTCAAAATTTAATCGTTAAATACAAAAATTTGAAAAAGGAACATAAGGAGATTAAGGTTGAAAAGGAAAAATTATTTACCTCTTATGAATCTCTAGACAAAGCTCATGCTCTTACTCTTTACTATAATTCATTCTCTTGAAACCGAAAAAGAATTGCTCACAAAAGAAATTGAATGTTTGAAAAATGATGTGCATCGTTTCAACATAAGTACGGATAAAGTCACAAAAATTTTAGATGCACAAAGAGGTGAGCATTCCAAATCGGGACTTGGTTATAAGCCATTTCAAAGTGTTTTTAAGAAAAAATAACCAAGGTCCGACTTTTGTACGTGCTAATAATTATAATACTCCTACTTGTTTTTATTGTGGCAAAGTTGGACATTATGCTAATAATTGCAAATTGAGAAATAGCTCAAGACATGTTTGGATACCCGAAGGTCTCAAGACTAACCCCCATGGACCCCAAAATTATAGGTACCTAAAAGAAATTCTTTTGTAGGTAATATGGGCTATAACCACGATGGAAGATTCAAAATGGCTCGTGGACAGCGGATGTTCACGCCATATGACCGGGAAGAGAGAACTTTTACCAACATCAAACTCCAAGAAGAGGGTATGGTCATGTTCGGCAATGTCAAATGAAAAATTCTTGGAAATGGAGAAATTGGTAACTCTCTTTTCTCTCTTAGTAATGTTCTATTAGTTGAAGGGCTTAAGTTTAATTTGATAAGTGTTAGCCAACTTTGTGATTCAAAATATGATGTTTCCTTTAATAAAGAAAAATGCCTTATACTTAAAAATGGTGAAATTATTTGTGAAGCAAATAGAAAAGGCAATCTTTACAAAATTTGTACAAGTGATTTGGTTAGTCAAAATGTTTCTTGTTTAGTCGCCAATAATGATTTAACTAGTTTATGGCATAGGCTACTTGGACATGTTAGATACAAGAATTTGAAAAATATTTACAAAAACCAACATGTGAAAGGACTACCCAAATTGAATTTTGAAAATCTTGGCTTATGTGACACTTGTAAAAAGAACAAATTAGTTAAGAGTAGTTTTAAGCCCAAAAATGAAATTTCCACAACCAAACCCCTACAAATGCTTCACCTTGATTTGTGCGGGGACATTGGTACGACTAGTCAAGTGGAAAACATTACACTTTTGTTATAGTCGATGATTTTTCGAGATATACTTGGGCTCTTTTTCTTACCAATAAAAGCGATGCCGTTAATGAGTTTGTTAAGTTGTGTAGACTTATTGAGAATGAAAAAGAAGATACTATCAAGTCCATTCAAGCGATCGAGGTGGAGAATTTGACGGTGAATTTAGAGTATTTTGTGAAACCAAAGGATATGCTCATAATTTCTCGGCCAAGGACACCTCAACAAAATGGAGTAGCGAACGGAAAAATCAGACATTACAAGAAATGAGTCGGTCCATGCTCAATGAATTTTCACTTCCAAAGTATTTTTGGGCGAAGCCATAAGTACTGCTTTGCTATGTCATTAATCGAGTTTATATTCGTCCTAAAATGAATAAAACTCCATATGAGCTTTGGAAAGGTAGAACTCCAAATATTAGTTATTTCAAGATATTTGGTTGTAAATGCTTTATTTTGAATACCAAGGATCAATTAGACAAACTTGATCCTAAGGCCGATGAAGGGATATTTATGGGATATTCAACAAAAAGCAAAGCATATCGGGTTTACAATAAGACTAGTGGAGTTGTTGAAGAATCCATCCATGTTAAATTCAATGAAGCTTCGGGAGTTGAAAGAATTCCTAATGATGAAAGTGATGAGGAGGATATTATTGAACAAATTGTTCAAATTGATGATCAACCGTCTACATCAAATGATCAACCGTCCACTTCAAATGATTCTCAAGAAGATAGAGGTGATATCTCGGATCTTCCGTTGCATTGAAATTTAAGGAGATCACCCAAAAGATCTTATTATTGGTGATCCCCTTGACAAAGTGATGACTCGGAGAAAATTTGCCGAGAAAGCTCTTATTTCTCAAAAAGAGCCTAAAAATGCTAAAGAAGCTATTGAGGATGAGGATTGGTTTCTAGAGATGCAAGAGGAGTTGAATCAATTTGAAAGAAATGATGTATAGGAATTGGTACCTTGTCCTCCTTCTCAAACCATTATTGGCACAAAATGGGTTTTCCGAACAAACTTGATGATCAAGGCAACATTGTTCGAAATAAGGCAAGGTTAGTAGCTCAAGGGTATTGTCAAGAAGAAGGTATTGACTATGATGAAACTTTTGCACCCGTAGCACGTTTAGAAGCTATCCGTATTTTGCTTGCCTATTCTTGCTTTAAAAATTTCAAACTTTACCAAATGGATGTTAAATCCACCTTCTTAAATGGTATTATTCAAGAAGAAGTCTATGTAAAACAACCTCCGGGGTTTGAAAATTTTTCTAGGCCTAATGATGTTTATAAACTTAAAAAGGCCTTGTATGGTTTAAAACAAGCACCCGTGCATGGTATGATAGACTTAGCTCTTTTCTTTTACAAAATGGTTTTATAAGAGGTAAAGTTGATACAACTCTATTTGTTTTTGAAAAATGGCAAGATTGTTTACTTGTGCAAATATATGTTGATGATATTATCTTTGGTGCTACTAATGATTCTTTGTGCAAGAAATTTTCTAAGTTAATGCAAGGAGAATTCGAGATGAGTATGATGGGGGAGCTTAACTTCTTTCTTGGACTTCAAATTAAGCAATGTCAAGAAGGTATTTACATTTCGCAATCAAAGTATACAAAAGAACTTTTGAAAAAGTTCGGCATTGAAGAAGGAAGAATCGCATCTCTACTCCTATGGCAACAAATGTCAAAATTGACAAAGATGAGAAAGGCAAGTCCGTGGATGAATCAAAGTATCGAGGTATGATTGGTAGTTTACTTTATTTAACCGCTAGTAGACTGGACATTCTTCATGCCGTATGCATATGTGCTCGTTTTCAAAGCAATCCCAAAGAATCTCACATGAGTGCCGTTAAAAGGATTTTTCGATATTTGAAAGGCACCATTCAATACGGTTTATTTTATCCAAAGAATGAAAATTTTTCTCTTAAAAGTTATAGTGATTCGGACTATGCGGGAAATATTGATGATCGGAAAAGTACTTAGGATCATGTCAATTTTTAGGCGATTGCCTAGTTTCTTGGTTTTCAAAGAAGCAAAATCGTGTTTCTCTTTCAACGGCCGAAGCCGAATATATTTTCGCCGCATTTTGTTGTACTCAACTTCTTTGGATGAAACAAACATTAGCGGATTACAAATGCTCTTTTGAAAATGTACCTATCTTTTGTGATAATATATCCGCTATAAATATTGCTCAAGACCCGGTTCATCATAACCATACTAAACATATTGAGATTCGACATCATTTTCTAAGGGATTGTGTTTCAAAACGTAAAATTGAGATATCCTTTGTACCATCTCAAGATCAATTAGCGGATATTTTCACAAAAACCGCTATCTTCCGAGACTTTTCTTCAATACGAGCTCGGTTAGGCATAATGCATATTGAATGAAGCTTTCGTTTGCATTTTGCGCATTTTTAAAACTTAGGACGAAATCGGATTTTTGGTTGAAAATTGATTTTGGAAAAATCGACAAAACAAGAGTGAAGGAGTTGAGGGAAACCGGTCGCCTCAACCTCGACCGGTCACCTCAACCTCGATTGGTCGCCCTAAGCTATATTTGTTTGATAAATGGTTTTATCATGATTTTGATGATTTTGTTTTATACCAAAACAATGGTTTTAAAGGTTGTCCAAATACTCCTAAATGATTTAAAATGGTTTTAATATTTTCCGGAGTATAACTTCAAGTTTTATTTTCGACAAAATTGGACAACACTTTTAATGATTTTTCATTAATGTATTTTTACACCAAAACAATGTTTCTAAATGTTGTCCTAATACTCCCGATCGGTCTAAAATGTTTTCACTATTTTTCGGAGTATTTCTTGAAGTCTATTTTCGATATAAAATTGGACAACACTTTTGTTTTGAGGTCAACCGGTCAAGTATAGGGCAACCCGCACTGAAAGTTGAGAAAAACAGAAATATTCATGTTTGCGAGAAAATGGTCGGGCAACCGGTCGCCCTATAGGGCAACCGGTGGCGTCGACTGGTCGACCCTTGGGCGGCCGTGCACTGGAGCAAAAATTGAAACAAAACATTTGCCCTTCGTTTTTGAGGTTGTGCGACCGGTTGAAGTCGGGGACGACCGGTCGAACCCTACGTCGACCTGGTCGCCTGTGTAAATGTGTATTCTCTTTTTCTAACGTCTATTTGTGTGCGACGGTCGCCCTTAAGTTTGACAAAGAAAAATGTAACCGTTGTGCAAAGCAGACATATTTCCTTAATTTGTGGGATTGATTTCTAATGCTCTTTTCTTCAATTGTCTTGCAATTTTTACAGAATTCATGTCCCCAAGAGGAGCCTATCATGTACAAGACATCTTCTATAAATAGAGGAAGAATTGAAGCAACACAATAAGAGAGAAAACTACAACACAACAAGATACACTCAAGAATGCACTTGTTCTTACATTGTCTTATTTCTTGTTGTAATTTGCCTAGCTATTCACTTTCACATTCTTGAGGTCTAGGCTATTCTTGATTACACTTGCACTCTATTGTATTATCAATTATCGAGTTGTAATCTTGAATTTGTGGTCGATCATTCAAACACAAGATATCCTTGTGAGTGTTCTTGTGGTAAGAACACACTGGGTGAACTAGGTGTTAGGTGTAAGAAGATTGTGGTAATCTTCTTGTTGAGGTGTTGAAGAGTGTGGTGCTCTTCAAGGGTGAAGATTGTGGTAATCTTCACAAGGTGCCGTTTGGAGATTGTGGTAATCTTCAAGTGAGATTGTGGTAATCTCAAAGGTGGTGTTGAAGAAGAGTGTGGTGCTCTTCAAGGTGTTGTAAGTTGAATTTGTATTAATTTTGGTAATTAATATAATTCTTTTTCTTTTCGAAATCCATCCCGGATATCTTTGGGGTGGTAGAGGATTAGGCCCTAGGTGGGTTGAACCTCTTTAAATCGACGTGTGTTGTTTACATTCCGCACCTTTATTATTGTCTTTGAGCTTTCGGTTCGAAAAAGAGGGCTTAAATCGAAAAGATGGAGATAATCTATTCACCCCCTCTAGATTATCGTAGCCGCTTGGACTTACAAGTGGTATCGAGCCAAACTCTTTGGCAAGCTCGTTTCACATCGCGAGTGAAGAGAAACGATCGTCGGCTACTTAACGAAGCTCACCTTTAAGCACCTCCACCACCAAGCCACCTCGGTTTAATTCCAAAAATTTTATATTTTGGAAAGAAAGAATGGAATGCTATTTACAAAGTTGCGGGTTCAATATTTGGAACACCGTCATCAATGGAGAATCCATTCCGACGAAGAATACACCACACACCTCTAAAGGCTTCAAAGAGCTTAATGATGAAGAGAAGAGAATCATCTCCTTAAATGGTAAAGCTCTTAATATCTTACATTGTTCACTTACCACTTTGGAATTTGATCATGTTGTAGGTATTCGATCGGCACATGAAGTATGGCAAAAATTAGAAGCCATCTATGGAGTATTTGCAAATGAAAGGAGTCAAACAAAAGCATCTACTTCTCAAGATCATACAAGCTCAAATCTAAGGAATAAGCCACCTACAACTTCCAATTATAAAGAAGTTGAATATTGTTTTATGGGCATCAATGAAGAAAATGAGGTATGTCTTAAACCCTCTACTTCCTATGATATTGTCATTCAAAATGATTATAGTGATTTACAAAATGATTATGATGAACTTCAAAATGAATTCCAAAGCTTACTTGTTAAATACAAAAATTTGAAAAAGGAATTCAATATTTTGAAAAATGATAAGGATAGTTTATTTACTTCCTATGAATCACTATCATGTGCTCACACCACCACACTTGACAAGGTTAGAAACCTTGAAAAAGAAAATAGTACTCTTGTTGAGGATATAAATTGCTTGAAAAATGATTTATCTAAATCCAACTTGAGTACCGATAAGATGACCAATATTGTTGATTGTTGTGATAATTCGAAACTAGAACTTGATCATAAGCCTAAGGGTGTCAATCACATGAAAAAGAATCAAGTCTCTAAGCACGTTGGTCATTATGCTCCTAGAATTATTACATGCTTTTATTGCGGTAAAAAGGGTCATACGGTAAATACTTGTCGGGCTAGAAATAGCTCCAATTATTGTTGGAGACCTAAAAGTCTCAAGACTAATCCCAAAGGACCCAAACACATAAGGGTACCACAAAACAATGTGTTATTAGGTACCCGGCGAAGTAATAATCGGAGAAAATTCATGCCACCAAGAAAACATCAAATGAACGTTTCATTTGATCAAAGAAGGAGAAACTATTCTCAACAAAGCCAATTTCCAAGAAGAGCGTATAATCAAAAATGGGAAGAACACAATCCTTGGAAATGGCAAAGACATCATCAACAAGATGATTTTCAAAGAAGAAGAAACCATCAACAATGGGAAGGTAACCAACCTTGGAAATGGAGTGATCAAAGAAACCATCATCAACGAAGTGACTTCTCATGGGGAAGATATCATCAACAATGGGAACGGCACAACCCATGGAAACGGCGTAATTGGTAAACCGTATCTCCCCATTTAAAATATGCATTTTATCTAGTTAGTATGCATGCTTTTATTTGTGCCTATATTGCAAATGAGTTTCCAAGTATTTATTTTTTTAATTAAGGTTTTCAATATATATTTGTGCTTTTAAAATATTTTTGAAAAAGAAGACCTTATATGATGTTTTTAAAACTCTTGTGCATTTTTGTAGACTAAAGTGTATTATCATCTCTTATGGATATTTATGGCATGAGCTTACTTGCGATATCTCTTAGCCTACACTTTTATCATTATGATTTGTGCTAGATTTGTTTTAAGTATTGTGTAGGATTTACATATTTTCACAAATGCCCATTTACGTCACTATTTGTCAAAAAAAAGGCATAAATTATCGAGGTACGTTTACTTGTGATATTCTTACTCTTATAGACTCAATATATGTATTGCCATGTGCCTATGTGCTTGTTTTTCATAGTATTTCATACAAGTGCTATTAAGAGGATTTTTAGATTTCTTTTGAAAGGCACTATTCGATATTTGATTGCACATATTTGCTTTGTCAACTCTTGTTCAAATACTTCTTTTAATAAGGTCTCAACTATATGCTATCGGATTTTCAAATTTCAAAAGAGACCTTTATAGCTTTCTTAAGCTTATTTGAACTTGCATGATTTATTAGATTCTTGATGATATTCTAAATGCCAAGTATGTGTTTCTTGCTTCATGGTCTATATATATATAGTGTCTCTTACTACTATGCTCTTTTGCAAGATATTTTGTGGTTGACAATTGAGGCATGTTATTACACTTGGGCTATTTTTCTTGCTTATATAAGAAATGCCTTTAATGAGTTTGTTGAGTTGTGTAGAAAAGAAAATACTCCAAATATTTGGATGTAAATGTTCTATTATGAACACCTTAGATCATTTGGATGCCCAATAGTGATGAAGAAGACAAATTCCTCAATTGATGCTTCAAGATGAAGATTGGTTTTTAGAATTGCAAGAGGAGCTAAAAAGGAAATGATACTTGGAAGATGATGCCATGTCTTTCATCACAAACGATTATAAATGCAAAATGGGCACTCGGAACAAACTCGATGACCAAGGCAACATTGGTCGAACTAAAGGCGAGGTTAGTAGCTCGAAGGTATTTTATATAAGAAGGTAATTGATTTTGATGTAACATTTGCACTCATAGCACATTTTGTAGCTATTTGCATTTTACTTGCCCATTCTTGTTTTAAGAAAATTTCAAGTTTTACCAAATGGATGTTAAATCCAAATTTCTAAATGGTTTTATTCAAGAAGAAGTCTATGTAAAACAACCTCCAGGGGTTTAAAATTTTTCCGGCCAAATGATTGTTTTTAAGGCCTTGTATGGTTTAAAACAAGTACTCGTGTATGGTATGATAGACTTAGCTATTTTTGCTAAATGATTTTACAAAAGGTAAAGTTGATACTACTCTCTTTGTTTGTGAAAAAAAGGGCAATATTGTTTAAACTTGTGCATATTTATGAGAATATTTTTGGTACTACTAATGAATATTTGTGCAAGATATGGTTCTCTAAGTTGATGCAAGGTGTACTTGAAATGAGCATGATTTCTTGCTTGACTTCAAATCATTCAATGCCAAGTAGATGGTTACATTTCAAAAGAACTCTTGAAGGAGTTAGGCATTGAAGAAGGAAGAATCATTCCAACCTCTATGGCTATCAATGAAGAGATTGACAAAGGTTGAGAAAGGCATGTCGGTTGACAAACAAATTCGAGGTATGTCTTCTTGTATTATTCCTATAGACTCGACATTCCATATACCTTATGTCTATATGCTCGACTTCAAAACTATCCCAACAAATCTCATTAAAGTGCCATTAAAAGAAATTTTCAAATATTTGAAAGGCACTTCTTCTTATGACTTGTTGTATCCAAAGATTTAAAACGTTCTTATTTTTTTTTCGGGATAACAAGTTTGGTATCTATTATACGGTTATTCGTATTCAAAATTTGTTCGTCATAATCGAACTAAACATATTGAGATTCGATATATTTTTAAGGGATTGTGATTTTTAACAAAAACTTGAGATGTGTTTAATTCCGTCTCAAGGATAACTCGCGGACTTTTTGATCATTAACCGCCGAGTATTTTACCTCATTTAGAGAAGCTTGATTATAACATAATGTATATTGAATGAGGTCTACGTTTGCATTTTGCACGTTTTTAAAACTTAGGGGCGAAAAATCGGATTTTTGGTTGAAAATTCGGATTTTGGAAAAACTAACGACAATGGAAATTTAAAAGGTTGAGGGCAACCGTCGCCCTCAACGTCGACCGGTCGCCCTCAACCACGACGGCCGCCTAAGCAAAATCTTGGATTAAAATGGTTCTGCTCTTCAAAGATTCGCAAGTTTAACTTCTTTTGGCCATTTTTCGTCCCTTTGCAAATTTCACACACAATTCACTTCAAATGAGTTTTGATGCATGAATTATATATTTTGGGGATTATCTAGCTCGACTATCATCATCATTGCTCGTCTTTACCGATAGAATGGTAAGAATTTCACTCTCTTTAACTCAATGGGTTGAATCCTGAGTTTGTGACTTATATGTATTTTTCTTGATGCAATTCATATATTTTTGTGATGAGCTTATTGATTATTGATGATTGACTTTTGTTAAAATTGCATTTGGTGATGAAAAACTTGGCTTGATTTTATTTACAAGGGCTATATATATCTTTCTCAATTTTTGACGCCTTGCAAGTGTTCGATAAAACGTTTCAATGAAAAATTCATCACCTACATGATTCTCTCGATTTCAAAAGTCTTATACATTTATAGAGATCATGTTTTGCTTATCAAATGAGTTTTCATAAACCTCTACAAGTCGTATGATTCGACTTTTCCCTCCTATTTGGTTTATAAGCTTCAATGCTCAAATAGCTCGATACATCGGTTTAGTTGTGCTCTTTGATATGAATATATGATGTATTTATCGTGCTAACATTCTTTTTGATGATTCCAAAGGGGAGAAATAGGTTATAAGCTCTTTAGCTCAAAGAAGCTAAGAAAAGCTTAACGAAAAGAAGCTATAAGTTGCGGCTATTGAAAGTCATGTTGTGGCTATTGAAAGTCATAAGTTGTGGATCATATTTTGTCCACTCTTGGTATATTGTGGTTGTATATGTTTCTTAGTCCATTAGTTGTAGTATGGACCTATATATGTTTCTAACGATGTCTATTTGACGGGGGGAGCTTTTAAGTTTTGATACTTAAGCTCAATATCGAATAGCTAAGACTTTAGCTTATGTTGAAGTTGCTTCTATATTACTCTTGTTGTGCATGTTGATAGGGGAGCATTTGCTATAAGTGTTTAAATATCTCTACTCCCATTCTTGTGTTTATATTACATGGAATGTTGTCGCTCACAACGGATAGTTCTTTTTAACCAGTAAAATTGTTTTGTTTTCAAAATCGCCTCTCAAAATTGTTTTGTTTTCAAAATCGGCCTTGTCAAATTGTTTTGGTTTGTAATCATCAAAAAGGGGAGATTGTTTGATAAATGGTTTTATCATGATTTTGATGATTTTGTTTTATACCAAAACAATGGTTTTAAAGGTTGTCCAAATACTCCTAAATGATTTAAAATGGTTTTAATATTTTAGGAGTATAACTTCAAGTTTTATTTTCGACAAAATTGGACAACACTTTTAATGATTTTTTGTTAATGTATTTTTACACCAAAACAATGTTTCTAAATGTTGTCCTAATACTCCCGATCGGTCTAAAATGTTTTCACTATTTTTCGGAGTATTTCTTGAAGTCTATTTTCGATATAAAATTGGACAACACTTTTGTTTTGAGGTCAACCGGTCGTAGTATAGGCAACCCGTACACGAAAGTTGAGAAAACAGAAATATTCATGTTTGCGAGAAAATGGTCGGGGCAACCAGGTCGCCCTATAGGGCAACTTGATGGGCGTCGACCGGTCGACCCCAGGCGGCGACCACAGACTGGAGCAAAAATTGAAACAGAACATTTGCCCTTCGTTTTTGAGGTTGTGCGCGACCGGTTGAAGTCGGGACGACCGGCCGAACCCTACGTCGGCCGACCTGGCCGCCTGTAAATGTGTATTCTCTTTTTCTAACGTCTATTTTGTGCGACGGTCGCTCTTAAGTTTGATGAAAAAAATGTAACCGTTGTCAGCGTGAGACATATTTCCTTAATTTGTGGGATTGATTTCTAACAGCTCTTTTCTTCAATTGTCTTGCAATTTTTTACAGAATTCATGTCCCCAAGAGGAGCCTATCATGTACAAGACATCTTCTATAAATAGAGGAAGAATTGAAGCAACACAATAAGAGAGAAAACTACAACACAACAAGATACACTCAAGAATACACTTGTTCTTACATTGTCTTATTTCTTGTTGTAATTTGCCTAGCTATTCACTTTCACATTCTTGAGGTCTAGGCTATTCTTGATTACACTTGCACTCTATTGTATTATCAATTATCGAGTTGTAATCTTGAATTTGTGGTCGTCATTCAAACACAAGATATCCTTGTGAGTGTTCTTGTGGTAAGAACACACTTGGGTGAACTAGGTGTTAGGTGTAAGAAGATTGTGGTAATCTTCTTGTTGAGGTGTTGAAGAGTGTGGTGCTCTTCAAGGGTGAAGATTGTGGTAATCTTCACAAGGTGCCGTTTGGAGATTGTGGTAATCTTCAAGTGAGATTGTGGTAATCTCAAAGGTGGTGTTGAAGAAGAGTGTGGTGCTCTTCAAGGTGTTGTAAGTTGAATTTGTATTAATTTTGGTAATTAATATAATTCTTTTTCTTTTCAAATCCATCCCGGATATCTTGGGGTGGTAGAGGATTAGGCCCTAGGTGGGTTGAACCTCTTTAAATCGGCGTGTGTTGTTTACATTCCGCACCTTTATTATTGTCTTTGAGCTTTCGGTTCGAAAAAGAGGGCGAAATCGAAAAGATGGAGATAATCTATTCACCCCCTCTAGATTATCGTAGCGCTTGACTTACAATATTTTGGCTTTTAAACGTTCGCCTTCAAAGATTCTTCTTTTTAACAAATTTTTGGCCATTTTTCGTGCCCTTTGCCAAATTCACTCAAATTTCATTCAAAAATGGATTTCATGCATCTCTTACACAACATGGACATTATATAGCATGATCATCATCATTATGGCTCACTCTTTCCGATCAAATGGTAAGAATTTCGCTTCTTTTACTCAATTGGGTGGAACCTTGAGTTTTCGAGTTTTTTTGAAAAATTTTGATGTAATTTTCGTATGATCATGATTAGCTTGGTTGTTGTGTTGTTCGTATGATGAGTGACTTGAATTGATGTTGAAAATTTTTGGCTTGAACCATTTACAAAGGTTATATACAACCTCTTCTATTTTTAACGCACACAAGGTGTTCGATGATATGTCGCTATGAAAATTTCAACTTATACATGATTCTCTTGCTTTCAAAAGTTTTCTATACTTATTGAGATCATGTTTTGACAAACAAAACAAGCGTATGAACTCTTCATATTACACTTCTCCCATTTTCCTTGGATTATTATGCTTTAATTGCTCAACGGTTAATAAACCGTCCCTTTGGCGCACTTTGATATTATTGTATGGTGTTTTCACCATTCTAACGTTCTTTTTGATAATTCCAAAGGGGAGAAACAGGATATTAGCTCATTAGCTCAAGAAAAGCTAATAAAAGCTCGCAATAAGTATTGTGGATTCTAATACATAGTCCATGGCTTGAATTTTGGACTCGGATGAAATTGTTTATAAGTTTTGTGCCAGGGGAGCTCCTTAGCTCATGATGCATTCTATATAAGCTTGTTATAGTTTGTGCTTCTTACTTATAATAATCGTTTGTTGATATGCTCATAAATAGGGGAGCTTTATATGAAATACTTAACGGATAGTTTACTCGTAAACTCGTAAAAACCGCAAAATTTTATTTGGTTTTTAAAATCGTCCTCAAGAAAATTGTTTTGGTTTGTAATCATCAAAAAGGGGAGTTTGTTAGATAAATGTTTTTATCATGATTTTGATGATTATGTTCAATTTTGTTCAAACATGTTTTTATACCAAAACTATGTCCCTAAATGTTGTCTAAATACTTCCGATCAACTTAAAATGTTTTTACTATTTTTGGAGTATTTCTTGAAGTTTATTTTCAATAAAACATTGGACAACACATTTGTTTCAGCTCGACCGGCCGCCCTATAGGCAACCCGCACTGAGTTGAGTCGAGAAAAAAATGGGACGTAAGAAAAAAAAGGCGGCGCACGGCCGAGTCGGCCGTGACGCCGTCGGCCGGGGGCGACTGCACCGCAAGTTGGATTTTTGTTCCGGACTTCTCTGTTTAAAGTAAAATCGTCAAAAAAGGCAAGTCGACTAAGCGATCGGTCGCACCACCCTTCGACCGGTCCCCCCTATGTAAAAATTCGCAAAATTCAATTTCAATCTTATCTCTGCTTGACCGGTCGAACCCATGTTTATCAAGCAAACTATCCGTTGCGTTTTTGGACAACTTTTCCCTATTTTGTGGGATTGATTTCTAACAAACTATATTGATCATTTTAAATGGTTTCTTTTGCAAAGCAAATCACTCCCAAGGAGGAGCCAATGTCCGGAAATGAAAGCCAAGTCCTCTCCTATAAATAGAGGCTTCATTCAAGCAACAAGACACAACACACAATATACAAGCAAAGAGCAATTGAGCAAACACTTTCATATATCTTGTTGTATTAGCCTAAACACTTTCACTTGCACTTATTTGAGGTCTAGACTTTCAATTCTTGATTACACTTGTACTCATATTGTATCAATCATTATTGAGTTGTAATCTTGATTTTGGTCATCATTCAACACAAGACATCCTTGTGAGTATTCTTGTGGTAAGAATACACTGGGTGATCTAGGTGATAGGTGTTTGAAGGTTGTGGTAATCTTCAAAGGTGTCGTAAGAGGGTTGTGGTAATCCTCGAGGTGTTGTAAGAGGATTGTGGTAATCCTCAAGGTGGTGAAAAGAGGGTTGTGGTAATCCTCAAGGTGTTGTATTAATTTTTGGTAAATTAATAAAATCTTTTTTCTTTTTTTTTGAAATCCATCCAGAGATCTTTGGGGTGGTAGAGGATTAGGCCCTAGGTGGGTTGAACCTCTTTAAATCAACGAGTGTTGTTTATTTTCCGCATTTACATTCTTGTTATTTACTCGTTGTTTCGAAAAAGAGGGTGATTTGCAAAAAATCGGATAATCTATTCAATTTCTCTAGATTATTGTCAGCCACTTGGACTAACAATACATGGGGCATCATTACACCGGATGAATCGAGGATATAGCAGGATACTTTGTAGAGGGGATCATTGTTGCTGAGTGTTGGCCTTTGAAGGAGAAGAGGGGACCACCGTTATAACCACCTTGGGAGGGACCATATTTGAAACCACCTTAGGAGGGGGACACGCAAGGGGACCACCTTTGATGTGTTCATGGCGGCCCCAAGTAAGAGATCGAAGGATCCATGAATAAACTCTTGCCGCAAAATCCACATAATACATAGGAGAACTCGTAGAGGAGAAAACCAATGGAGAACAAGATGTAGCAATAGAGCAAACATCATAACCGCGACTTGTATCCCAACGCCGGGGAAAACCGGAAAAGTCATGGAGGCACGCCCAGGGTTTGGGAGAGAGAGAGAAGAGAGCATCCTAAAGACTCATTAAGATTATAATAGATACATCAAAAGTTTCTTGTATCAATTTTGTTACTTTGAAAATACTTACTTTTAGAGAAACAACTAATATCAAGTTTATTACTTTTGAAAAAGTATACTTTTCACAGTAAAAGTGATATTTTTTTTTTAAATAAAAGTGATACATTTTGAGTCTAAAGTAAGACTATGTCACTGCCCTTACCCAATAAATTATTTTTAAAATGTATACTTTTAAGAGTAAAAATGATAATTTTCGAGGAAAAAACTCATAATTTTTAGTAATCATCACGCCCTCATGTTAGTCTAATATTTATGAAAATGACATTGGTCATTTGAGTTGTATCATGGGTCGTCGTAGGAAATCCGTCTTACATAATGTGACCCGTGAGACGGTTTTATATGAATTTTTGTGAGGAAGATATTCATCATTATTTTTTTTCTTTTTGTTCACTTAAAAGTTGGAGTTTTGGGACTCAAGGAAGAATATTTGGTATTTCATTCCTATAATGTGGATGATACTATGAAAATGCCTATGGTGATGATTAATTGAAGAAAACAAATTTAGAAGTTCAAATACCTCAGGTGAATGAGATTACATGTTCTTGAATGGTAACATTCATTAATTGTTAATTAAATAAACTATTAGTATGTAATAGGATCTATGATAAAATATCAACTCAACACAATTGAAGTAATGTAAAAGAAAATACTGGAATTACCAATATTATTCTTACACTAACATATCATTTTCAATCCAACGGATTGAGTAATTCCAATAATAATAATAATAATATATAATAATGATAAATAATAATAATAATAATAATACAATGCCTAGTTAAAAATACACCTGAGAATACTAAAAATGTAAACAAAATTAAATGAAAATAAAACCATACAAGGGGATAACTTTTAGGATTAGACTGAGATTATCTAGATAAAAACTAGTTAAGCTGTAGTTTTCTTTCTTTTCCTTTTTCTTTTTTAATGGTGTAGTTAAGTGGTGTTCATTCATCCAACTTGTGCGCGCTAATAAACATACTTCTTTTTGACTCTTGTCAAAAGATAAATTATACACCAATCTTTGCTTAAATTTGAGGTAATGAGGGAGGGCATTCACTAAGCTTGGATTATTTATTTTTTTTATTTTGAAAAAAGACAAAGCCAATCCACATTACTAGTTTACATCCAAATGATTTCCATATTTGGAATGCTCCTCAATGAGTTTTTACATATTTTTATTAAAAGGGCACAAGATTCTTAAAGTTCTTGGGTCCTTACTACTTTACCAATTATAGTGCCTGTCCAATTAGATTTGTTTCTAATTTATGATGCCCAACTACTTTAGGATTAAAATATTTGCAAGAAAAGATTAAAAAGCATATATTGAATTGGGAAAAAAAAAGAAGAAAATAAAAGGATCGTTTATCTAATGTAGCTAGGGGTGTAAACGAATTGAGTCGAGCCGAACATACTAATGTTTGAACTTATTTAATTTTTTATTAAACTTCAAAAATTCTACTTGAATTTGGTTTGAATTTTTATCGAATCGAGCTCAAACAAGCTCTAGTCGAGTTTCTAACATAAATCGAATTCGGGTATCTTGATATTTTTACACATGTTTCATTCATACTAACAGAGTCGAGCACGAGCCAAGTTTTGCATATTATCGCATAAAAATGTTTTCAAGCTTTATGTGATGTTAAATAGCTATATTGAGATGAGAGAAAATATTGTATTCAGTGTGTTTTGTATTGTATACATCAACCCAATATATAATTGTACAAAGAAGCTGACTATGGAAAATTACATGTAAGGAAATAAACAAAACAAATGCCTATGAATCAGAAAAGACAAATAATAGCTTTGATGATGTGCAACTTAAGATTCGTGATGAAGATTTGACATAGCTAATTTGGTGCAATCTAATATTACCGTCAATACTCCCCCTCAAGTTGGCGCATGTAGATCCGTAATGCCCAACTTGCGTGTGAAATGGTGGAAAAGATCTTGGCCTAAAGCCTTGGTGAATATATCAGCAAGTTGTTCATTAGAAGATATATGAGTTGTTTTGGATAAGACCTGAACGGATTTGTTCACGAACCGTGTGACAGTCGATCTCAATGTGTTTTGTACGGTCATGAAACACCAGATTTTGGGCAATGTGCAACACAGACTTGTTATCACAATAAAGTTTGAAGGGCTCGGGGTGAGAGATGCCAAAGTTAGTGAGAATTTGCTTTAGCCATATGAGTTCACAAGTGGTAACAACCATGGCGCGATATTCAGCTTCAACGGAAGAACGGGCAACTGTGTTTTGTTTTTTTGTACGTCATGTTAAATAATCTATATTGAGATGAGAGAAAATATTGTATTCAGTGTGTTTTGTATTGTATACATCAACCCGATATATAATTGTACAAAGAAGTCGACTATGGAAAATTACATGTAAGGAAATAAACAAAACAAATGCCTATGAATCAGAAAAGACAAATAATAGCCTCGATGATGTGCAACTTAGTATTTGTGAAGATTTGATATAGCTAATTTGGTGCAATCCAATATTACCGTCAATATGTAAACGAATCGAATTCATACGGCGATTTAACGATCGATCTCTAGAAAAGATCGAGTAATTTGGTTCGTCTTTCAATCCTAAATATAGCATTACATTATGGATTAAAGTTGTCAATTTTATTGAAACATTAAGGCATACCTAAAATTACCAAAGCTACAAAGGCTTTTTTACAAATAGTTTTAGTTTCATTTTTCACGTAAATGGATCATGACTTTGTGGATGAATGATAATAAACATGGACATTGAGGAGTTGGGCCTTATTACGATGGGCCCTTTATAATGCCACTGGCCACTGCTGACTGGCTTTAATTTATTGATACAGGTTAAATTGTGATTGGGGTAGCTGTATAAGGTCAACTACATATTTGACCAACAGCTTTACTTGCCCTGTTTTTATTTTCCCCCTCTCAATCACCCCCAAACGTGGGGTGGGGGATTAGGGTTATCCCCATAGGCGTAGCTAGGATTTCCGACTAGTGCAGTCGAAAATTTCATCATTTCGGGATAGCGTTTCTCGGATCGAAATTTTAATAAATAGAAAATAAACAATATTGTAATAAAAATAAGCAAGTCGTATCTTACAACAAATATACTCTTCAAACTTGATCTCCCAAACCATTAAAATCATTACTTATTTATTCTTATTATCAAAATTAAAAATTTCAGAGTTTTGAGTTTAAAATGCTTCTGATGTTTAAAAAAAAAGAGAGAGAGGCAAAGAGATAAAAATATATTCATTTGTATCCATTGATTGTGGTGGTGGGTTTTTCAACAGTTCATTCATGAGTCCATAGGTACCAGTTGGTTGTCTTTGATATATTTAATTAATTGCCCTAATTTCTGCTTTTTGTCCCATCAGCAAACCATAAAAATTGTTAAAAATAAGTTTCCTCAAGGACCCTTTATCTCACATGAGTGTGGGCACTTTGCTATTGAATGGAGATAAAATAATTTTTTTTTTATTTTTTTTAATATAATAGATACATCATGACCATCCTATTTGAGTGCAGTCCATGGACCACACTTGGCCTATTTGGCTCCGCCCGTGGTTATCCCCAACCTATTTTATTAAAGTGAAAGTATGTACAAATTACATCAGAGTTTGTCCCCATTATGGTCTAAAGGAGGGAATTTATAGTTGATCAACCCTTACAATCCATTTACAATTAGTTTGTGTAGTAAGACCTATTGACCCAAGGTGATATGCCACCTTATTCCCCTCTCTATATACATGAGAGATTATAAAAGACCTATTATGTAACCTATTTTTAACATTAATAATGCAATGTCCAAGGGTCCAATCCCTTGGAGTGTGCTTTAGCAAATAGGATCAATGAATCTAATTCCACCTACAAGTTGATGATGTTCCTTGTAGAGAGCAACACTTGTTCAAGGGTTGTAAACTCAGCAAACAGAGAAGACTGACAATTGGAAATGAAGCCAGCAAAATGTTCATATGGTGTTTAATTTCCATGTTGGCCCCTAAGAATGCCCCCAATCCCTTTGCTTTTTATGCGCCATCCACATTGAGCTTATACCAAGAGTGTTGAGGTTTCTTCTATACACATTTGTATGCGCTCTTACAACTTAGTATCCATAGGCAATCTGTTTTGGATAAGCCTCTAAAGAAAAATAGAAATAGAGGGGGTAAGAAATTGGTTCCAAAAATCAGGAAAAATAGGGAGAGGATCTCTATAAGGTTGCAAGCTTTTGTATGTTGCGGAAGTGGTAAATGTGCTAGATGGAGATTGTTTTCACTTTATGGAATCCTTGCCTGACTAAGAAATGGGAATCTGGCTAATTTGGGAAGCCCACTCATTGCCAACATTGATAGAGAGTCTATCTCGATCCCAAGTACCATTGGTCCAGAAATATGATATATCCACATTTTTTAGAATCAAATAAATTTCATTCATTTATCAGGATAAACGTACAACCGATTGCAACAACAAAATGAAAAATAGTTGCAAGTTCTACAGATTATAGACTTACAAAGATCTAAAACAAAAAAAAAAAATAAACCTAAAATGATCTAATCGATCCGTAGAATCAAAACTTCACAACGAATGCATTTGAACAAAACATATACCAAAGAACTTGATCTCGCTTTATGTCACATATTGTCGGGTAATAATGACTCATCCGAATCTTCTCAATAAATCTCATAAATAGGATGAACTTACTTATCTGAAAAGAAAAAAATCACTTATTGAGAACAAATTTATTTAAACTAGAATATCATATCCCCTATCTTCCTACGAAGGATGGGGGAAGAAAAGAGGAAGAAGATGGAGTAAAAGTAGCCAGGTTTGAGATGCTATATCCACATTTTCAAGGCCAGTTTTGTCACATGGGATAGTATCAAATTAGAGCTCTCAATTTTGGTCCGATCTGATGGGGTGGCCTCACCCGACACAAGAGCCGGACTAGGTTGCATTTTCTTAAGCCCTAAATAAGACGGACTTTTTTGGCCCGGCCCATTAGGCCCGAAAAACCGTGTCGCCTCGATATTTTTTCATGGATTAGGTGGATTTGACGATTACAAAAATAGCAGCCCGATTACTATTTGGCCCATCCAGCCCATTTGACACCTCTATATCAAATAGAGGAGAATGGTCAAATCAAATATCATGCCAGAAACATATCAAAAAAAAAAAAAAAATCATGCCAGAAACTAATAGTACCTTGACCAACAGACCAAACAATGTTAGACTGCATGAAGCTTCTAATATTGCAAAGTCTTTTCCAGACTAAGCTTGACTGACTGGCCCTGTTGAGTTCTAGGATTTAGTTGACAGCCCAATTTACAAGAAACAAATTAAAAGCCAGCTTGTTACAGTTTGGCCCATTAAAAGGCCCAATATCAACAATTCAGAACATTTAAACAGAAACATGAAAACTGAAGCTAAAAATGAATTTCCAATTTCTCTGAGATCTGCAGATTCAGAAATGTCGCCAAACAGCCAGAACGCGAATCCACTGAACTGGATGAACCGTATGGTTTCCGAACCGTACTACTTGCTCCACTTTTTAGCTTTCTTCTCCTACATTCCTGTTCGCTGTTCCGCCGCTCAAGTCCTCTCTCCTCCCCGATCAGCTCATCTTCTTCACCGAGTAATTCATTTACATAAAAAAATTCCCCCTTTATTTGAAAATTCATGTATTCGTTGATTATGATTTTTTTGAATTAATAGATTACCAATTTTAATTTTATTTTTTTCAATTTGGTTCTGTGTTGTAGGAGATTCAAGCGCTACTTACTTTTTGTGTTTTAGCTGCTGTCAAGGTCCGTTTTCTTCTCTCCCCCTTCTCTTTTGTCATGTTATTTTTGTATTGTGATAAAATTGTTTAATTCTCCTAATTATCTAAGTTGTAGAAGATGTTGAGGAATCATATTGATTTTGATATGCGCATGGTTAATTGCATTTGGATTTTGAAAGTTTTGATTTGTTTCGGGTTCATGCTATTTGCGAATGTAGTTATTTGAAATTGAGTACTAATGTTTTCAAATTAAACAGCTAAGATTATTTACTCAGGGAAAAATTATAATGTCTTTTAGTATCCTACTTTTTCAATTTGTTATAATAACCAAGTGATAATTTAAGTGCTTTTGTTAATCGTTTGCGATTATTGGAGACCTTTCAACAACAGAAAATTCTGTTTATCATTGTTAACTTGCAGGTGGTAAAAAGGAGTCATGGGAGGCTTTTATCGCAGATACTTTATTCTTCGCAAAGGTACATCCTAAATCTTGGGTTTGGTATCCTTTATACATTGTAAAGAACAAGTTTCCATTCATAGAAAACGGATGCATAGATGTTCGCATACAGGGGCGGAGCCAGGAATTGTTAGGAGGAGGCGCAAATAGTAAAAAAAAAAAAGCGAAAAACCATATATATATATATACAAGATAATAAAGTTTAAATATATCACATTTACATCAAAAAATACATTAATATTCATTAGTATATATCAAGTGTTGTTAGGGGCGCCGAGGCGCGAGGCGATGAAAAACGCCCCGGAACTCCGAGGCAACGCATGTTGCAGGCACGCGCTTTGTGCGCCTGGGCGCCAGAGGCGCGGGGCGCGCCTGAGGTGCGCCTACTACATGCACTGCTGTTTTTGTTTGTTTTTTTGGTTAAAGACTTAAAGTTGTTACTTGAATAACAAATTAAACACACTCACTTTTTGCTTTTTTGACTTTTCAAAACCCCGAGAATACTCAAACTAGGGTTTTATTTTACACTTTTGGAGAAAACAAATAGAAGCTTTGTGCCCCACCGCCCGCCGCCCGCCACCCCCACCGCCATTTTGCCGGAGCACACCCGTCCAAATGACTACTTTTGTTGTTAGAGGCGAGAGGCGCACCGAGGCGCAGGCCCCTAGCGCCTCGCGCGCGCCTCCCGAACATGAGGCGCCATAAATTAAAAAAAAATAATATAAGCTACTACTTTGACAATTAAGAAGCAAAATAAAATCACATAAAAGCTAATCAAGCAAAAATAACCATAACAAGGTCTTAAGTTTCAACATTCAAAGTAAAAAAGTAAAGATTAAAAACATAAGTTCATCAAAAGCAAGAAAAATAGCAAAATCACAAATAAATTAAGTCAATCTAATCATCATCAATCTCAATATCATCATCCTCATTGTCATCAAATTGCTCATATTCATCTTTATATTCTTCTTCTTCTTCATCGTCTTCATTTTCTTCAAATTCAACTTCCTCCTCATCTCTAAGCTCCTTTAGAGATGACTTTTTCCTTGCCCTTCTCCATTTGTGTAGCCCTTTGGTTGCTTAGAAGTAGCACACCGCCGACTTTCCTCTAGTATGATATGAAGGCTCCTCGACTCCTAAAGCCCTACCAACCCGCACCTACCCCATGTCAAATCCTCACCAACAAAAACCACATCATCCTCGTCATGATCACTTTCTTCATCCATTCTACCCATCAACCACTCATTACTTTCATCAATATCTCTCAAAGAGATGGGGTCAATTCGCTCACGTGCATCATATCTCAGTTTTAATGCACGGTTGTATTTCACAAACACCAAGTCATTCAAGCGTTGTTGATCTAGCTTATTTCTTTTTTTGCTATGAAC
Organism: Rehmannia glutinosa; assembly: GCA_016081115.2. NCBI lineage: Eukaryota > Viridiplantae > Streptophyta > Magnoliopsida > Lamiales > Orobanchaceae > Rehmannia > Rehmannia glutinosa. The sequence goes on from JABTTQ020000257.1 coordinate 78,327, forward strand.
CTACATTAAAAAATTTAGAAAGAAATCATAAGTATAATAAATCATAATTAAAAACATTAACATAAACAATAAAAATAAACAACTTAAGAGTTAAGAGTTAAGACTTACATTACATGCTCATACATCCACTCACAAATAGTCATGCAGCCTTTTCTCTCAATTTTTTCTTGTACGGCTCTGCTCATGTGGTTTGCCTCTTTTTTCACAATACATATCCATGGACCAATTTGTTTTGGTCTCTTCTTTGACGTACCCACGGATTTGTCACTTTGAGGTGTATCAACATCAATATCATCTATGTCTACATCATCGTCCATGAAATTCGGTATTCCAAGTTTGGAAATATTATTCTTTTCGGTCTTTTGATCCATATCTTCTTTTATCGATGCTCTAATAAGATCGTCACATTTTGTGCACTTTTTAGCGTTTGATGGCCCCCAACAAGATGTTGTTTTGCTTGAAAAACACCCCTCTTACAATTTTATTGCAATAGTTTCACATCAAGTCGTTTTTATTGTTTGGATGTACTTTTAAAATGTTCCCATGCAGGATCTTTTGATAATTGTCGGCACTTGTGTTGAACCACAACCACTATTACCTTCCATTATATAAATTGAAAGGAATAATTTGAAATTTAATTTAAAAAAAAAACGAAAAATAAGCTGAAAATTAAAAAAGGATATAACTACTAAGTTTGAAAATTAAAAAGATAAACGAAAATTAAGTCAAAAACTAAAAAAGAGAAAAACAAATAAATAAAAGTTTCGAACTTTTTTATAAAAAAATACACATTTAATCATAACTAGGAAGAATACCTACTACACGAATATTTTGTATAATATTTATTTATTAAAACTAAAACTTCAATGGAAAATAAACAAAACAAAAGGAATTAAAAAAAAAAAAAGGTTATCGGCGCGGTGGCGGTGGGGTGGCGGGCAAGAGTAAGCGTGGTGCTAAAGGCTTCTATTTGTTTTCTCCAAAAGTGTAAAATAAAACCCTAGTTTGAGTATTCTCGGGGTTTTGAAAAGTCAAAAAGCAAAAAGTGTTAAATATAAGTGGAAAGTGTGTTTAATTTGTTATTCAAGTAACAACTTTAAGTCTTTAACCAAAAAAACAAACAAAAACAACAGATGTAGTAAAGCGCGCTTCAGAGGCGCACAAAGGCGCGTGCCTCTACAACATGCGCGCCTCGGAGTTCCGGGGCGTTTTTTCATCGCCTCGTGCCCGAGGCGCGCCTAACAACACCGACGAAAATCATCAACAATTGACGAATAGAAAAAATACATTAATATTCATTTCTATTAAAACTTAGAACATCTATCTTGCATGTTAAAATCATCAAAAAATACATTAATATTTGATGGCTCAAAAGCTACCTTTAAAACCTTAGGCAAGTGCATCTATCGTTTTATACAATAGATTGTTGAGTACCGAGTGTTATCCCACGAGGATTGTAAGTACTAGTAATTATCGTCTTTTTGTTATCTAATCTAGCAATTTTTAGAGTTTTTGTTGATTTAAAAATGAAAAATAAAGAATTTAGAATAATCACAACTTACAATAGATCAAAATAAAAGTGGATTGTAGAATAAGAAATCAAGAGCTAGAAACGTGTTTGAATGTAAATCCCTCTAGAATGTTTTTGTGATTTAACAAGATAAAGATACAACCAAAACCTTTTAGCAATCATCCTCTTTTAATAAAATCTCATGTTTCATGGACCGTAGAAATTCCCGATTTAAGTTAAACCTCTATCGAGCGAATAACTCCTAACCTCAAGTTGATTAATCAAATCTCTTTCTAACTAAAACCCCCAAGATGCATTATAACGATTTGTGAATTCCCATAATAGGTTTGACCCTAATCCGGAAGATTTATGTCGCCCTATATCTAAGATTGCATGCAACTCTTTTCACTTATATATGTTCTATTTCACCATGAATCTCTCGATTTCCGGTGAAAAATAAACTTCAAATCAATATTGCGCATATACCAATTTGAATGAATAAAACATAAGTGCATCACACAAAAACATGAAGATTTTATTAAAAACATAGAAGCCTTTAATCACAAATTCATTAGAGTTTATTACATTCAAACACTAGAAATTTAGCTACACATGTCTTTGACAAAAGAGTATATACTACACAAGAAGATTTGAATAAAATGAACATGGTGTACTTAGCTCTTATTCAAGACCAATACAAGACTTCCTCGGTGGTTGATTGCAATGATGTTGAGCTCTAAGCCTTCTCTCCTCTATTGCTCTTCAACTTCCTACTTTACCTCTGTTTTATCCTCTCAATGAATCAATGAATGTTGAATGATGGATAGATCAATGAATGGTTGATGAATGATATGATGTATGGAATGGTGTGAAGTGATGAAGTGAATCATCTCCCAATTCAAACTTCGCTTTTATAGACACCATTTTTTTGAAAGAACACGTCAATTTGTGTTGCAAAGCAAAATGAGATGTAAAAGTTGCTCAAAGGTTGTCAAAAAGCAAAAAAGGAAAGCTTCCATAATTTCCGCCAAAAGATGTTTTCAGTGGAGGAAAAACACACGGCCCGTGCTTAAAAGACGGTCGGCCGTGTTTGTTGAACATGAAGAACACGATCGTGCTTATAAAGCACGCCAGGCCGTGTTTTGTCGACTTCGGAGATTCTTGGCGAGGGTTTGCTTTTAAACACTGGCCAGGCCTTGTTTTTATTGACGACACCGAACACGAAAGCACCGCCCGTGTGTGTTTTTTCGCTTTTCTTGTTTTTCTTCTCTTTGAAGCATGACCATGTTTCCCAACACACTAGCGGTGTGTTTTCTGAAAACGAGTCTTCTTGTCTTCTTTTTTATCAATGTTTAGACTTGATTTTTGTTCGTATTTTCATACGAAATCAATATGAGTTTGCTTCAAGTCTTTACCTTCATCATTTAAAACAAACCAAGTTGATTTTTCTTGAATTTATTGATTAATAAACTTAAAAGTTAAAGAGAATGTCGAAAAAGAGTTATAGAAATGTGAATGAAAATGTACTTATCAAACCACCTCTAACTTGGAAATTTTGCTTGTCCTCTAGCTATTCTAAAACAAAAGTGGGGTTGAAGACAAAAAGAGGCATGTATTTTCACAATTTCGACATGATTGAATTATATTGTTAACCTTTTTATTCCTAATTGAGCCAATTGATTCGATTTTCAAGTCGACCAATTTGTTAAAAAGAGAGTGACTTCAATAAATGGAATTGCTTAATCATCACGCTTGTCATATCACGTAAATTGTTATTCAATCGCTTAGACAAATACAAAAATGTAATGATAAATGGAGATGTCCAAAACTCGGGTTTTATTTTATGCATATAATTATAAATTAGGACATTTTTGAGGCAAACTTCCACCAGGTTTAAATTTTGAATGACTTTTAAAGCTCCTCCGGTGGTGTCCCATACTCAAATTTGCCGCCGTTTTACGTAAAAAGTCAAACATGGGGCTCATGAATGCTTATAGTTACTAAGCGAACAACAAAAGGAGTATAACCTCGATTTGTCATTTTTTTAAAAATATAAACACATTTTTTCGATTTTTGTTTTGATTTTTTTTTAAACCCGAATTAGATTTCTCTGAAGTGATCATGACACGAAGGTCATGATGTGGGCATTTCCGCAATAATTCCTCGACTCTTTCCGGGTGTGTCGCAAGTCTCATCGTCTTCTTGAGTGAATGAAGAGATTTCATTCCCTGGGTCGTGTGGTTTTAGCCTAGGTGGGAAGTACTTCAAAAGAAACTTTTCACCATAATGCTCCATGTTGTGATTGTTCCTTTCGGTAAAGTATTTAACCATTGTTTAGCTCGTCCCAGAAGAGTAAATGGGAATAGGCGTAAGCGGATGGCATCGTCGAGACCCCATTGATTTTGAAGGTATCGCAAATTTCGAGGAATTTTGCGATATGGTTATCGGGATCTTAAATGCCAGTAGGCCGACCGAATTGAACAAATGTTGCACCATTTGAATAACATTTGGTTTGATCTCAAAATTATTGGCGGCAACAATGGCCTTATGATACTTGACGACGTCTTTGTCCCATAGATGGCTTGGCGTAGTCGCATACGGTTCTTTGTTGTTCATCCGCCATGACAGATCCTCGCTTTCGTTAATATCCTCTTCATGGTTTGTATTAGTGCTTTCCTCCGTGTTGCTTCTTTGGCGGTCTCGCGCCCAAATTCGACGACAGGCAGTATGCAATGCAATAAATAAAGAGGATAAGTGTAATCACCTTTCGGCTCTTCAACAACGATCACCAACTCACATTGGCCGACTTCAACACCATCTATGGCTTACCCACAGATGGTCTGTGCATTAAACCATCGGGGTTCCGTGATCGTCAGTTTTGGCAAGCTATCACAAGGGAGCTAGAATATAACCCATCCTCATCCAAATCCTCGTGTATCGTCAATCCGTGCTTTCGTTATGTACATTGGGTGCTCTCAAGCACACTTTTTGGCGAAAAACGGCGGATCGTCGCCTTGATGGGCTTTATTTTTATGGTGTATTCCTCTCCGGTTGACACGGGCTCATATTTAGCAAAGCATTTGCTAAAAGTCGCCAAAGAAGGATCGAGGTAAAATCGTCATTGGTGGCCTTATTATTTATCGCCGCCCATTTCGGTTGTGACCTCATCGACTCGAGCAAGCTCGGGGACCGACACTGATTGACTTTCAGTCTTCAGATCGCCACGGGCATGATTCAACGGAGTGGTGAGAGATATGTCTTAAAGTTTAAACATACCGACTACACGCATCCATTGTCGGATCCTTCTCGCGCCGGGATCCGAAAATTGGAAGATGCTCTACCTCATGGCGATAACCCGGACGCATTACAATTACCGCCCGCCAGCGTCGGACACAGACGCTTATCAAAGTGAGGATCTCGGATTTTGATGCTCCCTCCACCTCCCAACCACCAAGAAGACCATTCCTCCCGCGGATGACACTCGATCTCTCCTCCAAGCCATTCGATTGGAGCATATGCAACAAATAGCAATATTAGATCAACAGGAGGAGAGAATCGCGCAACACTTTGCTAGAGTTGAAGAACAACAAAATTGGCATTTCATGAATCTTCAAGCGGCAAAGAACAACACTACGATCTCTACAAATGTGTCAACAACAACAATATGACCAACAAATCCTATTTTACTATGTTGGATCGCATCCAACAATGGCATATTTCGCAAGGACATTTTCCACCACCACCACTACCCACAATGAAAGTCGTATTTTTCTTTTATTTTAAGTCGCTTTTTTTTCCACCACCACCACCACAACAACAATATGACCAACAATAGTCATATCTTTATTTAAGCAAAATCCAATCCATTTTCACGACATTACACTCTTTTGGCCAAGTTCATCCTTTTATTTGTAGTCAGTCAGATTTTAAAACATTTTGGCAATTTGAGTTCTCAAAAGGAAGGCTTTTTCGGGAGAAAAATGGTTATAACAAATCCACAAACAACCTATCTAATTGTAATAAAGATATCTCATGTTTGTTTGCAAGAATTGATAAAGTGCATCAAGAGAAAAGAAAAGATCAAAAATACCAAAAATAAGGGGAAACATGCAAATCTCACGCAAAGCTAAAAATAAGTCTAAAAAAATCAAGCGTGCTAATAAGTCTCACCACCTCCAATCTTGAGGGTCACATTGTCCCCAATGTGAAGAAAGAGATGGGATATTGTAAAAAAAAAAAAAGACTTAATATAAAAGAAAAATACGACCTTCATCGTTGTGGTGGTGGTGGTGGTGGAAAATGTCTTGCGAAATATGCCATTGTTGGATGCGATCCAACATGGCAAAATAGACTATTGTCGGTCATATTGTTGTTGTTGAGGCCGGGCGCAAGAGATCGTATTGTTATTCTGCCGGGTGCCGTTGAAGATTCATGAAATGCCGATTTTGTTGTTCTTCAACTCTAGCAAAGTGTTGCGCCATTCTCTCCTCCTCGTTGATCTAATATTGCTCTTTGTTGCATTTGCTCCAATCGAATGGCTTGGAGGAGAGATCGAGTGTCATCCGCGGGAGGGGATGGTCTTCTTGGTGGTTGAGAGGTTGAGGGAGCATCAAAATCTGGATCCTCACTTTGATAAGCGTCCGTGTCCGAGGCCGGCGGGGCGGGTAATTGTAATGCGTCCGGGTTATCGGCATGAGGGTAGAGCATCTACCAATTTTCCGGATCCTGAAGTGCGAGAAGGATCCGACAACGGATGCGTGTAGTCGGTATGTTTAAACTTTAAGACATATCTCTCACCACTCCCATTTGAATCATGCCCATGGCGATGCAAGACTCAAAGTCAATCCTGGTCGGTCCCCGAGCTTGCTCGAGTCCAGTGAGGTCATAACCGAAATGGGCGGCGATAGGAGTAATAAGGCCACCAATGACGATTTTACCTCGATCCTTCTTGCTGACTTTTAGAAAATGCTTTGCTAAATATGAGCCCGTGTCAACCGGAGAGGAATACACCATAAAAAATAAAGCTCATCAAGGAGGACGACCCCTTCGCTTTCCCCGCCAAAAAGTGTGTTTGAGAGCACCCGATGTACATAACGGGAAGCACGATTGACGATACACGAGGATTCTCGATGAGGATGGGTTATATTCTAGCTCCTGCTTGTGATAGCTTGCCAAAATGACGATCACTTTAACCCCGAGCGGTTTAATGCACCCCATCCGTAAGCTATAGATGGTGTTGAAGTCGGCCAATGTGAGTTGGTGATCGTTGTTGAAGAGCCGAAAGGTGATTCGCCTTCTTCAACATGGCGGCCCGACTAAGGAACTCCAATGGAGACAGATGTAGGTGGGCATGCATAAATTCATGAAATATCCCCACCCAACTGCTCAAACATCCATTCCACATCTGAATGTAGCCCAAGTCCATCCAACGTAAAGTTATCTGAGAATCGCGTGTTAAGAATTTGGCGTTGAGCTAGGTGGTGATATTAGGCCTCATGATTGGCATCCCGGAAAGAGATGTCATACGGGTTGGCAAGTGGGTGGTGGGTCGGCTCGGCCGTCGGGCGCGGGAGGAGGAGCACCACCGAGTGATCAAGCGCTTTGACCTGGATTCCTATGTCAAAAGAAACTTACAATAGTACAAGAAACATATCATAATAGAGAATTCATGATGATAGCATTGAACATCTATCTAAATTTCAATTTCCTAATTGCAATTTCTAGGACATGAAAAATTGATAATAAAAACTCATGAATTTCTTAATTACAACATGGAAGGACCTTCACAACAACACACATGAAAAGAAATCTAATAGTTAAAACAAGAAAAAAATTCAAAATTAAAAACGAATTTGAAAAGAGGGAAAAAATAATTACAAGAACACATACCTTGGTTGCATCATGAGGAGAGGAAGTGGAGAACCCTTGTGGTGTGTGGTGTGATGAAAGTAAAGAATTTTGAGAGAAGAAAGAAGAAATTTGGGGATGTGAGGGAAGGGTTTGAGAGAAAGGGAGAATGGGGAAGAATAAGGGTTTGGGAGAAAAATTGGGAAGAAATCGGATCCCCTTGTTTAAGACGGTACCAAACACGGTCGTGCTTTCGGTATGTCTTATTCGGAGGTTTTATTTTTTTATTTTTTTATATTAAAAACACAGGCGTGTTACAAGCCGTGTTTTGTACGTGTTTTTAACCCGATTTTCGATTTCTTTTTAAATATAACATGACCGTGTTTCTCACGAAAATTCTTGACATGCTGGATGGTTGAACACGGCCAGGGTGTGTTCGCGAATTGGATGACGAACACGGCTTGCCCGTGTTTTTGTGTTTTTTTTTAAATAATAAATTAAAACAAAACATCCCCAAGCAACAAAAAAATAAAATAAAATAAAAAATTAAGCAAAAGAAAATGCACACAAAATGCCGGGTTGCCTCCCGGATAGCGCTTCTTTAACGTCGTATAGCTGGACCGTTTTACCTCTAATCGTGTGGGGTGTTTGGGGGAGCGTCAAGATGAATGGAATCTCGATAACTATCATCGATGGTGCCCCCAAAATAGAGCTTCAGTCGGTGTCCATTCACCTTAAATATACTCATTTCCTTGTGCGTGATTTCAATAGTCCCGTAAGGGAACACTTGAGTGATAGTAAATGGCGGGACCATCGGGATTTTAACTTACCGGAAATAGCCGAGTCGGGAATTGAAGAGTAATACTTGATCACAGGGTTGGAACTCCTTGTTTGCTTAATGTGTTTGTCATGCTAATGCTTCATTCGTTCCTTGTAAATTTTTGAATTCTCGTATGCCGCATTCCGCCATTCTTTGAGTTCGTTAATCTGCAATAAACGGTTATTTTCTGCACTTGACAAATCATAGTTAAGCATTTTAATAGCCTAAAAGGCTTAGCTCAACCGGCAAATGACATGCTTTACCATAAACGAGTCGGTATGGGGTAGTCCCTATCGGCGTTTTGAAAGCCGTTCTATAGGCCCAAAGGGCATCATCGAGATTTGAGGACCAATCCTTACGAGAGTGTCCAACCGTTTTTTCTAAAATTCGTTTTAATTCGCGGTTAGACAACACTTCCGACTTGACCACTAGTTTAGGGGGTGATAGGCGGTGGCGACTCGGTGTGTGACACCATAACATTTTAACACTTTGTCAAATTGACTATTGCAAAAGTGAGTGCTTCTATCACTGATGATGGCTCGTGGTGTACCGAATCTGGTGAAAAAACTTGATGGCTCAAAAGTTACCTTTAAAACCTTAGTCAAATGCATCTATCGTTTTATAGAATAGATTGTTGAGTACCAAGTGTCATTCCACGAGGATTGTAAGATCTTAGTAATTACCGTATTTTTGTTATCTAATCTACACTTTCCGAGGAGTGTTTGTTGGTTTAAAAATAAAAAATAAAGAATTTAGAATAATCACAACTTACAATAGATCAAAATAAAAGTAGATTGTAAAATAAGAAATCAAGAGCTAGAAATGTGTTTGAATGTAAATCCCTCTAGAATGTTTTTGTGATTTAACAAGATAAAGATACAACTAAAAACCCTTTAGCAACAATCATCCTCTTTTAATAAAATCTCATGCTTCACGGGACCGTAGAAATTCCCGATTTAAGTTAAACCCTCTATCGAGCGCGAATAACTCCCAACCTCAAGTTGATTAATCAAATTTCTTTCTAATTAAAACCCCAAGATTGCATTATAACGATTTGTGAATTCTCATATTAGGTTTGACCCTAATCGGAAGATTTATGTCATCCTATATCTAGGATTGCATGCAACGCTTTTCACTTATATAGATTCTATTTCACCATGAATCTCTCGATTTCTCGGTAAAAAATAAACTTCAAATCAAGATTGCGCATATACCAATTCGAATGAATAAAACATAATATAAGTGAATCACACAAAACATGTAGATTTTATTAAAAACATAGAAGCTCTTTAATCACAAATTCATTCTAGAGTTCATTACATTCAAACACTAGAAATTTAGCTACACATGGCTTTGACAAAAGAGTATACTACACAAGAAGATTTGAATAAAATGAAAATGGTGTACTCTACTCTTATTCAAGACCAATACAAGACTTCGGTGGTTGATTGCAATGATGTTGAGCTCAAGCCTTCTCATCTATTGCTCTTCAACTTCCTACTTTACCTCTGTTTTATCCTCTCAATGAATCAATGAATGTTGAATGATGGATAGATCAATGAATGGTTGATGAATGATATGATGTATGGAATGGTGTGAAGTGATGAAGTGAATCATCTCCCAACTCAAACTCTCGCTTTTATAGACACCATTTTTGTGAAAGAACACATCAATAATGCTATCTTTTGTTAAACAAATGCTCCACCTCCATAGTTGAGTTGTTTGAATCATTATTTTCATATGATAATTGAGGGAATAATAGAGTTTGGTGCGAGCGCAAAATGAGATGTAAAAGTTGCTCAAAGGTTGTCAAAAAGCAAAAAGGAAAGCTTCCATAATTTCCGCCAAAAGATGTTTTTCAGTGGAGGAAAAACACGGTCGTGTCTTTTAAAAGCACGCCAACCCGTGTTTATTGAATATGAAGAACACGGCCGTGCTTAGCCGCACCGTGTTTTTGTCGACTTTAGGAGATTCTTGGCGGGCAGTGTGCTTTTAAACACGGTCGGGCCGTGTTTTTATTGACAACACCGAACACGGGCTTGCTTTCAAAGCACGGCCCGGTGTGTTTTTTCGCTTTTCTTGTTTTTCTTCTCTTTGAAGCATGGCCATGTTTCCCAACACATTAGGGGTGTACTTTGCACGAAATGGAGTCTTCTTGCCTTCTTTTTGATCAATGTTTAGACTTGATTTTTGTTCGTATTTTCATACAAAATCCATATACTTCAAGTCTTTACCTTCATCATTTAAAACAAACCAAGGTGATTTTTCTTGAATTTATTGATTAATAAACTAAAAAGTTAAAGAGAATGTCGAAAAAGAGTTATAGAAATGTGAATGAAAATGCACTTATCAATATTCATTTCTTTCTTTTGATGAATACAAAATATATTTTTAAGATAATAAGAAAACATATGGCTCACATGATCTCTAATTCATGGCCATGTATCCCATAATAAATTTTATTTAACAAAATTTTAGGGAGGGGGCAAGGGATTAAAATATAATGCGTATATACATATATATATATATGTATATGTGTGTGTGTGTAATTAAATTAAAGTTTTTTTTTTTTTTTGGGGGTGCAGGCCCCCCTGAGCCACTATGTGGCTCGGCCCTTGTTCACATAGATGATCCTGATGAAGTACTGACACATGCACATGCATAATTGTAGACCATAAGTATTTAGTTTGAGACTGAAACAGAATGTGGTGCTTTCTAAAATTGTATGTTGATTAAAGAAAGGAGATAACAATCTATCTCGCAGTACATACTAAAAGGATTTTAAACATGGATATATATGTCCACTGATGAGCTTTCCTTTCGAATCTTTCCACATGAGCTTTGCATACCCTTTATATTATTTCTCATATGTTTGATTCAACCTTTGCACTTGAAGCTAAAATTTTGCATGTAAGAAGCATCTGAAGAACTCGTTATTATTTAGTGAAGATAAAGTTCAAGAATCATGTTAAACAATGTTTATACGGTGCATAAGTTTCAATTTTGTTCATCACATGCCTACTTTTGTTTCGTTTTATTTATCTTTTGTTTTTTTATCTTTAGAGAAAGTGTAGAGTCTAACTTGAGTTCATCTTCCAGATTTTCCTAGCTGCGATGTCTTTGGTCTTGGATTATCACTTGGCTTTGTGGTATGCACTAGCATTTGCGGGTAAGTCGTGAACAATTTTGTTTTCTTTGTCCTATGGCTACTGTGCCCCAAATTTGCATTTGTAACTTGACATTTAAATTCTATTTTGTGATTTCTTTAATATGGATTTAGCTTAGATTGCTTATCATGATCTATACTTGATATTGTTTTACTTTAAGAATTCAACAACATAAATGATAAATGATCCTTTCCAAGTGAAAGTTTCATAACTTAAAGCATCTGTAAATTTTACTCAAATAGGGTTGCAAATGAACTAAGCCGCTTGTGCGTCGTGGAGCTATTCGGAGCTCGACTCGATAAAAAACTCATTTGAGTTCCTTTAATGAGGCTCGTTAAAACAAATGAACCAAACTCAATCTTAGAGACATTCGATTCGTTAGGTCGTGAACATACTCGTTAGTGAGCTTGTTAGTAGGCTCGCTAGTAAGCTCGTATAAATTAAACTAATAGTTTGATTTTAATTTTAATTCTTATATCTTTACTTATGATAAATATAAAAGTATTTAAATAAACTTATTTGTTTAAATAAAATCATAAGTTTTAGTAGATAGTATGCGTTTTAGATATTTATGATTTCATTTTTGTAATAAATTGAAGAATAATTTAATTTATAATTAATATTTACTAAACTCGTTTAGGTTCGATTAAGCTCGAATTTTTTTGAGCCATCAATATATTCGATAAATTTAGGCCCGAGTTCAACTTGATGATAAATGAGCCAAGCACCAACTCTCAAAAACTCGATTCGGTTCGGTTGCGTACAGTCCGAGATATATAGTTTGACTTTGTCTTACAATGACATTGTGATGGAGGGAGTAGTTGACTTGGAAAACAGCTATCTAAAACTTTTAGCTTGAATACGTGATGTGTAAAAATATTCTCAATTCTTAATGCATTCTTTTACTTCTTCTGGCAGTTATATATATCATTGCACAACAACCAGCATATGGAGGACTAGGTACAAGGATGGTCACACTGCTCCATTTGAATTACTTCTTTTATTTTCTCAGTCTAATCGGCTTCTCTGATATCAAGTTTATGATATATTTTACGGCAATCAAATTAGTTATTTTATATAGCATAACATTCATCATTTTGATATTCTAATCATATCTAATTTTTAGTGTTTCTTTTGAATTAACTTATGTAGGTACGACAAATCAATTGACACCGCTTCAGTTGGAAGCTTTGCTTACTGAAGGGAACACGTCAAAATTCTGGATGGTTGGTGTGTAGACTTTCTCTTAATACTTAGAAACACATTGTTCTACTATGGCTGAATGCATGAGAAGCACAATGGAAGGTGTCTATAATTAGTGTAGTGGGTGAGTTGCGGAACAGAAAAAGAAAGGATACAGAATATTGATAGCAACTTGTGAAGTCGTAGTCGCACTTGTTCACATGGGCCATAATTGTGATTCTATAATAAACTGATACCAATCCTGGTTCTACTTTTGCTATATTAACTTTCCATAATTTCTTGTTCCAATATCGCGTATGGTAAACCTTTTGGTGCTCGAATAATATCAAATTAAGTGCTTGTTTGGAAGCACTTTTGAAATAGACTTTTAGGATCAAAAGTCCAAACATGCACTAATTCACAAGTAATGGAATTTGTAGAAATTGATTTCATTTTACAGGCAAATTAATTACTTTTATGGTGAATATGATATCCTTCTGCTTAAATCCTTTATTGTTTATTTATTACAGTGGTGGTTTTATGCATGTCAATGTAAATGGATAATAGGTATATTCTTTATTATGTAGTTCTTATTAACATATACTAAATCAGATGCAACCTCTAAAACTTTATGCTTGTTTCTTGTTTGTGTTTTCATTTTTAGTTCAATTGAAACTTGAGAAGCTTAAGGCTGAGGCTCTTTCCTCCCATTCTTTTTTAATTTTCAGTCTAATGTGTAATTTCTTTATGCACAGTGTAAAGACATTTGCTGACCTTTGATTCATTAATAGGAGTCAATTTAACCACCACTTAATCAAATTATGCTGCCCATAGAAATATAGCCTCTATAATTTTATCTTATGTGGCTGTTGTTTGGCTCATTTCCTCTGTTCCCAGATGAATTTCTTCAATTAACTTCATCCATTTTGGCAGGTGGAATTTCGTTCTTTGTCTACGTCCACTTGCATACGATCAAGTTCTTTCTTCCCGAACTCTCAATTACGTGAGTTTGAGCTTTCCTACCCTCTCATGATTATGGTTTTGTATTTCATCCAATTGCATATTTATCCTAAATTTAATACTTCTTCGTCTTCCTTTTTTCTTTCACAAGTGTCTTGTGTATCATTGATTCATTTCAAAGCTGTCTCATACTTGAGCTTGTTCCTCATCAGATTCTCAAACAAAAATTTATCTTTTGGAACAATTGATCTTGGACTCTTTCCAAATGCCGCTGAGAAGTTCGAGTCACCCTTGGTAGGAAGCATTTTAAATAGAACTCACGGTTATAATTTTCATCACCTTATATTACTTTCATGAACTCACTATATTCTTTTTGTTGACGTATTTATGCCTATTCGTGACTAATCCCTAATGGTGAACTGTGTTACAACACAGGAAGCCTTCACCAACTTCCAACCTATATGCTGTTTCATGATGGAGCTGCAATCTCACGCTTACCTGAGATGGATTTTCAAGCAAAAATATTCGACTCTCCTGTGTCTAAGGTACTGTCATGAAGCAATTATGCATTCCTATGTCCTGACTGCTTCTTCATTAATACTTGGGATAATTACAAAAAAAACTGAGGTTTGGGCTAATTACAAACAAAACCTAGAGGTTTTCGAAAATCAAAAATCCCATCCGTCTTACATTTCCCCCTTCTTGGCAAAAAATATTTCAAAAACCCCATAATATTTCTCGAACATTAACTTTATCCCTTAAATTTAAGACAAGATCAAACCTGAAGGGACTATTTGTAATTTTGAAATATCTCTGATGTTTTTTTGTAATTAGCCCGAACCTCAGTGGGTCTTTTGTGATTACCCCTTAATACTTTTGCCCATGAAACCACAATTGAAATGGCTATTATTATCGCTTAGCGCGTGTGCTAAGGATCATCTTTGGTTTTCATTTGGAATGTGCACGCCAGCTCATGTTGTGTTTGGACAATTTTGTCTTTATTACTGCTAATGGAGTGTTCTGTTCTAGTATTTGCCATATACTTTCTTGTGAATCCTTGTTTTTTTTTTCTCCTATGAAAAAGAAGGATATAATTATGTTACTGTTTTTTGATAATAGCTCATGATGGATTATTGTTGCAGAAACTTCTTTGCGGCATTTTGAGCTCGATAAGCTGCTTTCGATTATATAAACGGTAAATAGGTAAGGTGCACTGTATGTAGCACCAGAGAGTTTTAGAGCTTTTGCTACTACTTCCATATGATCATATTTGACAGATTGATCTATATGGGAATTGATAGGTATAAATTTGACATGTTTTTTTCCTTCTTACTGTTAAGGACATCATTCATAGTTTGATTCATGGATAGGTAATGTGTGTGAAAGACATCATACAAACATTGTTGCATTTACTTTTCTTTTTCCTTGAGGTCGAGTCTGCATAAGTGAGCTTGGTTTTTGGGGCTTTATAATTTTGCAGCCAAATGTCGTTTAGTGATTGAAACATTAAGAAACATAGTCACTTTTCTCTTTTATGGATTAATTTGAAGTTGTTCATGGATCAGATTTTAGTATGAATTTAATCCCATTTTTTGGACCACAAGTTCGATCTTTAATATGATAGTATACTCGTATTGGGATTTGATCATCTTTCTCTCCTGTGGAAATTTCACTGCACCTTACTCAAATTTCGACTCATCATACAATAATTCTGCGCACTATTGGATAATAACTACTAAGGCCCTAAAGGGTACTTAAAGTTTATGTAGGGGTGATTGTGGTACGGTTTTGTGGATTTTGAAAAGAATCTCAAACTGAAATGTCTTGTGCGGTTTTGCTAAATATTCATTTCAAATTGTTGTTCGACTAAGTAAAATCATAGGTGTGTGGTTTTGAGGTGGTGTGGCGATTTTAATAAGTGAAAATATCATGCGAAAGATAAAAAGAAAAAAAAAAAAGATATATATAAGGAGAGTGATCCAATGAGGTACAGGTGCCTTAGGTGAGATCGTAGGATTGATCTACACTATTCAAATAAATAAATAGATGGCTTAGGTCTACCAAATATATATAACATTAATAAATAATAAAAAAATCATGCAAGGGTAATATTGGCAACGCAAATAATATTAAACATAACTGCCTAAGATACGTTGCAACATATTAGGAAAACTGTATCAGAAATTGTTCATGTTCCTAAAATCACGCAATCATCACTCACACGCAAATCGTCCAGCAGAAATTAGGGATTGATCAAGTTCCCATATGCACAACATTATATGTAAATATGCACATGTATTTACAAAAAAATTTAGTGTCTTAATTACATATATGCACAATCACGTATGCAAATATGCACATGTATATTGTTGTATATGCAACATATATTTGAAAGCTCTCAAACCTAATTACAGTGTACACAATCCCATATGAAAAAATTCACATACTATTCAAAAATGCACAATCGTATATAAACATATGCACATGTTCTACTAATACTTGTACTGTCTTGATTACATATATGCACAGCCTCGTAAGTAAGAAAATGATCAAAAGCTTGCAAACCAACTATATTTCAAGTATGCGATCTTGGTAATCGACATTTCATACTAATGCATCATTCCTGAACACTTTTTGTCAGAATATCATTTCTACATAAACACGACACCGAGAATACTTTGCAAAGACAAACATATAAACAAATTAAATAAATATGCACAAATATCATCTTATATATGCAAGATGTTGATATGAGTAAAACAGACAAAACCAGAATACTATAAATATATACAACATATGTATTTGATGTTATATTTTGAATGTTATGATTTTTAGTAATACCATGTGTTTACTGATTAGTACTGAGAACTCTGATGTATTGCACATTTTGAATTAATCTATTTATTTTTTTATCAAGTATTTGTGTGGTGTGATTCTTTCTTTAAATATCGGGTTGTTCTTTGGGTTCGTGGACGAGGCCCTCTCTCTTGGCAAAGATTGTCACTCATGCATACATCAGGCAATTTACAACCCATTTGACCAATGGGCCTCTGGTATGGGAGGTTTTTCCTTCGGGACTTTCCCTTCATCAAAGAGAAAGTAAATCTACTAATTTTATTTTGAGCAAATAACACTAAACCCTCTATACTATTCGTTTTTTTACAGTTTACCATCTAACTTTTTTTTTTGTTACACTTTACCATATGTACTATGTAATTTTTTGCATTTTACACTATATGGATAATTTTACCCCTAAAGTTTTGTTTTTCTTGAAATGATGAAAATATTGCATTACAATCTTATCCGACCAATCATGCATTCGTATAAAAAATTAATAATCCCTTAAATTCATATGTTGTTTGACTGAAATGTATTTGGGTAATCTTTGTTATTGACGAATTTTTTTTATCGCTAATTGACAATAATTATATATTTTTTTTAATTGGTTAGTGGGGAATACTTAAATAGGTGTCGCTAATATCTAAAGTTAATAACGATTTTTTTATTATAATTTTTGTTTTTTAACCACCGCAATGTCTATTAAGGTTAGATCTAAAGAGCAGTCATAATATGAATTTGAGGCTTGTGGTTGGGCTATACGGAACAACCCAAAAAATTGGCTAAAAATACCTAGATATATTACGTTAAAACAAGGTATGAATTTGAGGGATCATTAACTTTCTATCGGGTTGCATGATGAATCTAATAATTATCATTATTCTATGAAAAACAACACTTTAGGGGTAAAAATATCCATATAAGGGAAATTGCAAAAAAATATATATAGTTCAGTGTAATAAAAATTAGTTTATATATCAAAATAAAAACACGAATAGTAGATGAGATTTAGTGTAATTTCCTCTTCTATTTTCACTCAATTCTTTATTGCTGCCCAAGAAGTATAAATAAATATGGGATGTAACCGAAAAGCATTTCGATACGTGGTGTAGCCGGACCAATACAGAGGCACTTATTTATCTGGACATAACCCATCAACATCATCCAATAATATATTCTCATTTTTTTAATTTCCTCACAAATCAAATAAAAATTTCCCCAAACAAAAAAGAAAAAGAGGCGCCGCCGAATATTCTTCGGTTCAGCCAATGAATGTGGAGTGGTAGTGGGCCACCCTTCGGGCCTGGACTCTCTCTTTCTTCGCGCCGCTTCTGTGGGCCCCAACAAACAAGCGGTCGGCTCACGCCCCAGCCGGCCCATCTGACAAACGTCTTTTCATGCTTCCACTCACTGTGATACGCGTGGAACTGCCCTTATTTTTTTAGGCCACCGTATGTGTGTGTACTCGTACATGGCTGTATCCAAGGATGTAAACGAGTCAATTCGAGCCGAACATAATAGTCTTCAAGCTTGTTTGGATTCTAATCGACTTCAAAAATTATTTTTGCTTTGTTTGATTATTAATCGGATCGAAATCCGAATGCCTTTATTCGAGCCAAACACTAATCAAGCTCAACTTCAAAGCGATTTTTGATATTTTAATTAACTTTTTTAACTAATCGAGTGAAGCTTGAGCCGAATTTTATATTTTATCAAAAGAAAATTTGTGTTCAAATTTGGTTTTGTTACGTTAACGAACCAAGCTCAAACAAACTTTTAACAATCAATTTCAAATCAAGTATCAAATAACTTGGTTCTTTTTTTCTACCCTAATTGTATCTCTTTCGTGGCTATACTTTCATTTCGGTGAATACTATTTGTGGTAGTGATTTACTTCTCAATTGATCATTGATATTCAAATTCATTTCTTTTTTTCCGTAATCATCAATATTATTGGCTAATAATCTATCAATTCGAACGCAATAATAGAATATGCAGCCAAAAAATCACAATCTAGTTCTATCAAAACGAAACATTTCCATTCTTATTAAGCACATGTCAAGCCTTATCAAGGAATAACCTTTTGCTGCCCCATGTCATAGTTCAACCGACAAAGAATTTCAAAGGGACGTGATATCATTTGTTGGCACCCACATGATGTGGTTGTTCAAATCTCTCGATAACGATTTACAAGGTCTCACATCCTCCACAAAACTCTAGTGACAAATAGGAATGAGATTCATCCTTTAAAGAATTACTTTTTGTTGTAAGAAAATAATGACAACAAAGATAAATTGTATGTTTAGAGCATATCTGCAACAATAGTCGATCTCGTGTCAGATGGTTTAATTGTTCGACTTAATCCCAACCCACAACCCATATAAAAATAAAAGAAATATGATCTATCTTTCTTATCCATTCTCCCCAACCCTATCCCCTAACATCTTCATCTTATTTCCTCTTAGCACCACTTTAATCAAATACCACCAAAACAAATAAAAATTGCTTTTGACATCTCTAAGAAATCTTGAAACAAAGTCTCATTTGATTCAAGCAATTCATTGCATAGGTTTCAGAAACGTTTTGTTCACAAAAATTATTGAGTTATGAAAATGGAACTTGTGATGGTCCATGATAGCGATCTAAACTTGAAGCCAACTCACATTTGTATTACCACGCAAATATGAATATATGTGAAAAAAAATATTTTATTCTGTTTAATATCATATATAGATACATATTATGCATATCCCACAAACAATTATTTTATGTTTCTTACTTAGATATACACTTAATGTGAATTTATATATAATATAATACATAACACACACAGAGTGTGACAAACTCTCTCTTTCTTTTGTATCTCTTCTTATTCTTCATCGTTAAGGGGTGATTTTTTGATCATTTTCGGCTTAAAATCACCCCTTATACAATTTCTTTATCAATTTATTTTCTAAATAATTGGTTTCTCATATAGATTTGGATTGTTGGTTTATTTTGTCTTGTTTGTGATTTCGCTGTCTAGTGCGACACTTGGTTTACCACTATCTTGGTGCGTGGACAATTAAGACAAGCAAGTTTTCGATTCAATGGACATAGATAATAAACCAAGATTATGGTCATCAACAAATTGCAGATTATCGCGAGTATCCTTGGCATTATAGAATTTTCAAAATTATAGGCTTTAAGCCAATTTTTTGTTATTAACCTAAATGTTATGAATCTTTTCATAGTTTTATCTTTTATGATGTTTAACAGATTTTTTCTTGACTTTCAATGTATTAGTAGCTTAAAATTAATAAAATTATTTTCTTGTTAAATACACACACACACACAAATGGAGTGTGATGATGTTTACAAAATAAGGGAATAATGATGAAAAATGATAAACCGATTCAATCATCTTTTTTAAATAGATCATTATATTCATCAAATATGCCACCCAAATATTTGTTAATTTGATCGTATCAACTCAAGCATTTTCAAGAGACTACTAATATATTTTGGGGAGCGACTAATACTTTTCAAGAAAAAAAAAATTATTTTAGGGGGACTATACTAAATATTTTTCTGGAACTACTAAATACTTTTGGGGGAGAATCAATACTTTATGGGGAACACACTAATATAATTTTATGAGAAAAACTAACACTTTTAGTGAGAATTTACTAAAATACATTTAATTAGAAAGTCTAATACTTTTCAAGGGATTACTACTACGTTTTAAGGGGATTATCAATACTTTCGGAGACATAATGATCAAGGACTTAATCCAGAAAGTTTTACAATTGGGGCACATAGACTTTTAAACTTATCATCCACTTGAAACTTTTGAATGGTTTTGGGGTTTATATCGATGAAATTTTAAAATAAGTCACATTCTCGCAAAGTTTATTCATGAGAAGTGAGAATTACTTTTATTTCAAGGTTACTAAAAAGATGATATTTCATAGTTTATACTATCTCTTTATATTTAAATATCAAATTACTCTTTTGAAATGAGTTTCGCCAACCATATGTAATTAATATGAGAAAATTGAAATTTGTTAAGAAAAATTTGTCATTATGTGGACTTTAGCACTCACAAGTCCAATAGTACTAAATCTTGTGACCCTTAAGATTCCACTTTATGTGTATAAATATGCATTGGTGAAATGAAAAGAGGACTTACGGCTTTCATTGCACAATTAGTATTACTTTGCTTTATTTCTCATTTTGCCTACTTTATATTAATTACAATCTCATATATATAAGTATATGTATTATAACATTAGATATAGAAAAAGAGAATTCATGTTATCAACATGAGTTATTGCTCGAAAAAAAAAGGTACACATGGGAAACACCGAGATAAGAGACTATTCTCTACTTGATAGTGCAAGAACACACTCAATATTAACAAATAAATTATATTCCTCAAGTGTGAAATTGTGTTAGGCACAAGTTACAACTATATTTGGTCCCGTTGAGATTATTGATGGCTCCGGGAATGCAACAGTGGTGTTGCCTAATAGCACAATATTGAATATTAAGAATGCATTATTATCTAGTAGATAACTGAGTTTTAAGGATGTGCGTGATAATGACTATCACTTGGAGACACTAAATGAAAATAATAAAGAGTGTTTATGTATCACATCCTATAAAATGGGAAAAAGAATTGCCCATGAGAAATTTGAAGCAACAGCTTCTGGATTGTATTGCATCCAAATTAAAGCTTTTGAATCCTATGCCACCATGCCTTGGAAGCTTGTGAATCCTGATATATTTGGGTTATGGCATGATCGCTTAGGACACCCAGGAACAACTATGATGCGTAGGATTGTTGAACACACTAATGGACATCCATTGAAAAGCACGAAGATGCTAATGTCCAAAGACTTTTTCTGTGAATCGTGTTCACAAGTGATAAGGGTAAAATATGGCCTGGGCCGACCTGACAGGGCTCATAACATTGGGCCGATCTGTTAGGCATTGAGCACTGGGCTGATCTAATAAGGCTCACGAGCATTGGGCTGACTTATTAAGTCCAACATTGGGCTAAAACGATGAAGCCTATTGTATTAGGCCGACCTCTTAAACCCCGAGTATGATTGATTCTATGAGGCCCATAGTAGTGGGCCGATCTGTATAAGACCTAGCTTATTGGGCCGACCTGTAAGCCTTGAACATAGAGCTGAACTAGTAACACTATTGTATGGGGCTGATCTCTTAAGCCTCGTATGCTTTAAAGGCATATTTGGTCTGGTGCACTCTAAAAGAACCTCGAGGATATGAGAAAAGAGGCTGAATTGGGGTTCACTCGGCCCAAAGGAGTGGGGCTCGCAGGGTGCCTTTGAGCTTTCAAGGGCTAAAATATTAAAACATTGATCCGACGTGACTCAGTCGTCTGCATCGAGGTCTTAAGGCGTAAAATTAGGGTTTTAGAAGATCCAATCCTAATATAATGATGACTCGACACCAAATCGTAATGGAGTCCCGGATTTTACTAAACCCTAATCCTAGCTAAGGTATAAAAGGCCAAAGCCCAGGAGTTCATTCTAACCTAATCTCATTTTTCTTTTGTTACATTGCTCTTTCTCTCTCTTGCATTTTGCTTCTCTTCCAAGTCACTGACTTAAGCATCGGAGAGGGTACGCTGGAGCCCCCCTCCGCCCCCCCCTTGTGCAGGTTTCACGGAGGAGTTCATCTTGTAAGGTGATCGGCGAGAGAAGGTCATTTTTGGGAGCAACCAAGTGGCGCCGTCTGTGGGAAGATTGAGCGAGAGACGTGAGCTTCATGTGATGGTTATGGAAGATATCGGGAGAAATTTGGAAGATGATCTCAACCGCACGCCATTGGGAGACACTCCGGCGGAGTTACACAAGAAGACACCAAGCCTCCGCCTCCACCACCTCGGGTGGAGGGCGAGGGGCAGATTTCCGAGGGTCGGAGTGGATGGACAAACACCCATGTCCGGTGGTAGTGTTGATTTGGGCCCAATGTTCTATGAACGATTAGGTAGTTTTATCACTAGGGCCATTGATCAAACGGTGGAGAGGCGGTTGAGGAGATGCTTCCGCCACCAACTCCGCCCGTAGCTCCTCCTCCGTGGTCCCTCCTCCCGGTGGTTTCTCCTCTCGTGGTCCCCAGGAGATCGGGGAGAGAGGTCGGAGGCCTGCGCATGGCGTAAGAGGTGCACTCATCGAGGAGAGCCCGCATCAACCGAGGATCAGATTGGTCGAATCGGATGGATGATCTCCATCGCGAAGTAAAGGATATTCGTCGGAGGGTGGTAGGAGGGCCGGAGTCGCTTGATCCAAGTGCGGAGGAAAATCCTTTCTCGGATGAAGTAATGGTGAATGAGCTCCCAACCTCATATCGAGCTCGAGTTTTGAACACGATGGTACCACGGACCCGTGGGATCACCTCTGTCGTTTCGAGAATGCTGCTTTGCTACACAGTTTCACGGATGGGGTGATGTGTAGCATTTTTCCTACCACTTTGACAAAATCAACTCAAAGAATGGTTTAGTCGGCTCCCAGGTTCCATTAGAAATTTTGATGATTTCGATTCGACATTTCTTATCGAGTTCACGAGTTGTCGTAAGTACCAAAAGGCGCCTTTGACTATTTAGCATCAAGCGGGGAGGGGAAGGACTTCGGAGCTACATACAGAGGTTCACTGCGGCTAAGTTGGAGGTGCCCTCGGCTAGTCCGGAAATTTTGGCTAATGCCCTAGCTTAGGGCCTGAAAGATGGGGAGTTTTTCGAGTCTTTGGTGATAGAGCCAGCTAAGACTTTTGATGAGTCAGTTAGCTGGGCCGAGAGGTATATCAACCCGGGAGGAGGCGAGAAAATGAAGAGGGAGGAAGGAGAGAAAATAAGGGATAGGAAAGAGAATCGGGAGGATAAGGGATCCCAGAAGAAGCCCAGGTCTGAGGTAATAGGTGGACGGTCGAGGTACGAGAAATATACGACATTGGTTGTTCCTTAGGGTGAGGTGCTCATAGCTATTGAGAGACACCTTGACCTGAGGTGACCAAAGGCACATGCTGAGGCACCAAAAGTAAAAACGAAGAGTAAGGAGTTCTATAGATTTCATAATGAGTATGGGCACACGACAGATCGGTGCACGCACCTGAGGGATGAGATCGAGCGACTCATTCAAGCAGGTCACATCAGGGAATTTATGTACATTGATAAAAAGGAGAAAAAAAGGGGAGTATAAGAGGGACAATCGGGATATCACCAACCTCGGCGAGGGAAGCGTAGGGGGAGGAAATGGATGAGCTACCTCTACCTACCTCCGCCCCACCCCTGCCTCGAGTGGTTATCCGGATGATTGTTGGAGGGCGGTGGAAGGAGATTTGAGGTGAGCTCGGAAAAATAATGTGAGAGCAGCGGCACCAGATTGGGTGCAAGAGCAGCTGAAAGTGGAACAGGTTGGGCCAGGGCCGAGTATCCAATTTGGGCCGGAGGATAGCAGGGGTATCGTGACACCTCATAGCGATGCTCTTGTGATCACCGTGACGATCTCTAATTATGATGTGCAGCAGTATTTGTGGATACGAGGAGCTCGGTGGACATCATATTCTATGATTGCTACTGAGGAAAATGGATATCCAGGTCGCCTGGAGGCGGTGACACGACGCCGGGTCGGGTTTCTGGAGGAGTGATACAACCAATAGGTATGATTACTTTACCTGTCTCATTGGGTAAGGAGCCTAATCGCAAAACTAGGATGATTCGATTTTTGATAGTAGATGCTCCTTCTACGTACAATGCTATGTTGGGTAGACCATCACTAAATGATTTTCAAGCTGTGGTGTCGGTCTACCATCTGAAAATGAAATTCCCCATGGGGAAATAAGTAGGAGAGGTCGGCGGAGATCAGTACATGGCTAGGAGGTTATATGTAGAGAGTATTCAGAAGGCGGAGAGGGGGTGTGTTTTTGATGATGATAGAAATAGAGACAAGATGATTAGGTTGGACGAGCCGGTGGAGCATGTCCAACCTAATGAGGAGATGATGATGGTCGAGCTGGTGCCAGGTGATCCCGATAAGGTCACCAAGATCGGGAAAGGAATATCTGATGAGTTAAGAGAGGAGCTGGTGAGGTTTCTAATGAGCAATGTGGATGTGTTTGCTTGGACAACGGAAGACCTGGTGGGGATTGATCCGAGCATTACTGAGCACAGGCTCAATGTCAATCCGTCATACAAGTCGGTGAAACAAAAGAAGAGAAATTTCGGTCCTAAGAAAGATGCAATTATTCGAGCGGAGGTGCAGAGGTTGTTGAAGGCAGGGCATATCAAAGAAATACAATTCCCAGAATGGCTATCTAATGCAGTGTTGGTTCCGAAAACAGAGGATGATTGGCGCATGTGTGTGGATTTTAGGGACTTGAATCCGGCCTGCCCAAAGGATTACTATCCATTGCCCCGAATTGATCAGCTTGTGGATTCGACGTCGGGGTGTGAACTGCTTAGTATGATGGATGCATCGCAAGGCTATCACCAGATCAAATTAGCAGAAGAGGACCAAAAGAGGGTGAGCTTCACCACCTCTTTTGGCACCTTTTGTTACGTAGTAATGCCATTCGGGTTGAAGAATACGGGAGCCACATACCGAGGTTAGTGGACAAGATGTTTGAGGGACTCGGGCGAAACATGGAAGTATATGTGGATGATATGTTGGTCAAAAGTATGAAGGCTGGAGACCATGTACGTGACTTGGTTGAGACATTTGACACTTTGAGAAAGTACCGGATGAAGCTCAACCCCAAGAAATGTGATTTCGGGGTGAGGTCGGGAAAGTTTTTGTGATACATGGTGACGGAGAAAGGAATAGAAGCCAATCCAGGAGAAGGTCGGGGCCATCGAGAGATGGCACCACCTCGGACGCGTCAAGGATTTGCGGTGTTTAACAGGTCGATTGGCGCTACGGCCCGGTTTATATCGCGCCTCGTGGAGAGGAGTTTGCCCTTCTTCAAGGTGTTGAGAAAGGCCAAAAAGTTTGTTTGGGATGAGGATTGTCGAGAAAGCTTTGAGGATTTGAAAAACTATTTGGCCGATCTGTCACTACTAACTAAGCCGTTGCAGGTGAGCCCTTATACCTCTACTTTCGGTGGGAGAACAAGGGGTTAGCACGGTCCCCGATCGGGGAGGAGAGATCGCCCGAGTTTGAGGCGGTATATTATGTCGAAGTTTTGATGAATGTCGAGATGCGGTATGCGGAGATCAAGAAGCGCGGCTTGGCCTTGGTGGTGGCGCAAGAAGACTTCGGCCATATTTTCTCTCACACAAGGTAATCGTCCGAACTAATCTTCCATTGAGAAATGTGATGAGCAATCCCGAGGTAGCGAGAGTCTAGTAAAGTGGGCTATTGAATCGCGAGCGAGCACGATATTGAGTTCAAGAACAGGTCGGCCATTAAAGCTCGGCTTTGGCGATTTTGTTCAAGAATCGATAAGGGATGTGATGGAGAAGGATCTGGGTGATTTATGTGGATGGTTGAAGAGGAGCTCGGGATGCGATCTTTGGTATTGTCTTGATCAGCCCACAAGGAATCAAAAATGATTTTGCTGTAAGGTTGGAGTTCAAACTATCCAATAATGAGGCGGAGTATGAAGCATTCATCAGAGGGATGCAAATGGCCATTGAGATGGGGGCTACTAAAATGGTTGTTTACATGGATTCTCAGCTCGTCCATAAGCAAGTTACTGGGGAGTTTGAGGTTAGGGAGAAAATGATGAAGAGGTATGTTGAAGCATATCGAGCTTTAGAAGGAAAGGTGAAAGAGATCAAGATATGTCAGGTCCCGAGGGCGGAGAATGGTCGGGTAGATTTTTTAGCAAAGATGGCTAGTTCGGCCTTGGAGAATCAAGCTAAGCAAATTACACTTTTGATGGCAAAAGAAACTGTGTTGGGTATGGAGGTCGGAGAGATCGACGAGAAAGAGGATTGGAGGTCGGCTATCATAGCCTACTTGAGAGAGGGAGTCCTGCCGGCAGGTAGGCGTGAGGCAGCCCGACTGAAAATTCGAGCGACGCATTTTTGCATTATTGGGGACAAGTTATATAAGAGGGGCTTCTCCATGCCCTTGCTGAGGTGTTTGAGCAGAGAAGAGGGTATGTATGTACTAAGAGAGATGCATGAAGGGTGTTGTGGAAATCATATGGGAGCAAGGATTTTGATGAAAAAAGTGTTGATGGCAGGGTATTTTTGGCCTTACTTGAAAGAGGAAGCAGAGAAGCTGGTGAGAGCATGTGAGAAGTGTCAGATTCACGCACCTTTGGTACATCGGCCGTGGGAGGAGCTCATGACTATGAGCTCGGCATGTCCATTTGCAAAATGGGGGATTGACATTCTTTGGTCCTTTTCTCCCGCTTCAGGTTAGAGGAAGTTCTTGATTGTGGCAATTGATTATTTTAGCAAATGGGTGGAAGCAGAGCCCCTTGCTAAGATAAATGAAGATGCAATGATGAAATTTATCTGGCAGAACATAATATGTCGGAATGGAACACCTCGGATCTTGATATCAGATAACGGAATGCAGTTCACGGGGGCAGAAATCCGAGTTTGGTATGAGGAGTTGAAGATTAAGCAAAATTTCTCGTCGGTGGCTCATCCACAGGCCAATGGGCAGGTGGAAGTAACTAACAGAATTCTTGTCCAAGGACTGAAAGCTCGGCTTGAGAAGGCAGGGGGAGCGTGGGTTCGAGAGCTCAGTTCGGTGTTGTGGGCTTATCGAACTAATGCAAATGAGGCAACAGGTGAGACTCCATTCAGCCTGGTATATGGAATGGATGCCGTGATACCAGCGGAGATCGGGATGGAAACTCATCGGGTTTAGAATTTTGATGAAAATGCTAATGAGATAATGATTCGTGAGACACTGGATACCATTAATGAGAAAAGGGAGATGGCATTTTTGCAGATGGAACGAACACGGGGAAGGATCAAGGCAACCTATGATAAGAAAGAGTGAAAGAGCCTTCGGTCGGGGACTTGGTTTTAAGAAGGTCAGACGCTAGCAAGAATAAAGGGAAGCTAGATGCAAATTGGGAAGGTCCACTTCGAGTGGTGAAGGTGTTGGCAGGAGGTGCATATAAGCTGGAGGAGCTCGGGGAACGAAAACTTCCGAGAGCTTGGAGCAGTTGCAATTTGAAGAAATATCATTCCTAGAATAGAGGAATATCTGATATAATTTACTCGTTTTGAATGAAATAATCTGTTGCCCTGAATCATGAGTTCGGAAATAAATTAGTAAAGAATGACAAGTATTTGGAGCTCAGCTCAAGCTAGTCTCCAAATACTTGGGACCACGAGGCCATGCAAGGAGCTCGGCTCGAGCCAGCTTCCTTTGATGCGATTGACAAGTATTTGGAGCTCAGCTCGAGCTAGTCTCCAAATACTTGGGGCCACGAGGCCATGCAAGGAGCTCGGCTCGAGCCAGCTTCTTATGAGGAAATTGACAAGTATTTGGAGCTCAGCTCGAGCTAGTCTCCAAATACTTGGGGCCACGAGGTCATGCAAGGAGCTCGGATCGAGCCAGCTTCCTATGAGGAAATTGACAAGTATTTGGAGCTCAGCTCGAGCTAGTCTCCAAATACTTGGGGCCACGAAGCCATGCAAGGAGCTCGGCTTGAGCCATCTTCCTATGAGGAAATTGACAAGTATTTGGAGCTCAGCTCGATCTAGTCTCCAAATACTTGGGGCCACGAGGAGCATGCTACACCAATTTTTTTTGGGTAAAAAAGGGCAACAACAAATAGATCAGTTCGAGTAAATGTCTTATGATGAAATAAAGCTAAGCTATTGCGAGAAGGAAAATGAGAATAGAGATCGGAAAACAGAAGAACCTTTCATTACTTAGCAAAACAAGAATACAAGTACATCGGGATAATTGAAGTCGAAAAGAAAATACAACAAAATACGATATAAAAATCCCTAAGTAGTAGGGCAACATCTTCGGAGTTGGTTCATCCGTTGAGATGGTCACATCGTCCACGGGCGATCTCGGGATCATCATCGGAGATTTCTGACGAAGAGGTAAGGGAGTCTTGTCGGAGAGCTGGGAGTGGTGACCTCAAGAGGTCGAAGAAGGGCCCGTTAGATAAATATTTTTATCATGATTTTGATGATTATGTTCGATTTTGTTCAAATATGTTTTTAAACCAAAACTATGTCCCTAAATGTTGTCTAAATACTTCCGATCAACTTAAAATGTTTTTACTATTTTTTGGAGTATTTCTTGGAGTTTATTTTCAATAAAAAATGGACAACACACTTGTTTCAGCTCGACCGTCGCCCTATAGGGCAACCCGCACTGAGTCGAGTGCCGAGAAACAGAAAATGGGGCATTAGAAAAATAGGGGATGGGCGACTGTCGACCGGTGGGCGGCGGTGCGGTCGGCCGACCGGCGGGCGACCTATACCCGGGAGTTGGATTTTCGTTCCGACTTCTCTGTTTTGTAAATTCTTCAAGCGGCAACCGATCACGGCTAAAGCGGCGACGGTCACACCCCTTCGACCGGTCCCCCTGTAAAAATTCGCAGAATTCAATTTCAATCTTATTTCTCGCGCGACCGGTTGAACCCCATGTTTATCAAAGAAACTATCCGTCGTTTGCGTTTTGGACAACTTTTCCCTATTTTGTGGGATTGATTTCTAATAGCTATATTGATCATTTTAAATGGTTTCTTTTGCAGCAAATCACTCCCCAAGTAGGAGCCAATGTCCGGAAATGAAAGCCAAGACCTCTCCTATAAATAGAGGCTTCATTCAAGCAACAAGATACAACACTCCATACAAGCAAAGAGCAATTGAGCAAACACTTTCATATATCTTGTTGTATTAGCCTAAGCACTTTCACTTGCACAAATTTGAGGTCTAGGCTTTCAATTCTTGATTACACTTGTACTCATATTGTTTCAATCTTTATTGAGTTGTAATCTTGATTTTGGTCATCATTCAACACAAGACATCCTTGTGAGTATTCTTGTGGTAAGAATACACTTGGGTGATCTAGGTGATAGGTGTTTGAAGGTTGTGGTAATCTTCAAAGGTGTTGTAAGAGGGTTGTGGTAATCCTCGAGGTGGTGAAAGAGGGTTGTGGTAATCCTCAAGGTGTTGTATTAATTTTTGTAAATTAATAAAATCTTTTTTTCTTTTTGAAATCCATCCCAGGATATCTTTGGGGTGGTAGAGGATTAGGCCTAGGTGGGTTGAACCTCTTTAAATCAACGAGTGTTGTTTATCTTCCGCATTTACATTCTTGTTATTTACTCGTTGTTTCGAAAAAGAGGGTGATTTACGAAAAATTGGCATAATCTATTCACCCTCTAGATTATCGTAGCCACTTGACTAACAAGTGGTATCGAGCCAAACTCTTTGGCTAGCTCGTTCGAGTAAAGAGGAAAGATCCATGGCTACTAATGATGCTCATCTCACCACCGGCGCCTCCACCAATAAGCCACCACTATTCGACGCCAACAACTACGCATTTTGGAAAGACCGTATGGAGTGCTTCCTACAAGGGTGCGGGTTCGACATTTGGAATGTGGTCATTGAAGGAGTTGATCAACCAACAAAGAAATCGGAGGATGGCACCTTGGCTCCTAAACCTTTCAAGGAGTTTGATGAAAACGACAAAGAGGCTTTCTCTCTAAACGGTAGGGCCTTAAATATTTTGCATTGTTCTCTTTACCGCCACCGAGTACAATCGCATAAGAGGCATAAGGTCGGCACATGAGGTTTGGGAAAAATTGGAGACAATCTATGAAGGGACTAAGAAAGTCAAGCAAGAAAGAAAGACCATGCTCGTTAAAGACTTGAAAACTTTAACATGTATGATGGCGAAAGAATCTCAAGATGGTGGAAAGGCTTGACAATATTGTCAATCCTCTTGTGGCCCTAGGCAAAGTCATCTCCGAAGAAGACAAGGTGACCAAGGTATTAAATGCACTTCCCGGCTCATGGTCTAAAAAAGTAACGGCAATCACGGAGGCACAAAATCTTGAGACACTCAAGTTTGATGAGCTTATTGGAAATCTACTCATCTATGAAGTCTATCTCAAGGAGAGGAAAAATTCCAAACCATCCACAAATCAATCGGGTATGCAAATTGTTCCTAAAGGTCTTGCTTCTTCTTCTAATAATGCATACTATGATAATAATGATGATGATGATGAGGAGACGGCCGCACTTGTTCGAAAATTTGAAAAATTTGTGAATAAAAATAAAGCAAGAAAACCAAGAGATAATGCTTGCTTTAAATGCGGAAAACCGGGCACTTCATTGCAGATTGCTCAAGCTCGATGAAGAGAAGCAAAAGAAAAGGAAGCCTTTCACAAAAAAGAAGGCTCTAAATGTCAAGTCAAAACGTGGGATGAACTACTCGAAACAACCGATGAGGAAGGAGAAACCGAACACGGTCTCATGGCTATAGACGACGAAAACAATGAGGTACACTCAAATTCTTCTACTTCCTCCATAGTTGATGACTTTCAATGTGATTTTGATGAATTGCAAATTGAGTTTCAAAATTTAATCGTTAAATACAAAAATTTGAAAAAGGAGCATAAGGAGATTAAAGTTGAAAAGGAAAAATTATTTACCTCTTATGAATCTCTAGACAAAGCTCATGCTCTTACTCTTACTAGAATTCATTCTCTTGAAACCGAAAATGAATTGCTCACAAAAGATATTGAATGTTTGAAAAATGATGTGCATCGTTTCAACATAAGTATGGATAAAGTCACAAAAATTTTAGATGCACAAAGAGGTGAGCATTCCAAATCGGGACTTGGTTATAAGCCATTTCAAAGTGTTTTTAAGAAAAATAACCAAGGGGCCGACTTTTGTACGTGCTAATAATTATAATACTCCTACTTGTTTTTATTGTGGCAAAGTTGGACATTATGCTAATAATTGCAAATTGAGAAATAGCTCAAGACATGTTTGGAGACCCAAAGGTCTCAAGACTAACGCCATGGACCCCAAAATTATAGGGTACCTAAAAGAAATTCTTTTGTAGGTAATAGGGGCTATAACCACAATGGAAGATTCAAAATGGCTCGTGGACAGCGGATGTTCACGCCATATGACCGGGAGGAGATAACTTTTACCAACATCAAGCTCCAAGAAGAGGGTATGGTCATGTTCGCAATGGCAAAGGAAAAATTCTTAGAAATGGAGAAATTGGTAACTCTTCTTTTCTCTCTTAGTAATGTCCTATTAGTTGAAGGGCTTAAGTTTAATTTGATAAGTGTTAGCCAACTTTGTGATTCAAAATATGATGTTTCCTTTAATAAAGAAAAATGCCTTATACTTAAAAATGGTGAAATTATTTGTGAAGCAAATAGAAAAGGCAATCTTTACAAAATTTGTACAAGTGATTTGGTTAGTCAAAATGTTTCTTGTTTAGTCGCCAATAATGATTTAACTAGTTTATGGCATAGGCGACTTGGACATGTTGGATACAAAAATTTGAAAAATATTTACAAAAACCAACATGTGAAAGGACTACCCAAATTGAATTTTGAAAATCTTGGCTTAAGTGACACTTGTCAAAAGAACAAATTAGTTAAGAGTAGTTTTAAGCCCAAAAATGAAATTTCCACAACCAAACCCCTACAAATGCTTCACCTTGATTTGTACGGGGACATTGGTACTGGCTAGTCTAAGTGGAAAACATTACACTTTTGTTATAGTCGATGATTTTTCAAGATATAATTGGGCTCTTTTTCTTACCAATAAAAGCGATGCCGTTAATGAGTTTGTTAAGTTGTGTAGACTTATTGAGAATGAAAAGGAAGACACTATCAAGTCTATTCAAGCGATCGAGGTGGAGAATTTGACGGTGAATTTAGAGTATTTTGTGAAACCAAAGGATATGCTCATAATTTCTCGGCTCCAAGGACACCTCAACAAAATGGAGTAGCGAACGAAAAAATCGGACATTACAAGAAATGAGTCGGTCTATGCTCAATGAATTTTCACTTCCAAAGTATTTTTGGGAAAGCGTAAGCACGCTTGCTATATCATTAATCGAGTTTATATTCGTCCTAAAATGAATAAAACTCCATATGAGCCTTGAAAGGTAGAACTCCAAATATTAGTTATTTCAAGATATTTGGTTGTAAATGCTTTATTTTGAATACCAAGGATCAATTGGACAAACTTGATCCTAAGGCCGATGAAGGGATATTTATGGGATATTCAACAAAAAGCAAAGCATATCGGGTTTACAATAAGACTAGTGGAGTTGTTGAAGAATCCATCCATGTTAAATTCAATGAAGCTTCGGGAGTTGAAAGAATTCCTAATGATGAAAGTGATGAAGAGGATATTATTGAACAAATTGTTCAAATTGATGATCAACCGTCTACATCAAATAATCAACCGACCACTTCAAATGGTCCTCAAGAAGATAGAGGTGATATCTCGGATCTTCCCGTTGCATTGAAATTTAAGGGAGATCACCCAAAAGATCTTATTATTGGTGATCCCCTTGACAAAGTGATGACTCGGAGAAAATTTGCCGAGAAAGCTCTTATTTCTCAAAAGGAGCCTAAAAATGCTAAAGAGGCTATTGAAGATGAGGATTGGTTCCTAGAGATGCAAGAGGAGTTGAATCAATTTGAAAGAAATGATGTATGGGAATTGGTACCTTGTCCTCCTTCTCAAACCATTATTGGTACAAAATGGGTATTTAGGAACAAACTTGATGATCAAGGCAATATTGTTCGAAATAAGGCAAGGTTAGTAGCTCAAGGGTATTGTCAAGAAGAAGGTATTGACTATGATGAAACTTTTGCACCGAAGCACGTTTAGAAGCTATTCGAATTTTACTTGCCTATTCTTGTTTTAAAAACTTCAAACTTTACCAAATGGATGTTAAATCCGCTTTCTTAAATGGTATTATTCAAGAAGAAGTCTATGTAAAACAACCTCCGGGGTTTGAAAATTTCTCTAGGCCAAATGATGTTTATAAACTTAAAAGGTCTTGTATGGTTTAAAACAAGCACCCCATGCATGGTATGATAAACTTAACTCTTTTCTTTTACAAAATGGTTTTATAAGAGGTAAAGTTGATACAACTCTCTTTGTTTTTGAAAAGGGGCAAGATTGTTTGCTTGTGCAAATATATGTTGATGATATTATCTTTGGTGCTACTAATGATTCTTTGTGCAAGAAATTTTCTAAGTTAATGCAAGGAGAATTCGAGATGAGTATGATGGGGGAGCTTAACTTCTTTCTTGGACTTCAAATTAAGCAATGTCAAGAAGGTATTTATATTTCGCAATCAAAGTATACAAAAGAACTTTTGAAAAAGTTCGGCATTGAAGAATGAAGAACCGTATCTACTCCTATGGCAACAAATGTCAAAATTGACAAAGATGAGAAAGGCAAGTCCGTGGATGAATCAAAGTATCGAGGTATGATTGGTAGTTTACTTTATTTAACCGCTAGTAGACCTAGGACATTCTTCATGCCGTATGCCTATGTGCTCGTTTTCAAAGCAATCCCAAAGAATCTCACATGAGTACCGTTAAAAGGATTTTTCGATATTTGAAAGGCACCATTCAATATGGTTTATTTTACCCAAAGAATGAAAATTTTTCTCTTAAAGGTTATAGTGATTCGGATTATGCGGGAAATATTGACGATCGGAAAAGTACTTAGGATCATGTCAATTTTTAGCGATTGCCTAGTTTCTTGGTTTTCAAAGAAGCAAAGCGTGTTTCTCTTTCAACGACCAAGTCGAATACATTTCCGCCGCATTTTGTTGTACTCAACTTCTTTGGATGAAACAAACCTTAGCGGATTACAAATGCGCTTTTGAAAATGTACCTATCTTTTGTGATAATATATCCGCTATAAATATTGCTCAAAACCCGGTTCATCATAACCGTACTAAACATATTGAGATTCGACATCATTTTCTAAGGGATTGTGTTTCAAAACGTAAAATTGAGATATCTTTTGTACCATCTCAAGATCAATTAGCGGACATTTTTACAAAACCGCTATCTTCCGAGACTTTTCATCAATACGAGCTCGGTTAGGCATAATGCATATTGAATGAAGCTTACGTTTGCATTTTACACGTTTTAAAACTTAGGGCGAAAAATCGGATTTTTGGTTGAAAATTCGGATTTTGGTAAAACCGACAAGACAGTGGTGAAGGAGTTGAGGGCAACCGATCGCCCTCAACCTCGCCGGTCGCCCTCAACCTCGATCGGTCGCCCTAAGCTATATTTTGGCTTTTAAACGTTATGTCTTGACATTCTTCACTTTAACATTTTTTGGCCATTTTTCGTCCCTTTGCCAAATTCACTCAAATTTCATTCAAAAATGGATTTCATGCATATTTTACACAACATGGACATTATATAGCATGATCATCATCATTATGGCTCACTCTTTCCGATCAAATGGTAAGAATTTCTCTTCTTTTGCTCAATTGGGTTGAACCTTGAGTTTTCGAGTTTCTTGAAAAATTTTGATGTAATTTTCGTATGATCATGATGAGCTTGGTTGTTATGTTGTTATGTATGATGATTGAGTTGAATTGATGTTGAAAATATTTGGCTTGAACCATTTACAAAGGTTATATACAACCTCTTTTATTTTTAACGCACACAAGGTGTTCGATGAAATGTCGCAATGACAATTTTCAACTTATACATGATTCTCTTGCTTTTAAAAGTTTTCTATACTTATTGAGATCATGTTTTGACAAACAAAACAAGCGTATGAACTCTTCATATTACATTTCTCCCATTTTCCTTGGATTATTATGCTTTAATTGCTCAACGGTTAATAAACCGTCCCTTTGGCGCACTTTGATATTATTGTATGGTGTTTTCACCATTCTAACATTTTTTTGATGATTCCAAATGGGGAGAAACATGATATTGGCTCGTTAGCTCAAGAAAAGCTAATAAAAGCTCGCAATAAGTATTGTGGACTCAAATACCTAGTCCATGGCTTGAATTTTGGACTCGGATGAAATTGATTATAAGTTTTGTGACAGGGGGAGCTCCTTAGCTCATGATGCATTCTATATAAGCTTGTTATAGCTTGTGCTTCTTACTTATAATAATCGTTTGTTGATATGCTCATAAATAGGGGGAGCTTTGTATGAAATACTTCTAACGGATAGTTTACTCGTAAAACCGGAAAATTTTATTTGGCTTTCAAATCGTCCTCAAGAAAATTGTTTTGGTTTGTAATCATCAAAAAGGGGGAGTTTGTTAGATAAATGTTTTTATCATGATTTTGATGATTATGTTCGATTTTGTTCAAATATGTTTTTAAACCAATACTATGTCCCTAAATCTTTGTCTAAATACTTTAGATCAACTTAAAATGTTTTTACTATTTTTGAGTATTTCTAGGAGTTTATTTTCAATAAAAAATTGGACAACATATTTGTTTCAGCTCGACCGGTCGCTCTATAAGGCAACCCGTACTGAGTCGAAAGAGAAAAAATGGGGCGTTAGAAAAAATAGGGCGGCGGGTCGACCAGGTGGGCGCCGTGCGGTCGGGATCGGTCGGCCGTCGTCGGCCGACGACTGCACACTGGAGTTGGATTTTCGTTCGGACTTCTCTGTTTTGTAAATTCTTCAAGGGCAACCGGTCGACTAAGAGGCGGCCTGGTCGCACCCCCTTTGACCGGTCCCCTGTGTAAAAATTCACGAGAATTCAATTTCAATCTTATCTCTCAGCGGCCGGTCGAACCCATGTTTATCAAAAACTATCCGTTGCGTTTTGCATGCCTTTTCCCTATTTTGTGGGATTGATTTCTAATGATTATATTGATCATTTTAAATGGTTTCTTTTGCAACAAATCACTCCCCAAGGAGGAGCAATGTCACGGAAATGAAAGCAAGACCTCTCCTATAAATAGAGGCTTCATTCAAGCAACAAGATACAACACTCCATACAAGCAAAGAGCAATTGGGCAAACACTTTCATATATCTTGTTGTATTAGCCTAAGCACTTTCACTTGCACAAATTTGAGGTCTAGGCTTTCAATTCTTGATTACACTTGTACTCATATTGTTTCAATCTTTATTGAGTTGTAATCTTGATTTTGGTCATCATTCAACACAAGACATCCTTGTGAGTATTCTTGTGGTAAGAATACACTTGGGTGATCTAGGTGATAGGTGTTTGAAGGTTGTGGTAATCTTCAAAGGTGTTGTAAGAGGGTTGTGGTAATCCTCGAGGTGGTGAAAGAGGGTTGTGGTAATCCTCAAGGCGTTGTATTAATTTTTGGTAAATTAATAAAATCTTTTTTCTTTTTGAAATCCATCCCGGAATCTTGGGGTGGTAGAGGATTAGGCCCTAGGTGGGTTGAACATCTGTAAATCAACGAGTGTTGTTTATCTTACGCATTTACATTCTTGTTATTTACTCATTGTTTCGAAAAAGAGGGTGATTTGCAAAAAATCGGCATAATCTATTCACCCCCTCTAGATTATCGTAGCCACTTGGACTAACGGGGCCTCCCGAGCTAGAAGCGGGGTGGAGGATAAAAGGAGCAGAGAGAGACTCTATGAAAACCTCAATAGGAGCTAGATTGAGACGCTCCACTTCATCGTAAAAACACAAAACATGTGGGATTATGAAGGATCCGAATTTTCCCACAGGATTTTCTGGCTCAAGGTTTTTAACGAGGCATACTCATCCAACTTATTATAGTGCTACGTCCAAGGGGGGTGTTAAATATTTTTTATCATTATATGGACTTTAGCACTCACAAGTCCAATAGTATTAAATCTTGTGACCTTTAAGATTCCATTTTATGTGTATAAATATGCATTGGTGAAATGAAAAGAGGACTTACAGCTTTCATTGCACAATTAGTCTTACTTTGCTTTATTTATCATTTTGCCTACTTTATATTAATTACAATCTCATATATATAAGTACATGTATTATAACATTAGATATAGAAAGAGAGATGTACTTATAAAAATCCGTTCTGAAAGGACTTTTATTGCAAGATAAAAACTCATGTCAAATGGTCTAACGTGTCAAAATTTGTTAGACGAATCACAAAATCGATCTGGTGGTATTTTTGTAATATTAAGTATTAGCATAAAATCACTATGACCCTGAAAAATATTATTTTTTTTCCTTAAAAAATATTAGCAGTATCTCGAAAAGTATTAGTAGTTCCTTGAATAAATTTTGGAAAGGAGGTTGAAGTTCTAACAAAAGTAAATAAGTGGTATAAAATCACTATAAATCCATGTATCCTAATATGGGGCCACGTGCCCCCATATTCTTTTTACTATTTGATATTTATTCCTAATTAATTTACAAATAATAAAGTGTGTCCCATTAATTTATTTGTGAAGTTTATAATTATATATATATATATATTTTCGAATAAGTTGGGACTCTTTTGGTTGGAGTGGATGAGATAAATTTCAAAGAAACTGAAAGATACATGGTTCGAACCTTGGTTAACACCCTTATAAATGGCAAGCGATATCACATGAGCTACAAGCTCGTGGTTCTTATAATTGTATGTATTGAAAATTATAAAAGTTACCTTTGGATTTAAGTTAAATTATAAAAATACTTAGTTAGATTTGAAAATTAAAAATATTCACTGACATTTATTTCTATTTTACGATTTCACCTTTAAGAATGGGTTTTCATTATATAAATACAAATCTTTTTGGAGGTGTTTATAATAGTTTAAATGATATTTTTAATTTTATAAGAAAAACCGAGTTTCTTTTGATGAGATTAAATTTCATTGATTTGTTTTTTTGTAATTATTCCTTATGAGGCACCGTCTCACGGATCTAAGTCATAAGACGAGTCCCACATGGCTCCCATCCTCTCTCTCTCTCTCTCATTGGTCCCCCCTCCTCTCTTTCCCCAACTCCCGACTTGATATCCTCTCATGATCCCCTTATCTCCTCATATCTCATTCTTTCATGGTCCTCATCTCTCTCTCTCTCTCTCTCTCTCTCTCTCTCTCTCTCTCTCTCTCTCTCTCTCTCTTCTCTATATATATATATATATATATGGGATTGGTTCAAATAAGACCAACTACTTTAGATTAGTCCATAGGAACACTTATGGGCTCTTGATTTAAAATTTTAAATGGTGCAGATCATTCTAGTTATTTTAAGATAATAAGGGTATATTTGTACTTTCTATATCATCAATTTATTAAATAGGCGGGTTAATATATTTAATTGCTATTTTTAGGGTAAATACAATCTTACCTTTTCAGTTGGCATATTTTTAGGGAGAAAAAACGCATCACTTTTATACCTGGTTTTCTTTTATCATATAATTAGTTCAGTGGAATTGTATACTTAGTTCAGTGAACTTGTCTACTTAGTCATGTTTTATTGTATATTTAGGTCAGTGGATTTGTATACTTGGTTCAGTGGAATCGTATTCTTAGTTATATAAGTAGTTTAGTGAATTTGTATACTTAGTTCGTGGATTTGTATACTTAGTTCAATGGAATTGTATACTTAGTTATATAAGTTATTAGTGGAATTGTGTATTTAGTTCAGTATAATTGTATTCTTAGTTAAAAATTTATGTATACTTAGTAATATTTTAATGTATAGTTAGTTTAATGTAATTGTATACTTAGTAATGTTTTAATGTACGGGTAGTTTAGTGTAATTGTATACTTAGTTAATTGTATATATATAATTGGTAATGTTTTAATGTATAGTTAGTTTAGTGGAATTGTATACTTTTCATTAATTGTTGCATGATTATGTTGCCAAATTTAAATAATTTGCAGGTTCTTGTGAAGAATGGAGAGAAAGGAAAGGTGAATCGCATGATTATGGGGAGGTGATCAATAACGAGTCACGTCCCCTAATTTGTAGGAGGCGTTTACCATATTTTCTTGGATTCCTATTTTACCCCGTCTAATGTATACTTTCATATGAATTGTTGTATATATTTATTCATATCTTGGCCATTGATTTATTTTTTTGATAATGTAGATCCGGGTCATATGGTCTTACCTAGGAGGGTGGTCTCACGAGGATCTCTTCCTATATATATATATATATATATATATATATATCCTCACACCCTCTCTCTCAATACACCAAGGTTTTATATACAAAAAAAACAAAAATATAATATTTTTCATAAAACGTATACTTTTTAAAATAAAATTGATACTTTGGATCCCATTGGATTTCATTCAGGGTTTTTTTTATAACAAACAATGATACTTTATGTAATAAGAAGTACTATTTTTGTAATAAGAGTTATACTTTATTTTTAATAAAAAATAATATTTGTTTTAATAAGTGATATTTTTTAATAGGATTTTTTCATAAAAAATTGATACTTTATTTTCAAAGTAAAAAGTAATATTTTTTAATAAAAAGTGATATTTTTCCCAAAAAAATTGATCTTTTTAAATAAAAATGATATTCTTTTTAATAAAAAGTAATACTTTCTCATAAGAAGTGATACTTTTTTCGTAAGAAATGATGTTTTCGAGTCCAAATATGATACTTTTTCATAAGAAGTAATATTTTATATTATTCATCTTTTTTCTTTATTTCATGCGTGCGAGAGAGAGAGATGAGGGCGTTAGGGGATAGAGAGAGAGGGGCCACGAGAGAGAGAGAGAGAGAGAGAGAGAGAGAGAGAGAGAGACCAAAGGAGTGAGATATGAGAATATAAAGTGGGGACCATGAGAGATTTGGTGGTGCAAATGGTGAGGAAATAGAGGAGAGAACGAGAGATATGATAAGAAGGAGAGATAAAAGAGGATGACCACGTGGGGCTCCATCTCACGAATTTAAATCCGAAACGGTCTCACACAAATTTTTGTGATTTAATAATTGCTAGCATCAAATTATTTCTGTTTTTGAAACAAAATTTGTATTTACTTTTACCAAGGTAAAGACATATACTTAAAATGTTTATTTAACATCTTATTAACACTAGAGCAAATTGTGAGAAATACCCACTGGGGATAGGACAAAGATTTTTCCGACATGTGAGATAAAAAAAAACTAAGGCCTTGTATGGTTGTGTTTCAAGACCATTTTCCACTTTCCAACTATTAGGAAAATGGGTTTATGTTTGTTTAAAAAGTTTTCAATAGAAATGAAGTCATTTTCGATTTTCACTTTTTTATGGAAATATTCTTTTGAAAACACAACCAAACAAATTATCATCCCAATTAAGCAAATGTAGGTAAAAATACACTACAATCACGCAAATCTATGTCAAAAATACATTTGAACCAAACATATTCTCATTTTCAAACGTAAATTGAGACAAACATATTCCCAATTTTCACACGAAAATCAATAAAGTTTGAAAATTCATTTTCCAACATTAGAAGCTGGATATTGAACTTGGAAATACATCCATACAAGCCCTTAAGTTTTCTCTCTATTTTTGTGTTTCTTTTACCCAAATACCCTTGATACTCTTTTAATGCAAGTCTTAAAGTAGGTATTTCTCTCTCAGTTAAATACTTCTTTCCTCCACTTTTTAATTTTTTTCTCTCTCTCTCTCTCTTCTTCACAAAATAGCAAGGAGTTTGTTTTGAGTTCTTTCATTTACAAAAATCACACCGAGACAAAGGAAAAAACAAGGTAATGTTACTTCTTTCTCTTAGTTACTTATTCTTGTTTAAATTGTACACGAATATACTAGCACGATATGTGCAAAATGTGAAATTTCGAATTTAAAAATAAGAAATGTACACAAATATATTTGCACGATATATACACAAGATCGCACGATATAAGCCTTTTATTGTGTACGATATTGCACAATAATTATAGTATATTGTACCACGTTATGCACAAACATATAGTACATTAGTGTATGGCACGATATAGAGGCACGATATAGACTATATCGTGCAGTGGTGTACGGTAGTGTGTATGATGTGTAGTGTATAATGTGGCATGATATACTAGTGTATCGTGCTACATCGTGCCATTTTGTGCCACAATATATCGTGTTATTTAGGTGTCATAATGTATCATGCCATTTTTATATCGTGTCATATCAAGCCATATCGTGGTATTTATGCTTTGCATATCGTGGCGCTTCTTTAATATTTTCTATATTTCCGTCTCTGAGATGAACTCTCGCTATATTGTTGTTCGATTTGGGAGTCAGGAAGGGTTAGAATATAAAAATGGTGAAGAAGAAGTTGTATATGTTGAACCGGACAAAATGAATTATTTTAAATTATTGGAGGAGGTTTATGGTGTTGTTGAAGTCGATAAGGGCATATACGATGGTGTAATATATGCTATTGTAGATATTTTATAGAAACAAAATTGGGAAGTTAAAGTTTAAAAATGACTGTGACATTGAACGTGCATTTGAAAACACCGACTTACCAGTTGTTTTTGTAACACTAAAAAGAAAAATGGCTGAGACAAGTTCGCATCATGTGTTGTGAAGTCAGTATGTGCACAATCGAGTTGAGAACATGATACATGTAATATTTACGTACATTTAAGGGCTTATTTTGATATATAATTGATGCATTTGCACGCATATTTGATGTATTTTACTTGGTTTCCTTTGTTGGGCGTGATACTGCATACTATTGTGAATTTTGCAGAAAATGGAGCTAAATTGGATAAAGATGATAGCATGTTTCAAATCATATGTTAAAAGACAAGGTACGAGCAAAGATGTGAAGGAAAGAAGCATGGATGGTTGAACAAAAGGAAATTTACTTCAAAAACGTCCAAACGCTACCGACGGTTCAAAGATCGGCGGAGTTTAGTGTTTTGGCCATAACTTTCTCTACAAAATTGATATTGAGATGATTCAAGTGGCTATGAAAAGCTAAGAGAAAGGGATACAACTTTCATGAAGACCAGGAGCAAATTCTTACTAAAACAAGTCACACGGCCGGACCGTATGGGACCACACGATCGTGTGATGTACCCGTGTGAAGAAGACATGTCCGTCTGAAGTTGGGAGAAAACAAGGGGACGAAATCAAGCCGCATGGCGGGACCATGTGAAGGCCACATGGCCATTTCGTGCCACAATATATCGTGCCGTGCAACAAGTTGTGGCGGATTTTTGTGTTCTTTTCCCATTCAAACTCTAAGCACCTATATAAAGGACCCAAGGGTTGCAAATAACAACATCCATACCACATACAACAAATCAAATTACACAGGAACACTAGATCAAAGGTCTTTTGAGAGAGGAAGGCTAGGTTACGAAGAACACCGCAAGGCCTTTCACATCTCTGAAGCACAAGAGAAGGCTTGGAAGGGGAATCCATCCTGACAAGAAGGGGTTTTCTTTCTTAGTTTAGATTTCTTGTTTGTACTTAAATGATGTCTCAATGTTGATTCCAAGTTTGTTTATGAATTTTTTTATCAATGTTTGGCTAATCTTTCGGATCATAAGGCATAATCAAAACTGTGGATTCATGTTAAATCTTGATTAATTGTTTTCTTATTGATTCATGTGTTCTATTTTATGAATTCGATTGCTTATTCTTAATTGCTTTTATCCGATCAATAATTAGCATGTCATATTTGTTAGTGAAAAATTCGGAAGAGGAGTTCTAACAATCGAATTCGGCATAAACGGTGTATCGAGTCGCGAGACCTACAACTATTTAGGGGGAATTATTCAATTCATAGATCTTTTGGGAGTTAATAAAGGTTGTATCGAGTCGGAGACCTACAATTGATATTAATCATGTTTTATGCGCGCCGGGAGGGGAAATAGACTAACTTAGGAATTGAACTCATAGAATTGCATGGATTGGTTTTGTTAAATATTAATTAGATTTAATATTGAAGAAACATGTTGAGATTATGTGCTAAGGTTGCTTTCGTAGTTGTTGAAAATACTTGCGGGGTTCACAAATTTATTTATTTATTTTTTAATTTTTGATTTTTGATAAACTTGAGATTCGGTCGCTTCAATAAAATTAGAATGCGATGTTATTATAGCCTAAGTGTTTCATAGTCAATCCCCTCGAGGAATACGGCCTTGCTTGCCATTATCCTATAAACTACATTATACACTTGTAGTATATAGATTCAAATATTTTTGGCGAACATAACGTTGAAAGTCAATAAGATGCTGGTGGAAGTTTTATGCTACTAATGGCTACTCATAATAACTTTTCGACGGTCATTGGGCCTAATCACAACTACATGCACTATCTTGATTTTCAACAATATGGTGTACCGCATATCAATCTATATAGTCATGTAGTTAGGCCTAATGGAACACATTTTATGCATATGCAATGTTATTGATCATCCGGGTCCATGCTCACCTACAGTTAATGTTCTAAATATTGATTGTCCAGGACCTAGTATAAGGCCATGCGTTGAAGATGACTATTATCCTGATTTAGGTTGTGATTGGGGTGAAGATAGATCCAAATTTCCAGAAACAAATGGCGAGAACGATGAAAATGATAAAGAGAAGCGAATGTGATAATTATTGTGGTGATCTTTGGTTATGATAATACTACGGATGATTTTGGTGAGAATTACACTTACGGTGATGTTGATAATGTTGTTGAAGCTAATAATCAATTTGAAAATGACCCGACGCGTCTTGAATTTGATGAATTTCATGAGTGGAGACATAGGCGAAGAGAAGTATTTTGAGAAAACCAAAACCGAGAATGCATCATAAGAAGGAGGTGCTAATATACATCCGGAT
The DNA here is from genome assembly GCA_016081115.2 of Rehmannia glutinosa. Lineage (NCBI taxonomy): Eukaryota > Viridiplantae > Streptophyta > Magnoliopsida > Lamiales > Orobanchaceae > Rehmannia > Rehmannia glutinosa. The sequence goes on from JABTTQ020000257.1 coordinate 122,345, forward strand.
ATCCATAGAGACAATGAAATTGATTACAATAGGGATGAAACAATAGTCCCCACAGGGTTGAGTTGTGTAATTCACGGTGCACTCTCGCATGTTTCACTTTCTCCCTAAGAACCGCTAGATCGGAAGCATCCGGTGGTACATTGCACCAAGGAACAACATACATGAGAAAAACCAAATTGGAGAAGGCACTAGGCATGTATCACCTTGAAAATCAAATCAGTATCGAGTTGCGCTCGAGATAAGACTCGTTATTATGTGATATGCAAGTATGAATGATGCCCTTTTTCAAATGTGTGAATATGAAAAGAATGGTATTTGGAGAGTAGGAAAGTTTCACAAGCACCATGGATGTGGGTTAAATTGAATGACAATGCATCTAGGCAGCGGGTGCATTCTAAAGTAATGGTGCGTATTTGGCATCCAAATTATAGTGGAACATTCTACGCTCATGCAAGAGATATGATGGCGAGAGTTGGAATTGTGACATGAGCTTAAAATGAGTTATAATGTTACGTTGAGTGCAAATCATCATGCTTTTGGGTTGATATATGGAGATAGCAACAAGTCATTCAATCTACTTCTGGCGTACTTACACATATTGACTTTAACAAATCCTGGATCGGTAACCATATGGAAGTCAGATCATGTTAATAGATTCAAGTATGTGTTTTTTGCTTTGCATGCATCAATCACTGGATTCCAAAACCATGGCCGACCAGTTTTTGTGATTGATGGAACACACCTTAAAGGCAAGTACCATAGAATATTGTTTGTTGTCGTAACAAAAAATGATAATGAAAAGATTTTCCCACTTGCGGTTGGAATTAGGTATGTTGAGAATGACGAATCCAGGACATGGTTTTGAGATAGTTGAGAGATGCTTATCGTGCCCTCGTGATCTATCGATTGTTCCCGTCGATCGGCATAAGAGTATCGATAATTCCATAAAATTAGTATACCCAGAAGCATCACATGGGTTTTGCACTTACCATTTGCAGAGTAATTTGGCTCAGTACGGACAGTATAGAGTAGCAATGTTTAGGAATGCATCATATTCATATTTTGTTATGAAGATTATGACAAGTACTTCGAAAACATAAAAGTTTATAGTGAGGCGGGTGCGTGTAAGAAGTTAGAACGTGCAGGGGAAGACATATAGTCTTGATGTAACTGTCTTGTCCGATGTTATGGGTTCATGACATCAAACTCAACTGAGAGATTTAATAGTCGGTTATTGTGTGCGAGAAAATTACCTATTTGTTCTATGCTTGAGTGCGTTCGAACTATTATTGAAAATTGGTTTTATGAGCGACACATTCTTCGCTAATGAAAGAGATCAAGAGTTAATACATGAAGCAACCAAAAGATTAAGTGATGCAATTGAGATAGGTCGTAAAATATATGTTAAATGTCTTAGTAATGTGAAGTGCATAATGAAAGATGGAACAAAGACTTATTTGATTGACTTATCTAACGAACGTGCGGTTGTCGAGAATTTGAATATGAATTGATGTCTTGCTCCTACGCATCGCAAGCAATTAGGTGTAAATAACTTTATATTAATATTTTCACATAATTGTTTTTCTTTTTTGCGAGAAGGCGAACCTCAATATTTATCATGGTTGTAGAAATCGCTAGGCGCTAGTCGGGCGGTGATAGAGCCTAGCGCCTAGGCGCATAGGCCCTAGGCGGCCGCCAGGAACAACACTATTTTTTTTTTTTTTTTGGCCGATTTTTTTTTTCGCCTAGCCCCTTTTTGGCGGCGCCAGCCTGATTTTTTGGCCACCTAGGAGAGCGCTAGCTCGATTTGGAGTCGCCCAGGCCGCCTAGCCCGATTTTTGGCCAAAATGATTTTTTTGGGCGATTTTGACAAAATCGGATCGGCTTAAAAAAGGCGCTGGCGGCGGCCAGCGATTTTGCAACACGATATTTATTCATTTGTTGCATATTATTATAAAAATGAAAATCTTCAACAAATATGGGCGGTGAAGTTCTACCGGTTCTGAACCGAGTGAATGGTTCTACTATAAGAGGTGCGAGAATTAGTATGCAACCCTCCAAATAACCCGTGACAAGCCGATCGTCCTAGACAAAGTTGAGTTCATTCTGTTGTTGAGTCATCAAGTAATCGTTCACGTAAGAGTCAAGTTTGTTCAAGGTGCTGCGGTGCTGGCTACAATTGCGGTAAATGCTCTATGTCATTGTCGCTTGATGAAAGCGAAAGTGCCTCGGTGACATGAGGCGGGTCCTTCAAGACAAAGTGCGTAATAAAAGAAACATGGAATATGCCGAAAGCGAGATGATCATACATGTAGAAGATGCGAGGCGTGCGGATGATGAAAATTAGGCAAATTTTATTTCAACTATAATATTATGTTACCAAATAACACTAATCTTATATTATTTTCATAATTTCACTAAAACATAAGTGGCACGATTAATGCACGATATGACACACGATATGTGCACGATATGTACACGATATGGCACGATAATGCGCATAAAGTGACACGATAAGGATTTAGGATTTTGGTCATATCGTGCACAATATGTATGATATAGCTTATGACTTGGCAAAATTTCTAAAACTATATTGTGCTTAATTGATGCGATATGGCACGATAAAGATAATGGCGTGCCAATATCATGATGCATATCATGCAACATATCGTGCCATATAAATGCGTTATCGTGCCACATAGTCTATATCATGCCACATTGTTTCATATCGTGCCATTCTCTATCCTCTCTCCTTTGAGTTGATTGTTCTTTATTCTTACAAACATTTCTTGATTTTTTTTACCAACCGCAAGTGTAATACACTACGATTTACTAATAATAGGCAGGATCCATTGCAAAATAAATATTTACATATTTCAAAATATTTACAAGATATACAATAAACGAAGTGTACTACAACTGAAGCGTACTACTATCTGTACTATATCTATAAATCTGATGAGTCGTCATCCTCCTTAGCTCGGAGATCCTATCTTGTACCTGAGTCCTATTAATCTTCTTTGTTATGCAAGAAATAACGCAAAACAATGCAAATAAGCCACAACTGCAACTGTCTTTCTGCTCATAACAATCTTTCTCTGACGCAATAACAAGCTCCCACTCGCGACACACGGGCTCAAGTTGTGGAAGGACGTCGTAGAAGCCAATGTGAATCAATACTGCTGGGAGGATGCGACGAAGTGGACTTGTGGCAGCAACCCTCACAGCATATACATTAGCATTGTAAAGGTGACGTATAGAGTCATACAAAATCACTCTGGCTCTATGGAGATCCAACCTGCATACGAAAAAATGTCTCGATAAATTTCAGATCATGAAACACTGGGGAAAAATAAATCAATAATTAATCTAACAATTTTAAAGAAAAAAAAAACATAAATTAGCCACAAAAACATTAAAGCGCACATGCGTATATGCACTCCACGGACCGGGATTACCCCATCCCGGTGTCCCCTCGGGTAACATAAGCCAACTCATCAAGCACATTCGGGAGGAATGCTCTCCATGGTCGCACCATGCATACGGTTCCATATATGATGAATCGAATCCTACAAATAGAAATGTTTATGAATTAACAAGTATTATTAATTGCGAGACGCATAATAAATATACGTACCGAGAATGTCATAGATATAATCATATAAGGCCATGTATGCATTTATATGATGTACATAAATGAAAGAAATCAATATTAATCATTATAAAAGAAATAAATTATTATAAAATTTTCAACTAAATAATACAGAAATTGAAACATACATCATTCTCCATCTCTGTCTTTCGATCCTCCATCTTATTGAAAAATTGAGGCCCAACACATTGTATAAGCCCAACGTTCCTCCTATAATTGGATCCTCGAAATATTTAATCACTTCTAAGATAAGATAAAAATAAACTAATTAACTCTGCTAATATAAGACAACATATTAATATTTAATACTTAATCTTCAGTAGACCTTAAGAAGCATAGATACTCCGTCTCGGTCGCGTTCGGCATGCGTGTATCAGTAGGCCTGAATGGGCTACGAATGAGATGCGACGAATGCCTATCCCGAATTTGGATAAAAGGAGTAGGCGCAGAGGGCGCTCGCGAAGGAGGGACCAATGATGTAAGAGGAGGCACCGACACTTGCAGAGGCGGAGAATGCACCAACGCTCACGGAAGATGGGTAAATGATGGTGGAAGAGGCATCAACGATGGAGGAAGAGTAGTCGACGTTGTCGGAAGATATTTCGAACCTGGTATAAGAGGAGTCGTCTCTCTCTGATGGGTGATCGCCGCTATCTGATATGACATCGACGATGGCGTCTGCCGAGATGACTGACTAGGAAATCTCTAACTTCCCGCTACACGATCATGCATGAAGTCATCATACTGGTCAATATACAGGAAAAGATGCTAATCTCCTCCTGAATAAGGTCTGGAACCCGACCTATCTCCTGATCTAGACGTCTATCTAATCAAGAACCCTCTTCTGAAATGAGACCCTCTAATTGAGTCATATGGTCCTTCAACTGAGAAACAACTCGATCGATATGTGACTCCAATTGAGAGAACTGATCCTCTATGTGTCTATCCAAATGACCAACCTCCTCCCGTATAACTCCCCTTAGTAGCACCAACATACTACCCATAGCTGGTGGCTCATCATCACGTGTATCCCAACGAGCTGATGGATCATCGAGATAATGGCCTGGGTGATCATCTGTCTACCCAGCTGATAAATCATTTGTGCGGCCATATGAGGGATCATCTTCCTGGTGGGATGATAGACCATTTGTCCTATGTTGCTTCTCTTGCCTCTGAATCGTATGAGTAGAAGTAGTAGTGGGGGCCTCTGAATCTGCTCTGTCTCTCCCCATGCCCATGTCCCTAGCAGTAGTCGGAGCGACCATCTCCGACACTCTACCCCTGTCCCTACCAATGGTGGTGGTAGGGGTCGTCGAATTTGTACCCCTACCTCTGTCTCCGCCCCTCCCAACACCACCGCCGAAAAACCGGTTCTCCTTCGGGATAAACCGAGGAGGACCTAACAAAATAACATCCTCATGGACTCCCTCCATATATATCTGCTGGAGCTCCTCCTAACTCGGATCCAACATCTCATAAGACACTAAACCCTGTAAATAAATAAATAAATTTAAAACTTAAAAACAAATAAAAAAAGTAAACAATGTTACAATGTATATCGGGTCAAATAGAAAATCAACGTCAACCATGGTCTTATGTAACCTCCAATGAAGGCATCTACGTGTCCCGATGTCGGATACTCGAGTCGCACAAACATCACTCAGATGAGGTATCGCCTCCAATGCCCAAATCTGTCAGAACATAGATAAATGACAAAATAAGATTATTTTAAATATTTAAAAAAACTAATTACATATACAATAAATAAAATAAATATACGTACCAGCAAGACATACGTGGAACTATAAAAATGATAACTAGGTGAGCCATATCGCGGTGGAGTCCCCTTAGAATGCCAACCAGGCGGCAGAATATCATTCAGATTCTGGAGATAATGTATCAGAATCTGAAATGAGTACTTCCCCCAAGGAGAAGTCTCCCACTGTGCAGTGCCCTCAATCAGAAACCATAGCCAACGCTCCACTGCGGTCTGTCGGCCACCGAAACACAATAGCATATAAAATGCAAATAACACCTTTGCCACCTTTAGGGCATCGACTGTGACTCGCGGAAGGTGTCATCGTTAAATAAACCGCGTAGATCATTAAGCGGTAACACGATCACCCCGAGACCAAAATCGTTGATAAATACATTTGGGTGGCTATATACACGATTAGGGTCAAATACGGACCCCGCAAAACTCAATCCACTGACTATAGCATACTCACGCTGGGAGATTCTAATACTCTGCTCTCCGATGTGGAACCAACACTCCGATTCTAGAGCATCCGGCATATGTATCTCCATTGTTACCAATGCATGAAGGGCAGTGTTACAACAGAATCCGTAGTACCCAAAATCCAGAAAATGTCCAAAAACTGAGTCTCTAAACTCCTCATATACACCACCACCAGTTAATTGCAACCGTTCTTTGGTATCTTGAATTATACTCGGTCGAACGTACCCTACTATTTGGATCCTCTCTCGATGACAAGAGAGTCTCCTCCACGAAAGACTGACCTACAACATGAATTAATAGCAATTTAACAATAGGAATTGGTAAAAAAAAGTGAAGAAATGTAGTAAGAAACTCATAGGATAACAATTAAGCAACATATACCAGTAAGTGGCACGACATGGACTAATGGACATAATATTGACACGATATGGCACGATATGTGGCACGTAATAAACTATATCGTGTGAATATTGTGGCACGTAATAAACTATATCGTGTACATATAATGGACCGTTAATAACATGCCACATATATAAACCTGTATCGTGCCATATCGTGCCCTATATGCTTGATATAGGTTTTAAATGTGTGCCACGTAACAATAACAATCTATATCATGTGCATATTAGCTCGATCGACACAATATGGAACAATATAGGTTAATGACATGGCTTATTTTAAACCACAATCGTGCCACAAAAAGCACGATATTGATATCGTGCCATAATTGTGCCACTTCGTCATCTTCTTCATATCGTGTAAACATGAATCATACCAGCAAACCCATTTTCGACTCCCTAACCAGAAACACAAACTCGAACATCCAAACTTCAACAAAACACCATTCATGCTCATTATCAAGTAAATTTAACAAAACCTAACATATATACTCATTAACAATCATTTCGAACAAAAAACCCAACATTTTTGTAGTTATATCCAAATCTTTTCAAACTACTTGAATGAGAAACAAGCGCTAACCTGTTCGGGAGCAGAGGAGGAGGGAATAGTGTCTGTTTCAGCAGCGGCGGCGTCGTTAGGCTCATCGGGGAATCCATCACGATATACACGATATAGTGCACAATATAGTCTTAGTTTTGGTTTTGTTTTCTTTATGTTTCTTTTTTGTCTTGCAGTGTGTGTAATGTATAGTATATGTACATGGGGGTTTGTGTACAGTTTCGAATGAGAGTTACACGATTTTCAATGGAGGTACTTATTACTTGATTTTAAAATTGGAAACCCAAACTTAAAGGAGGGCCAATTTCATCAATTTGGGTAGAAAAAAATTTCTTATGTTTATGGGTAGAAAAGAATACCCACCATCCATTGTGGGTACTTAAAATTTTTCCTTAATCTTGTACATCTCTAATAACCCTAAACTCAATGAATTTAATCAAAAGGCGTCATATGAAAATGTGGACTTCGTAAATGTCATCGATCGTAATATGATTATTCCATAATTCGAACTTTTCAATTATAACATTTTACAACCCTGTGGGGTTGGCACAGTGGCCGAGGGGTTGCAATTGCAACCCTGAGGTCTCAGGTTCGATTCCTGACTACCGCGGAGTTTTGGGGTTGGGTTTTCCCCTCCTCCCCCAGAGATTAGGACCATCCCTAGGAAGGACGAATGTCCCATAGGCCGAAGGCAGTGTGGGGTATGTGCCCCCAGCTGGTGTGGGGATACTCTAGGTCGACAAAAAAAAATTATAACATTTTACAATTTTTTATCTTTTATATTAGTAATTCCTTATTTCTTAAACTTTTAGGAACTAATGTTCTATTAAGTTTGGAAATTCTATGCCTTCTATGGATGTATTTTAAGGTCCAATTCCCAAATTCAATTTTCAATTTCTAGTATTTGAAAATAAATATTTAGAAGTTCTTGTTTTTCTTGTGAAAAATAAAAATATATTTAGTTTGATGTCTAAATTTTTATTACGCTATAAGTTTGGAAATACAAATATGTTTAGTTATAATTTTTGAGGGATAATTTCAATTTTGATACCCAATCTATGCCCCAATTTCACTTTTAATACCCCTGTTTTCAACCTAATCAAGATTGGTACCTAATGTTCATAAAATTAATCATTTTTGGTACTTTTCCGTTAACTCTCCGTTTTCTCTAACAGTTTAACCTGTTATAGCAGGTTTCAAACTTAGAACAACCTGTTAATTTCAGTACCTAATGTTTTATAATAAATCTCTTTCAGTACCCAAACTTTTACTTATGCAACAATAATGGGAATAGTCCATTACGACCATATCAGGCCCAACATGCTTCCGTAAAATTAATAAACCCCTTAAAATTCATACCTTCTTTGACCGAAAAAAGACGGGTGAGATGGCTCGCAACACGACCCGGTCAATAGAAAATTCACGCCCCGGATCGTTTGACAAACAACTCCTCACCTGTTCAACCTCACCTCGGGGAAGATGATCCGCAAGTTATCCGACTCCTTGAAAGAATCGTTTCAAAGACGCCTTGGTCCGTTTCCTACTCCAAGCGTATAAGTAATTCTTAAACGGGATGAATTAATGGAACATTATGAAGACATGTTGAAGCGAGAAAGCCCCTTTTATTAAAAACGTATTGAAATATTTATTACATTAGTAATCTCCTTTTGGGAGGAGAATACGTGTTTAGCCTCTCATATACGAGGCTTGCACTCTAAAATACATAAACTTAAAAACTAAAACACTCAAGCTTATTACAAATTTTTCTCTCAGATTTTATTGTAAGAAAACTAAGGAAATGTTCGATGTCCTCAGCTTCCTTCAAATCCTTCAATTTATAGAGGTAAGTCCGGACTTGAAAGGCGGACTTCAAATCTTGTTGAAATTAATGACGTCACTGCTTACGTCATATCCTGCATTATTGCCTCGCCAGCTGTTTTTCTTTTCTTTCCGCGTGACTCAACCCATGTGATGGTTGTCGGGAAATCTTTTAAAAAGTCGGTCTGCGTGGTCCCCGAGGAAAACGCGTCTTGTGAGCTGGGCCCTTATCTTTTCCAGCTGTATGGTCTTGTCGGTCGGGTTTAGGTCGGAAACCTTTCCCAAACTCGGGTTCCTTCTGTTGGGCATGCTTGTGATCCGGTCGATCCAATGGCCAACATGCGCCATATTGCGAATTTCCGGTAAGTTTCTTTGCTTAGGAATCTTGTTTTCCCAGAGAATTCTTCTTTTGGTCTCGAAGAGTTCTTCTGCAAATCCTGTGGTTGATCCAGTCATCGAATTCAAAAGGAAAGATCCATTCGCCGAATTCTGGAAGAACTTGAATGGATATTTGACTTTGTCCATTTCAGTTAGACAAACCCAAAGACCCCATGCTCGTCTGTTAGAAGCTTCGTCTTCAGAAAATGCTCCTACTAACATTGGTCCTTCTTCCGGTGAAGCTACTTTAATGTATTTTAAAGCATTTCCATCCGGTCTTCTTAGCTTGATGAAATGAAAAGCTTCATTAAAGCCTTTCTTTGTTGGTTCAGGAGTTGCACTGATAAAATACAGTTCCAAAATATCTCCTCTGGCCAAGTGTGGATTATTGGCCCAGGTCTCGTAAACCGCTTCCCCAATCCATTTCGGTAATTTTGAAATTTCTGGGAATCCTGGTGACACGGTATAGATTGAAGCTAAAGCTCCAAAAGTATACCATTCATGTACTTCATTTGGATGACTTCAGGGTTTCATCCAAACTCTTGGATACTTGCCTCGAGATATCAACCATTGTTTTTTCCTGGGTTAATACCTTGTCTTGTAACTAATTTCTCCCATTGCCGATATACTGCATAGGAGAAATCTTAATCTCGTCGATTTGAACCTTAAATTTGCATGTCTGTGGCCTAAGATTCAACTCTCCCTCTTTTACCCCAGTCTTTGGGTTGACTTGAAGACTCGGGTTGTGACACCGGAGCTTCAACATTAAATTCGATTTGTACACCCTCGGGGATGCATCACCGCAACACTTGTGATTATGGTACTTGAATCCATAACCTCCGGGTTAGAGCCCCGTACTCTCTCGGCCCCTTTTTGGGGAGTCACTTCCATCGTCGAGAATAGATTTCTTCTTCATAGATGCTTTCATCCGAGGGAATATCCTCAAATTGATACACTGTATAAGATCTTGATAATAGACATCTTCTTCGATTTCTCGGTGTCGCTCGAACTCGCCTCGACTCTCGTTTGGTTTTCGGACAATCGGTCGAGATATGTCCTCTTGCTCCGCATGTCCAAAGAATTACTGAGTCTTTGAAGCTTTTCATTTGCTCCGGTGTGAGCACGCACGAAAGTTCTTCTTCCCGGATTTTCTGCTTTGGTACTTGCTTGATTAGAACCCGATGATGAGGCTCTACTCCCGCTTGGTCTTTGGTCTTTGTCCCATTTTGTAACCCGGGCTTTTTGTTTTGAACAAAACCTTCTAGGTCTCCATGAAGACCTACTTTTTTCGCTACTTCCTTGGCGGTATGGATGGCTTCGCTCCTTCTTCCTTTTGTGCGCGCCTGGTTGACCTCCCACCACCTTTGTTGGGATATCATTATCTATGCAACATAGAGAAATTGCTTTGTTAATTCCTCTTAATCTTTTGTAATTCTTGTGTAGAGTCGCTTGGTAACACCATTCGGATAACTTGGCCTTTAGGAAATACATTTTTCTCGCCCACGTTTCTACTTGACTCACTCCTCCTTGTATTCCACGATAAGCATTTCTCTCCAAGGACTCGGAATTTTGGCAAAGAATAGTTGTGCGGCTTCTTTTTCCTCAATCTTGGATTTCCACCGTATTCGGTGAACAACTTGATATATTCGTCAATATGACAAATATCCGAGAACTCAAGGCTATAGAGGGCTTGTTTATATTTCTTTCTTTTTTCATCCTCTAATCCTCGAAATAACCCGTGCCGATGAATTGGATTTTGAATAGTTTTGTCATACCATCGACAATTCCTTTAAGTGATTCCCCGATGTGACCGAACTTTTTCAGATCGGCATCGGTCATATCCTGCAATCTTCACCGATCCTTCAAGACTTATTTCAAGAAGTAAAATGAATGAATCCTTTGTAAGATCGAGGGTTCTCGCTGCGATTCTCATAGTCAAGCCCATTCATCAATGAGAACTTCTCTGTTTTTTAAAATCGGGATGTCCAGATTTAACATCAACCCATACGAATGTATTGGGTCGAGGTGCGATCTTCCATAAGGCGTCGATAAACATTCGGCCTTAGGTAGGTTATGCAGTTCCCGTAAGAGGGTTTCGACCTCTGTCCCAGGAGTTCCATGATGCGAACCTGTACTTTCTTCGACGTTAGGATTAATGGTGGCGGTGGTGGTGGAATTGGTCTACCTTGTGGGTCATAGGTAACCAAAGCGATTCTCACTGCGTTCATCTTTAAATCTACAATACCTAATCCCGAAGGATTCTCGCTAGGTCATGTAGATCTTTAAGATTCATCTTTTCAATATCCATCTTTTTTAATTTTTGATGGATTTTTCTTTGATTAGAGCAATAAGCTTCTCCTCATCTGTCATTTTTCGTATGACTTGGTTGGTTTCCTTTTGGTGTAAATAGGGTACTGTTCCCAAAAATCAACGCGTTTTTTCATCCGGATGAACTTGGCCTCCTCCGGGTTCTTGACTTGTTTCTCGAATATCATGAAGGAGTTCAAGAGTTTCTTCGATATTTCACCATCGTCTCCATCCAGTTCGGATCGATGAACTTCATCTTTGGTAGATGAATATGGCGGTTGCCATAAGTCGCACCGTCTTCCGGACTTCTCTAAGATCTTCGGAGAACTTAGATTTGTTTGGAATTATCTCGTTCCCCTCGGTACTCCATCGGGAATCATTGTTTCGATGGGAATTTTCATGAACCGTTTCTTGAAGGTTCATCAAGTGAACATATAGTGGTCAGTTAAGCATCGAATCGCTTATAATATTCTCGCCGCATTTTGCATTGCTTAAGGTTTTCCGTCGGCTCTTGCCCGTTTCTTTTTCTTCATGTTGGTATTCCAATATGAAACCTGGTCAAGGTGTTCTTGTGCATACATCGTCAAAATTTGACGATATGTCCAGACGGCGTACATCTCGGACAATTGTCCAGGATCCATATTCTCGGAGATAATTCTCCTCACAAATTGTTTATTACATAAATATAATAAATATAACCAAAACTTTTTAATAAACCTGGGGCTCGATACCAATTTTGTGGCCCTTAGTAAAGAGTTGGAGTATTGAAGAGATCGGATCCTTTGAATAAGAATCAAATCTCTAGGGACCAATTTTGATAAATCAATAAACTTAGGGTACCAAAACTGATGTATTCAAAAGTTTGAAAAACCTTCTACAACCAGTCAACCGGTCACTTTTAACAGTTATTTAACGGTAGGTATCCAAATTGATTAAAACTCAAAACGTTGGGTACTAAAACTGATTAAATTGAAACATTGGGATCAAAACCGAAAAGTAGGTATAATTGAGGTACTAAAACTGAAAATAACCCTAATTTTTGAAGTGTATTTGATATAAACTCGCGAGATTGTAGTGAATAATGAGAAAGTTGAGTGGCGCGATTTTGTGATCATCTATTCTAAAAAGAGTGTTTTATTTCTTATTCCATCGCACGGATAATTGACACGTGCTTACCATATTAAAATTTTAACTGTAAACACAACATAAATTGTGGGATTTTAATATGGTAAATTTTATACACGTGACAATTATCTGTACCGTGAAATAGAAGATGAAACACTTTTTTTAATAAAGGATCCGCCGGGCTAAAGGGGGTCATTAGGCCCTATGAATTTTTGAAAAAGTAATTGGGGTAGTTTGTTACTGTTACATTATAACCTTGAAAACAATATAAAAAAGGAAAAATATAACAAATCTTTGTTCCTTCATTCTTCTTTTCCTCACCATTTGTGAGTCTTGAAAAATCTTTGTGTCTTTTCATTTTTTTTTTCATTTTCAATATTTGTATATTTTTTTTTGCTCCACCATAAATTTTTACATTTTCTTTTAGCTCCACCAAAATTTTGTACATTTCCCTAATAATTTATTTTTTGAAATATACAATCAATTTATTATTCAATGATTTCAAAATATGAAGAATTGAAGAAAAATCTATGATATATTTTTAATGTAATTGTATTATGTTATTTTTTTTATTAAAATATGATTGAATTAATACATTGACTTTATCAAAAATAATTTTTATTTATAATAGTTATAGAGAGCGAAAACGCACAAGAAAAAACCCCAGAGTTATTAATAATTTTTGGTAAGAAACAAATAAATTTATTATTATTAAATTTGAGCTATTTGGTGTGTTTTGGCTTTTAAAGAACTACTTAGTTAATTATACTAATTTTATTAATCAAAAGTATCCAATAAAAATATCTTTAATTTTTTATATCTATAAATTTAAATAGGTGGGCAAATACTATTTTATTTAAGTTTGCACACAATGTAGCTAAGTAAAACCATGTTAATGAAATTCGCATAGTATTTGGTAGGCAATAAATAAATTTATTATAAATAAATGTGAGTTTTTTTTTGTGTGTGTGTGTGTGTTTTGGCTTGTCAAGATGACGTAAAATTTTAATTATTAATTATATTATTACAACCATTTTCACATTAATAATTGTTATTTTTTTATAGGTCGAAGCTAGGGTTTTGACAAAAAGATGTTCTCTTCTCTCTCCTCCCAAACCTTCATGGCCGATGCATCTTGATCTTCTTCATGGAGCTCGATTTTTCTCCTTTTCAAGAAATTACGAAATCTCATGATTCTTCTATCCCCGCTCCTATGGTTCTACCAAAGGTTTTCCCAAACCCTAATTCTCATTACTTGTAAGAATGATGCGAGCTTGAACAAAGAAGAACGTCAAACGATTTCTTTTCTTGCATCTCTTGATCCTCCTACACAAATGTGTCAAACCGCTACAAGAATTGATCAAGAAAATTAAGATCTCATTACATTCTACATGTTTTCCTCAAGTTTTGGATCATCTTGTTGATCACGCTTCCAAGATTCTCAAGAACCATCCAAGAACGGATCCATTTTTAAGAAACGATTGTGAAGAAATCTTTTGAAAAAAACGGTACACGCGGAAGATACAATTCAGTTAAGAAATGAGATTTTTATTCCGTAACTACGGATTAAGGATTTATCATCAACGCACTGGAGTTACGAGATTCATTAATCGGATGACTCCTACTTCCAAAAGGGGCAAAGTCATGCACGTTAGAGATACTCAAATTGAAATTGCATGCCGTTTGGAGAATTCAACGTGCTTGGCGATTGGTACCCCTTTGGGTAAGGGTTTTTAGTTCACAATTTAATGATATAATTCGTAATCGTGCTTTCGTTAAAGCTTATGGAATTTGAATCGGGTATAATCCTCATCATTAATTGGATCCCGAAGTTCAATCCTTATAAAATTAATACTTCTATGGAACAAGTTTGGGTTCAGATTTATGAACTAAGTATCGAGTATTGGCATCCCTCTTTGATTACGAAGATTGCAAGTGTGATAGGTACTCCGATCCAAATTGATGATCGTTCATTGTCCGGGAAGGTGGGACATTTTGTTCGAGTGTTAGTTTAACTTGATTTGAATAAATCTCTTATGGTTGAAAGGGTGGGACATTGCTCTATTGTTTCGATCAGCTATGAGAATTTCTTTGGATTTTTGTGTTAATTGTCGGATTGTTGGGCATCATATTACGAATTATCGCCATCAAGATGCGACAAAAAAGAGCTGACATCGTTCAAACTGATAAGAGCCCGGTTTGTGGACGATCTGTCATTAGAACGGGGAATAGTGGTAAGATTCCGGCTAACAAGGGTAAGGAAGTAATTTCGGAAATTTGGGTTCAAGTTAAGCCCCGGAAAGCCCGTTCATGAGAGAGATCGGCCCCAGGAGGGTGGACCATCCACACGGGTATTCAAACACGAAATTCTTTTAACGTGTTGGGTGATACATTAGAGGATTTGCATGAAGAGAATGAGCCCTCACATATTCGTGCGGATGAGGGCCTCAAAGGTTCGAATGTCAATCCCGATAGGACTATGGTTCTTTATCAACCACTTAACGAAGTTCAATTATTGTTCATGAGGACACGATGATCGCACCAAATTTAGATGAAAACGCGTCAAGTGGATCTATAGAGTGCCATGGAAGTTGTATCTAGAAATCATCCGCTTAATGATTATGTCCTCGCTCTAACGATCGTCGGAGGAAGCAATGATCGCATCAACACGGAAGATTGGTCTTATATCTTTGGATGAAGAAGAAACAAGACAAATCGGAATCTTTAAAGACCAAGTTAGGCAACTCTCAACTATTTCACTTGTTATTCACTCATATGCTCCTCTCAAAAGCTATGAAAAACTCGGAAATGCGGCTCGAGGATCTGGTGCGACATTCCACAAGCTACATCGGACCATCAAGACGATCTCGAGCACGCACAAAAAAATACAAATGACAATATCACTCGAAAATCATTGAGACATAAACGCCTTTCATTTAAATTGCGTCATTAAGTTATTTTATTATTTTTTTCCGAAATTTTGCATTATTTTTCTTTGCTACGATCGGTTTGTGATCGGGACCTTTTCTTTTCTTTTTATATATTTTTATTTATTAAAAAATTATTATTTTTTTACATTTAAAGAATTACTTAGTTAATTATGCTAATTTTATTAATTGAAGTATTTTACTTTTTTTTAGAAGAAAGTAGTTTAATTATTTTGATTATATGGATAAATGGTTTAGATTGTTTTTCACTTTTTTGATTATATAGGGAGGTCTTTGACTTGTGTCGTTACAAATTTTTTTGTGTATAGGGTTAATTT
The DNA here is from genome assembly GCA_016081115.2 of Rehmannia glutinosa. Taxonomy (NCBI): domain Eukaryota; kingdom Viridiplantae; phylum Streptophyta; class Magnoliopsida; order Lamiales; family Orobanchaceae; genus Rehmannia; species Rehmannia glutinosa. The sequence continues at coordinate 138,089 of JABTTQ020000257.1, forward strand.
TTTGAGTTGATATATTGTATTTATTATTATATTAACGTTAGTTGGACAACTCTACAAGAAATTTTTGGCCTTGTTATTGGTGAAGGGTCTTTCATGAAAGCGGTTTATATGTCCAAGTTTATTAGATGAAACTTAATGAATACAAAAATATGAATCATTTTTATAAATTTGACTCGTATTATAACTCTAATTTAATATAAAATTTGTCACATTAAATTATATTCATGAGACCGTATTGTAATTTTATTTAAGGCTAATTGTGCTAAAGCAACTAAGGGTGTCAATTTAGGACCGACACGCAAAACCCGACACTAACCTAACACGAAATTAATGGGTATGGGTCCGGACTTTCGTGGGTCCGGTCGAAATTGTGGGTCGGACGACTAACCCGCCAATTAAAGCGGTCCGGTCAACCTACTATGACCCGTTTAACCCGTCTAACTTAGTTTGTGAATTTAAAAAAAAATAAGTATATAATTAATTGTAGAAAAAAACAACAAACAAGAAATATTTTAAAACTCAAATGATAAAACCTTATTAATTATGTATTTGTTATTATTATGCATATTTTTTTGAATATTGTTCTCAAAATATGATTAGTATGTTATGTTATTTATGCAATTATGTCATTTCTTTTTGTATGTTGTGAATTGTAATATTTTTTTATTGATCGAATAGTGTATGATTAAGAAAAAATAAATTTATTGATTAAAAATATTAAATATATATTAAAATAATTTTATTAGACGGGTTAAGTGGGTGGTCAGGGTTCTTGTGAAATAAGCGGTCGGGTCAGGGTTTAAGATTCTCGACACGAATAATTAAGCAAGTCGGTCGGGGTCATTTTTTGACACACGAATATGACGAACCAGGACCCATGACCGGGCCACCCCAAATTGACACCCCTAAAAGCAACATTTGGAAGTAGATGTTTTCTCTTTCTTTAGCCATATCCCAATTTTGTTTAGAATATCGAATGTGACACGCGCGTATGGCTTCGCAAAAGAAGCGCGTGGGTGAAATTATTGTGAACACTTTAGCCTTGACAAAAGGAATGAATGGGGTATAGCGATAGCGTGAGAAATAAATAAGAGGAAAAAAGGGAAAGAAAATGGATGGGGCGTGGACCACGATATAAAGTTGACACCCAATATTCACGCGTGCAGGCCACATTCCCAGAAATGTGGGCCATACCCAGATACGGTCTGCTCCCGTTAGGCACACGCCAGACAGATTTCTGGGACACGTGCTTGCACCTCCATTTTTCATAAAATCTTTTTCTCATTTTTCTTTATTTTTCATTTTCGTGTTATAATATTAGTTTATTTTATGTGAATTTTTGTTGGTATTAATCGGACTAATGTTTCATGATTATGATATTGTGTTGGGTTTTGACATGGGCTGAAATTAGGACAACTTTATTACGGAGATTGTTAACATCACAAAAAATTACTACCAAGTAAATTAAATTTATATAACATATATATCCAAATCATAATCACTTATCAAAATCATATGGTGTTAAATATGTTATGTCGAATTGATTTATAGCCCAATAAATTGAACATTTGTAATTTATCTTATTGATTTGAGATCAAATCCCATCAAGATCACCACTTTTTCGAGAGACCTTGTACGAAAAAATATTGTCATGTCTAGCCATTTTTCTTTACACGGAATTACGATCTAATAATGCACCAACGAAATTGAATATTCATGATGAAATAATACAGTTTAAAATCAAACATTTCAAGGATATAACATGTATGATAAAAGGAGAATCATATAGTGGTTGAGTTGTTTAAACTCTCGAATCGTATCAAAAATTTGTGGTTCAATTTTTATCATTTTCTCGCTCTTAGGACACATACTTAAAAAATATCAGAAAAAAGAATAATTTTTCATTTACTTTAATATGGGGGATTAGATTCTTGAAAAAGGGATGTTATATCCAAAACTTTTTCAAACTCACTACTACATGGACAAGATCACCTTTTTTAAGATTTGACACAAGTTAATCCAAGGGCACTAAAACCTCTATCAACGGAAAAGTTATGTTAATACCCCAACTAAAAAAATTCTCTCTCTATTTTTCTCCCTTTCTCATTGTCTCTTTGCCAAAGTTTTTTCTTCTTCCCCCATTCCTCCATTAGAGAGGATGGGGGAATCAACCTTTATCTTCACTTTTTTTCCTTTCCTTGTTATTTGTATGGTGTCCTCCTTTATGTGGGTGTTTAGTTCTCTCTTTATGAGAGTTATTGTCTCCTCCATGGGAGTTTTTGTTTCCTTTCATGAGTTTTGTGTTTTTAGTTCTCTTTTTACTTTTTTCTTGTTCTTTTTCCTGGTCTTTTTGTTGTTTTTGACAGATCTTGGTGTTTTGGTCATAGACTCATAGATCTGGTTGTGTTTGAGGCGGAAGAATGAATCCAATCACCTTTGGAAGCTGTAATAGAAAATGGATCTGATTTGTATAGCACGAGATGAAGACTTTTGTCACATACCCGAACTTAGCCGTTTTTCGGAGTTTTAGTTTTGTGTTTGTGATGGACGAAGATCCGAAGTTGTTGTTCGTGTTCTATTCAGGTGATTTGGTAGGATGTTTTCATCGGTCTTAGGGTGTTTGGTAAATTCCGTTTCCTTCCATTTTGTCCATTCATTGTTTTCTTATTTGTTTTCCCTTTTCGATTTTGGTTGTCTATTTGAATTAGTGTTTGTTTTTTGGGTTCTTACCCCTCGGGAATGGGTTGTGTTACCATTTGGTTTCGAGTCTCTGAATTTAAGTTGATACTTGGTCCTCCCTAATCTTATTTGGATGTTGAAATATTGTATCAAAAGGATTTTCGGGTCCGTCGACCAGCGGTTGTGTACTTCTTTTTGAGTTGAATAATATTCTACCGTTTGAGAAAAAAAAAAAACGGAAAAGTTATGTTAATGACAAACTAAAAGGAGAATTTTTAAAGTACTCACTATGGATAGTGGGTATTCTTTTCTACCCAATAAGATAAAAACTTCTTTTCTACTCAAATTGACCAAATTATCCCTCCTTTAAGTTGGTATTTTGAATTTTGAAATTTAAATCATTATTATACCATTCAAAACCGTATAAGAAACCGTATAAAACAAATAAGAAACCAAAGCGTCCAAACCCATCCCCATTTTCGTGCCCCAAGGTCAAAAAAAACAAAAGAAAAAAAAGGCCCCCATTTCGTGCGACTACAAGAAGAAGAAGAAGTACCAACTCCCCATTTCGTGCCCAATAAGAGAAAAACATGGACTCAATCGTGTCGTCGGCGTCGACCGCCTCCTCTCCCTCCTCCGCCGCTAGTCGTAGTCTCGCGTCGCCCCTAGAATAGGTAAGCATATCAATCGCGATTTTGGGTTTTAAGTTTTAAACTCTATTTATGTTAGGTTCATTGATTTAGGATTTTTAGTGTTCGATTTTTGGTGTTTAGGGTTTATCAATTGGGTTATTGTTGGATAAATTTGTGAATAAGTTTGATAAATTTGTGTGTTGGGTTATTGTTGGATGTTGGTGACTTGGTGTAGCAAAGCGTGCGCGATTTGATGTAGAAGATGAAGCGACACGATATCGTGCCTTGTTATAATGGGTGCGATATCGTGCCGCATATCGCACTAGGTATAACGGCGCGATATCGTGCCCTAGTTATAAATTGAACTATATCGTGCTCAACCCTAGGTATAATGGGCACGATATCGAGCCATAGGTAAATCTTGCACGATATCGTTCCCAGGATTTTTTTGTATTCTTTCCATATATTCTTTGTCATATCGTGCACAGATATCCATATCCATATTGTCCCACATCTTTTTTTTTTCACTACGGATTCGCAATTTTTCAACAATTCATCTTAATAAATTGAAATTTATTAATTGTTGTAGGTCGATCCACAATGGAAGAGACCTCGTATCATCGAGAGGGCCCACATCGCGGGATACGTTCGATCGAATATTATTGACCATCGAGAGATGAGTTCGGAGATCGGTGATGATTTATATAGTCGATTTAGACCGTCGGCTTTCGGATATTTTATGGATTTTGGGTATGATGGAGCGGTTGTAATGCGGCGGCATTGCATGCATTAGTTGCGATGGAGGTGCGTGTCTTGGGCTCCGAAATCGGAGTGTTGGTTCCACGTCGGATAATGTATCATCGATTCTCTCGGCGTGATTTTGCTATGATATCGGGATTGCGATTTCGGGGTCCACATTTGACCCTAACGGTGATTTTGAGGTACCCGAGACTGGTATATATAGGCGGTATTGGCAGGGGTGATCGGGTTACCGCCGCGCATTTACGCGATTTATTTCTTTGTTGGCACCTTCCGTGACTCACCGGACGATGCCCTGAAGGTGGCGAAGGTGTTATTAGCCTTTTACATGATATTGTGTTTCGATGGTAAAAGCCATCGCAGATGGGACCGTTGTTGTGGTTTTTGATCGAGGACGATGCTGTGGGAGGCGTTCCTCTTTGGGGGAAATACTCCTTTCAAATATTGATGCATTATATTCGGCACTGCATGATGTTTCGCCACCTGGCCGATATCTAAGGGCGTTCCACTAGATATCGCCACTTTCTTATCATTTTTATGGGGCCACTTATGTCTTTGGTACGTATATGTTTTTATTTTATTTATATTTGTACTTAGTTTTTTAAATATTTAAAAATCTTATTTCTCATACTTATCAATGTTCTCACAGATTTGGGCATTCGAGGCGATACCTCGCCTGGGTAATGCCTGGCGACTCGAGTATCCGACACCCAGATTTACAAAGGTGCCCGTTGGAGGTTTTGAAGACCGCTATTGACATGATTTTTCTTTTCGGTGTTACAAAAACAATGGTAACTCGGTGTTCCCAAACGCAGTTTCAATGTCATCATCGTTTTTCAACTTTAACTTCCCAAGTTTGTTTCAGAAATATCTACAATAGCATGGATTATACAATCGTATACGCCCCTATCAACATCAACAACACCATAAACCTCTCCAATATTTCAATATAATTCATTTTGCCGGTTTAATACGTACAACTTCTTCTTCACCACTTTTATATTCTAAACCTTCCCAATGACCACCAAATCGAACAACAAGATAGCGAGAGTTCATCTATATACAAAGAAAAAATATTGATAAATGCAAGAACACATAAAAGGCGCCTGTTTTGTATGGGGCACGATATATCGTGCCCTTTTTCGCTGAGGCACGATATCATGCCCTTTATTAGACACGATATATCATCCGCATATTAGGTACGATATCGTGTCTAATATACGGGGCACGATATCGCACCTAATATGTAGCACGATATCGTGTCTAATAAAGGGCACGATATATCGTGTCTAATATCTGGGGGGCACAATATCGTGCCTAATATATGACACGATATCGTGCATTGTGTTTCATAAATGCGAGAAAATTTTTCCTCTCACAAAACACTTCACATATTTTGCAAATATATTGGTCTTGAACGATTTAAACAAGGTTAACTAATTAGGAGGAGAAGAACATTACCTTGTTATTCGATTTTTTGGTGCGATTTTGTTGATGAAAGCCCACAAAAATAACTTCTTGATATTTTGTGAAGAAGAAGAAGAAGAGAGAGAAAAAATGAAGAGCAAAAAGAAGGGAGTGTTCACGTATGTTATGTATTGGGAGTATTTAATTTTAAGAGAGAAATACATATTAAAGGCTTGCATTTAAAGCCTCAAGGGTATTGTGGTAAAAAGAACACCAAAAGTGGGTAGAAAACTATGTTTTTATCCTACATGTCAAAAACTCTATCACCTATCCCAAGTGGGTAATTTGCCCCATTTGCTCAACTAAAAATAACCTAATCTTTTTCATAAAAAAAACCCTAATCTTTTCATGTTGTTGATGTACATTGTACACACGTTTTTAACTTAGAAAATGAGTTTGATTAAATGTATGAAATCCCTTTCCTATTTTAAGGTCTAAATTTGAGTGCTTAGAAATGGTAAAATCAACATATATAAACATGTAGCCACTTCTATTGGTCTGCCATATATACATGTACAAATTTTCAAAGTTTTAGTGGCAGAATTTGAGGAAGACCAATAACTAGTGTATAAAAATTGGAAAAAATAGCAGTGGTTAATAAGAACAGCCATTGACTTGGTCTTGGTATAATAATCCTTCCAGAAGTATCTCTGCTCTGGGAAATGTACATACATATATGGTTTTGAATTTCAGAACCCATTAAGGATTTATTAATTAAATAGTTATTTTTTCCTCAATCAGAACCAGATTGTGGACTATATGGCAGTGGTAGGTATGTAATCCCATTTAATGGGAATATCACAATTTCTATAAATTTGTTCTAAAATTATCCGCCTAGCCCAGATTATTAGTCATTGTTAAGCATTAAGTTTCTTTTATCCACCTATGTTTTTTTTTAAAATTTTTTCGATTACATCCCACTTAATCTTGCCCAAGTCCCGCCTAAACCCGACCAGACTACGCTTAGGTGCTATGCCTCAGTTTGCCACTTGTCTAACGCCTAATGTTTTTTAGAACATTGTAATTCTTATCACATTTTTCAGCCAAATAAAAAATTCCGATTATTTTGATAAATTGTAGTGAGATGTAGATATTGATGATATTTATATAAAGTTTGAATATTAATGATGAGGAATGAAATAAAAAGGCATGATGGTGCTGGTAAAGCATACAAAATTTATCTGAGACGCATGCAGACCTCCCTCATTATTTTGTCCTTGCTTCCATTTTACCCATGTTCCCCAAATAAATAACCACTGTTCTCTCTCTTTAATTTATTTATTTTTTATTTAAGAAAAAACTCCCTTTGTGTCAAAGGGGAATTCTTAGTATACTGATATCTTAGGCAGACATACACATGAATCTCATATGATTAATAATCATGATATTTTAGAGTTTATGGGTCCTAGGATCCTTCTATCTTCAACATTTGGCATTTATTTTGCAATGAAATTAAAATTTTGCATCATTTTAACACTAATTAGCACAAACAAGTGCATGACAATAACTTTTATTTGAAAGTTTATATTTATTTAATATCTTTCACAAACTATATAAGTTGATCTGCAAATCACATTCCTCAAAATGTAGCTATAAATTTTAAGAAATCAAGAAATAAAATCATACAAGTGAATAATAATGAAAAATTCAATAAATGATAACAATACAAGTTGGCAAAGGCTGGCCCAAACATAGATTCGGGAGAGATCGTTATTAGTAGATTGGGGGTACATGGTTCTCTTTACTTGGGAGGATCACGGTTGTCGTCGGTGGACTCGTCGTAACACGACCGGTGCGTGCACATCCCGCGGTTTACCTTGGCTTAATGAGAGGCGGAGATTTGTTGTCGCCGGCGTAGTCTAAAAAGCGAAGGTAGTTCTGTTATAAAAAAAAAAAAATGGGATATCTTTGTTGTTGATGTTGATGTGACTGAGGATTGATTAATGGGGACAGACAGATAGATAGATACTAGGAATTGCAGAAATTGTGCCTAAATCACCTAAAGCAATAATGCTCTGTCATTAATAACTCTCTAGTAACTTATTTTGTTGCACCTTAGTATTTTAGCTGCATAATGTGATCATTTCAATTTGCATCATGTAATTGACAAATTTCACTTTTCCACCAACAAGGTTATTAACTTCAATATATTTTAATTTGATTGACTTAAATTATTTTTTCGACCCATAGTATCCTAACATCATTTATAAAGTGAAAGTTCCAAAATGGTCTGTCTAATCGGAAATTGAGAGGTAAATCCAATCCAATATTTCATGTTAGTTGGGAGTCGAATCGGACATCATAATTACAATTATAACCCATCGCCCATCAAACCAACCCCTCAGTTGATTGACTTAACTCGTAATTGACTATTTGTATGCTTGATCAGTTCTCACAATTTGATCAAACTTTTTTTGTTGTCTATAAAAAATATTATGAATTTATCAATTAAAAAATGTTGTGATTAAATATTAAATTCCACTAAATTGATACCCATCTTTGTCATATTAATTCATTATACATTTAAAAAGAGAGGGGCCAAAAGCAAAAGAAGGCAAAGCTAGAAAAAAAAAACAGCAAGAAACGGAAAGCAAAAGAAAGAAGCAAAAAGAACATTCAAACTGATTTACTCCCTAAAATTGGTCTCCGCTTCTCACTTCTGTCCCCTCTTTTTCCTTTCTCTATCTATACAGAGATAAACACACACACTCTTACACACACAAACAAAACCCACATATATACGTACACACGCAAATCTGTTTTTTTAGTATATCTTGAATGTTTTTGGAGGCCGTTCAGCTGAATATTTCTAACACATATAGAAGAACCTAATTAAACTTGATTTTCCGAAAAGGGTCTGTAATTTCTTGAAAAAGCCAAAAAAACGCAAGAAAACGGTGATCATGGAAGATCTGCGTTTAGTGCTTCACGCTGTGTGCTTCTGAAGAAACAAAACGGTAGCGTTTGTCTTTGAACAACCCCCACAGGTATAACAAAACTACACGTATTTTCTCTCTGTGTGCGTGTGCATGTGTGTTTCTTGAGGTTTCTCGAGTTTTTTGAGGTTTCTTGAACTTGAAGAGATGTGGGTGGAATTTTTCAAGACGCTTCAGACACAAGCTTCACAAAGGAGGAGATATTTACACTTCTTTGAAAAAGACACGCGAGTATTTAAAACATATTAGTATATTCTTCAATGTATAAAGGTTAATTTGCATGTGATTATTTATGTACAGATCCTACACGCACACACAAAACAATTTTTTTTTTTGATGATGGTGATCATTTTAAGTGGGTTGTCTATTATACAGCTAGTGGGGTATTAGAAAAATGGAGACATTTGAAAATCAAGGAAATCTTTTGAAAATAGCTTAACGAAAAAAAGGGTGGTTTTAATTTTTCTTTTAGGCAAGTTTTTGAGAGAATCTTGAATTTTGTTGAAGCAGTTATGATGGCGGTGACCTCGTCCTGCAAAGACAGTGGCAAAATGGGAATAGACAACGGAAAATATGTGAGGTACACTCCAGAACAGGTGGAGGCTTTAGAGAGGTTGTACCACGAGTGTCCTAAACCTAGCTCACTGCGCCGGCAGCAGCTGATCCGCGAATGCCCTATTCTCTCCAACATTGAGCCGAAGCAGATCAAAGTTTGGTTTCAAAACAGAAGGTATTTTTCAATTAGGGATTTATGAAATTCCAGTGCGTTGATTGTAATTTCATGGAAATTTTGTTGCAACATTAGTAATTATTCTTACTTTTGCAGATGCAGGGAAAAACAGCGAAAAGAGGCGTCACGTCTTCAAGCTGTAAATAGGAAATTAACAGCGACGAATAAGTTACTGATGGAGGAAAATGATCGATTGCAGAAGCAAGTTTCGCATTTGGTGTATGAGAATAGTTATTTCCGCCAACACTCTCAAAATGTAATGAAATACTTTTCCCCCTTTTATTTGATAAAGCTAAACCTCTATAAATTAATAATCTTGGGACTGCCAATATTTATTAATTTAGCGAGATATTAAATTAGAGAATTATTAATTTTGCTTGTTGTCCTCAAGTCGGGACCGACCAAAAGTATTATTTAAACGAGATTATTAATTAATCAATTATTAATTATCGAGGTTATACTGTAACTCTATTTTTTTGGTCCTTTTATGTCTTGATATCTTTCTCCTTTTAAATTAATCTTTGGGGCTGATGAAATTGGAGTAGAAGAAGAATAGAATAGAGATTAAATGCAATAATGTTATCCAGCTATGTTTGGTCAAATTTTACCATATTTTGGACTTTTATCCATGTTGTTTTCCTAGTTTTGTTCAACATCAGAAGGGAATCGGATGATGGTCTAGAACGGAGGGACTGGGGTTCGATTTTCGATTCCCATCATCTTTTCCCTCCTACAATATGTACTCAAACAAATAAAAAAAAGAAAAATCAATATCAGAAGACGATTCAACCCCGAATTTATGTTCTTCTTTACATTATTACTGATAAATCTTGCCTTTTTTTTTCAGGCAACGCTGGCCTCGACCGATAATAGTTGTGAATCGGTGGTAACAAGTGGTCAGCATCACTTGACTCCTCAACATCCTCCTAGGGATGCAAGCCCTGCAGGGTGAGAATTATATATATATATATATTTTGTGTCCATTAATTTATTGTTTTTGGCATTGTCTAGATAACTTAAAAATTGTGTGTTGTGTATTTTGTAGACTTTTGTCCATTGCAGAGGAGACTTTAACAGAGTTTCTATCAAAGGCAACTGGAACTGCTGTGGAGTGGGTCCAAATGCCTGGGATGAAGGTATTTGTCTTCTCTAGTTTCAGTTTGAAATTTGATAATTAACAATTTTTGAATTGCAAATAACAAAATGAATTTATAAGCTAAAAGTGCAATATGTTTTAGCTACAATTTTTTTGTGTTTTTTATTTGGTACTAAATTTGTTGAATCTACTATCTTAGAACTTTCTAATAGTTAAGATAATTTCTCATTAATTCTAAAATTGCACGTGCTTTTGATTGACAGCCTGGTCCGGATTCCATTGGAATCATTGCTATTTCTCATGGATGCACTGGTGTAGCATCACGTGCATGCGGCCTCGTGGGTTTAGAACCTACACGAGTAAGTTTTTGCTGAGCTTTCTCGGTCACATTGAAATATTATGCATTTGAATTGAAATTAAATATTAAATTTTGACACTTAAATCAGGTCGCCGAAATCCTTAAAGATCGGCCATCATGGTACCGTGATTGCCGAGCAGTGGACGTGCTCAACGTGTTGTCTACTGGGACTGGTGGAACCATTGAATTGCTGTACATGCAGGTTGAATTTTATCTTAACGTAACAGCCGTTTATTTTGAATAACTGGTGATTTTCTTAACTAATTTTTTTTTTGACAACTGATTCAGCTCTATGCGCCGACTACTTTGGCTCCTGCTCGTGACTTCTGGTTACTACGCTATACTTCTGTTATGGAGGATGGCAGCCTTGTGGTATATACTAATTTATTAATTAACCACACAATGAAAAATAAAATTTTCGTGCGTTTTAAGGTTTTTAAGACAAATCCTCTGTTTATAGGTGTGTGAAAGATCACTGAACAACACACAGAACGGTCCCAGCATGCCGCCAGTGCAGCATTTTGTAAGAGCCGAAATCCTCCCGAGTGGATACCTAATAAGACCGTGTGAAGGTGGTGGATCCATTATCCATATAGTTGATCACATGGATTTAGAGGTATCTTAGCTGCTCTCTTAACCATATTAATGATTTTTTTTTATTATTTATTATAATAATTAGGGATAATTACAAAAACACCCCTGAGGTTTGGGCTAATTACAAAAATCCCATACGTTTTTTGAAAATTACAAAAAACCCATGAGGTTTAATTCTGTATTACACTTTACACTTTTAATAAGCAAATACATTTCAAACACCCCCGTTACATTTGTAAAAATACTGCAATTACCCCCTTACATTTAACATTGAACTTCATGGTTTTTTTTTTTTTGGTATTTCAAACATCTCTGTTTTTTTTTGTAATTAATTCAAACCTCAGGGGTAGTTTTTGTAATTATCCCTAATTAAGATTATTATTACTATTATTATTATGAGCTGATTAAGTAACAAATCTTCATTATTATGTTTTGTGCAGCCTTGGAGTGTGCCTGAAGTGTTGCGTCCACTATACGAATCGTCAACTCTGCTTTCTCAGAGGACAACATTAGCGGTAAAATCAACATGTTCATTTTCATGACGTATTTGTAAAAATCCTTGTCAATAGTTCACATTACTTGATATTGAATGACGATAAACTTCTATCCAGGCTTTACGTCAGTTGAGGCAAATTTCCCAAGAAATTTCTCAGCCTAATGTCACGGGCTGGGGAAGAAGACCTGCAGCTTTGCGTGCTCTTGGTCAAAAGATTGAGCAGGTTTGTTGCTTAGTACACAATTTTTCTCGGCAGAGCAGTTTAGTGATCTTAAATAAGTATTAAATCCTTCTTAATATGCAGAGGCTTTAATGAGGCTGTCAATGGGTTCACAGATGAGGGTTGGTCCATGATAGAAAGCGGCGGCATTGATGATGTTACCGTTCATGTGAACTCTTCTCCCGCAAAATTGATGGGAACGATCCATACCTATGCAAATGGATTCCCATCTATGAGCAACGCGGTGCTATGTGCTAAGGCATCCATGTTATTACAAGTAAGGATTCAAACTTTGAGATAACTATGTTTCAATTATGGAACCAATGTTGTAATCGTGTGAAGAAGGAATAAGAAGATTTAGATTAACCAACCTATTTTTCTTGCTTGGTGTATAAATATAGGCCTTGGGATCTCATGTTGTTGCTTATTTATTATTTAGAAGCTAATAATTTGGATTCTTTTTTCATATTGTAGTTGCAAAAAAGGCGTTTTCTTTAAGTTGGAATCTTACTTATTTAAGAAACGACTTATAATTGCATTGAGGTTCTAGTGATTTTCCTTTTATCTTCTGAATGAGTAATAAATGACATTGTTTTTTGTCTTATTAAGCTGTTGATGAACTATGAGCTGTCTTAATGCAAAGTAATCAACTAAAACCTGTAATAAGCATTTGATGCACGATATTATTAAGATTTCTATTACCCTCCACGATCACCAAAATGCAAGTGTCCATCTAAAGTACCAGATTGAAAAAATGGACCAAAATTGTTGCTTATTTTATTCCCTACCTACTTTACTGTCATATTACTCATCATTTTTTGTATTTTTTTTTCTGGTAGAATGTTCCTCCTGCTATACTGTTAAGGTTTCTACGTGAACACCGATCAGAGTGGGCCGACAGTGGTATTGATGCCTACTCCGCTGCTGCTGTTAAAGCTGGTCCTTGTAGTTTACCCGTGTCTCGAGTTGGATGTTATGGTGGGCAGGTCATACTTCCATTGGCTCACACTATTGAAAATGAAGAGGCAAGTTTCGAATTTCAATTTTAGTTTCTGGCACTATATTTTTTTATGATATGTGCCCTAAATTGTGAACGCCTCAAATTTTTACGATGCTTTGTTCTTCTCTGTTACTTTTTTTTTAATTTTCTTTGCTCCTGTGAAACAGTTCATGGAAGTGATTAGGCTGGAAAATATGTCGCAGTATCGAGACGATGTGATTATGCCGAGCGATATCTTCCTCTTGCAAGTGAGTTTTTTAGGTTCATGAGTCAAATTCCAATTTATGTTTCCATATTGCATTGAAGTCAATATAATGCATATTCAGCTCTAAGCATTACTATGTTTTGTGGTAGCTTATCTTTATATGGTGATTGCTCAGGTCTGTAACGGAGTGGACGAGAATGCTGTCGGTACCTGTGCAGAACTTATATTTGCACCGATAGATGCCTCTTTCTCTGACGATGCACCCCTTCTTCCGTCTGGTTTTCGCATCATTCCCCTTGATTCAAAAGCGGTACGTCTTGTCCGAAACGAGATAATTCCAATTATGGTTAATTATAAAATTACCTTTGAGATTCAATCTAATTACAAAGAAACTTAGTTATCTTTTAAATTTACATGCCACCTTCACATCTGTTTCTATTTCACAAATTTCATCCTCAAGATGGGGGTTTTGTTAAGCAAATACGAACCTCAAGGGAGTATTTGTAATTTGTATTTGTAATTTTGAGAGATAGCTGGAGTTTTTTGTAATTAGGCTAAACCTCATGAGTACTATTTATAATTAACCCTTACTATTAGGGATAATTACGAAAAAACCCGGAGATGTTTCAAATCACAAAAAAAACCCTAAGGTTTGCTTTTGTCTTAAATTTAACGGGTAACTGTAATATTTCTATAAATGTCAATGGGATTTTTGAATGTTTTCGTCTATGGAGGGGGAAAATGTAAGATAGAGTCAACCTCAGGGAGGTTTTTGTAATTATCCCTTAAATTTATGTCTCTCTGTTCTGGTTGTATTAGCTCCGTGCTCATATACTGTTAAACTACTGTAGGATGCCACTAGTCCGAATCGTACGCTGGATCTTGCATCTACTCTTGAAGTTGGACCTGCTGGAAATAGATTGTCTGGCGATCATTTTAGGAACCCTGGAAATGCAAAATCAGTCATGACAATAGCATTTCAATTTGCATTTGAGATGCATCTTCAAGAAAGTGTAACAGCTATGGCTAGACAATATGTTCGTAGTGTCATTTCGTCTGTTCAAAGGGTGGCATTGGCACTCTCCCCTTCCCGTCTCGGTTCTCATGCTGGTTTGGGGCCTCCACCTGGTACACCGGAAGCGGAAACACTTGCTCGTTGGATTTGCCAAAGCTATAGGTAAACCTCGGCTCTTTATTTACGATCTTTATTTTCAATTATGCTGCTTTGATGCATTCTCAAAATTTACAACTGATGCAGCACTTTTTCAGTTTTATGTTTTCTATTTTACAAATTACACCCTTAGCCTTAAGAAGGGGTATTTGTTAGGTAGTACAAACCTTAAGGTGGAGTTTGTAGTACTTCAACAGGGACATTTATAATTTTGAAAGTTAAATGGAGCTTTTTGTAATTAGATTAAACCTTAGGGATAGTTTTTGTAATTCTCCAACTTTTAATTATCTGGCGTGCAAAAACATGTGTAGGAGGTTGGTTTAGGTTGCATTTGAATGGGAGGATTTGAATTTGGAGCAAGAATTTTAAATGACTCCATCTAATATGAATTTATAGCTTCCGAGGATTTGAAATCCATTATTTTATAACTTCATCCAAACAACCTCAATGAAATTGTTATATGGATTTAAAATCTTTAGCTCCAAATCCATCAATCCAAATGCGGTCTTAGTTCACTTTTTAAGAACTCTCGAACTAATTAATTTCTGTTTTGCCAGATTTTTCTTAGGCATGGAGCTACTCAAACCTGTAACTGAAGGAAGTGATGTTGTTCTGAAAACACTTTGGCATCACTCTGATGCTGTGATGTGTTGCTCATTAAAGGTAATCTTGCTGGAATTTTTATATCATGTGAATTTTTCAACTATATTCCTTCTAATCATAAGCTTTTGATCTTTTCGATACAAAATTGTTGTCGTTTTCTGAATGTGAAGATTGATGACTATTTATTCAAAAGATTAAGGTATTAATGATAAATTATATTTAAAAAAAGTAAAAAAAAAAAAAAAATTATATTTAAAACGGTCTAACTTTTGGGCGGCCCTGTAAACTTTACAAAGATTGGCTGTTTTGACAAGCTTATTGAGTTCAACAAAAGTCGGACAACATTATGTCATGTATCGTACTAATACCGTGACCATAAAACAATACATTTGTTGCATCTGAATGCATCATAAATTTGTGGCAAGAATGTGCTAACGAAAAATAATTGTTCTGACTGTTGTAATGGTCTTAAGCTGTGCAACTGGTACTAGTGGATTGATATTTGACATTTGGGTAATTAACATTCTCTATCTTGAATGCAGGCATTGCCGGTTTTCACATTTGCAAATCAGGCAGGACTTGATATGCTTGAGACTACCTTAGTTGCACTCCAGGACATTACACTTGAGAAGATATTCAATGAAAATGGAAGAAAGACGCTCTTTGCGAGCTTCCACAAATCATGCAACAGGTATTATTTCTTTGATTACTTACTAGCGACATTTCATTTACTTGAGTCGTAAAATTTTAAATTATTTTCCTCCTCCACGCCTTGTGCGCAAATTATGTCAATAATAGTGACGAAAATATATAAACTTAAACTTACCATTGCCCTTTGAAGCTTTTAATATTAAGGGGAATTGTTAAAATATTGTAAAAATCAAAACAAATTGTCAAAATAGAGTAATTGTGGTGTTTTGTATATTTATGCTTTGGCGCATACTGTAAATGCGCAGACCACCTTTTTATTTTTTTAATATCTTTGCGCACATACATTGTGCGTCATCAACATGTATATATTTGTTTATTGGGGTGGGGGTGGGGTTGGATGGGTGGCGCACAAAAAGAGGTGCACCACCCCCCATACATAATTTTGTTTGGTTGGGGTGGGGGAGTTATTTTTATTATTTTATATAATAATAAATTAATAATTATCCCATACAATCGATAATCATGAAAAATTCATATGTAACTTTTTCGTTTTTATCATTTTTAACGTTTAATATCAAGTTAATTATTTTTTACCATCTTCAATTTGATATCCACATTGCATATTTTTGTAAGAAGATAAATACAATTATAAATTGGTGTATCGAGCAAGAATAGTCTTCTCAAATCGAGACCAATTTATGACTATGTATTTATCTTTTTGCAAAAATATGCATTATGGATGTCAAATGAAGATCGTAACAAAATAATTAGTTTGATATATTACACGATAAAAACAGGATAAAAAAACGAAAAAGTTACATATGAATTTTTCATACATACTAATTACATGGGATAATTATTAATTTATTATTATATAAAATAATAAAAATAACTCTCCACCCCCCACTCCCCCCAACCAAACAAAATTATGTTTGGAGGTGATGCACACCTCTTTTGTGCGCCACCCACCCAACCAACCCCCGCCCCACCTAATAAACTAATATATATATATATATATATATATATATATATGTTGTTGGCACACAATGTATGTGTGCCAGCATATTTAAAAAATAAAAATGTGGTTTGGTGCGATTTACAGTATGCGCCAATGTATATAAAGAAACAAACACCACAATTTTACTCTATTTTGACAATTTATTTTGATTTTACAATATTACAATTTCCCCTAATATTCATCAAAGAGTACACTCAAAAGCAAAGAACTACTAATTATATAATAAATCAAGGATTCATACTCATTTAGATGCATGCATGATGCATCATTGATTTTCTATTATTTTATATAGCTGATACCCATGAGGTTCGGGCTAATTACAAAAAAACTCACAGATTTTTAAAATTACAACCCCCTCTAGGTTCGATTCTTCTTAAATTTCCACCTTTCATATGCCAAAAACATTTCAAAAGCCCCTATACATTAGGAAAATATTACAGTTACCCCCTTCCATGTAAAACATAATTAAACATCAAAAGGATTTTTCTAATTTTGAAAACCTCTTGCTTTTTGTTTGTAATTAGCCCAAACCTTGGGGTGCTTTTTGTAATTATCCCTTTTATTTATGTCATAGTAGAGCTTTATATATCCCATGGCAAGGGATATGTTAGTAAGAAGTTTCATATTTTGTGGCAGGGTTTTGCATGTCTTCAAGGTGGGATTTGCTTGTCGAGTATGGGGCGGCCGATTTCTTACGAGAGAGCAGTAGCATGGAAGGTTTTGAATGAAGAAGAAGATGCCCATTGCCTTTGCTTCATGTTCATCAATTGGTCTTTTGTTTGATTCACAAATTCACACACAGAAATTCCTGAGAAATTAACCAGATTAGACATCATATTTTGACCTCCTTGTTTGAATTGACCCTCTCTTTTCCATGATATTCAGCAATGGGCAGGCAACTGGATTCATTTTTCTTTTGTTTAATTTGTAGTGTACCTTAAATTTCTAAATTATCCTTAATTTATGCTAAATGACTTTTTTTCGCTCTCATATGCCACGATTCTGTCTAAATATCGGATATTGTCTTGTAAGTTGTAGTTTGCTTGAATTTCTGATGTCTAGTTGGATTTTATATTTGTACGATCTAAGAATATGAGGTTAGTGGTTTTTTTTTTTTTGGGGGAGGGGGTGGTGTTGGTTGGGATTGGTTTAGTTTACTTAAAAAATTATATAAGCAATTTTTTTCTAATACCGATGTTTCATATTCTCACGTGACTAGTTGTGGGGAAATAGCTCATTTCTTAGATATTGACTTCATGTAAACCGCGAGAAATATCTGATGGCTCCCATGTCTTTCCCGTTCGGATTTGAGTACGAAAGGCCACCCCAAAGAGCGAATAGTCGTTTGTTTTTGCGGGTATCTTTTTTATCAGAGGTTGAATCGATCATCAGAAGAAGTATTAGGCGAAAATTAGGATACATTATGAGAAAATCAAACTTCCATGGAAGAGAAGAGAATATGAAGTTTATGACGTCAACAACTATAATTTTTGTATAATCAAAATTAATGAATTTAGTAAATATCATAAAAATGAATTGGAATTTTTAAGTTTGTTACTTTTTGTTTTGTAAATAACTAAATATTATCAAACATTTTAAAATATTTTATAAATTTCAGTAGTTTTCTTATGTTATATTAAAATGTTTAAAAAGTTTATTGATTCACTCAAGTGCACGTGTTTACAGTAAATACAATACAAAAAGAGAACTTACAGTTAAATACCGAAAAAAAAAAGCTAAGTTCTTTCATACATATATACATTACTATTCGATAATTGATATAATATATAAATATATAAAAACATTTTTTAATGCCCGATAAAAAATTGAAGACATTTATCTTAACAAAGACATCTAAGAAAAGTAATAAAAAAATACTGATAAACGTCAGGTTGACATCAAGAACTTATTTTTGGCTGACAAGTAATTGATGATTTTCCAAAAGAAAAAAAAAAAAAAAAAAAAGAAAAAGAAAAAGGAAAAAGAGAAGAGATGCCCATCAATTTATTTTAGGTAAATGATAACAACAAAATATGCCTGAAATGGTTAAATTTGTCAGTGCTAAACGTCAGGTTGACATGAAGAATTTATTTTGGCTTAAACAGATATTGATGCCCACCACTTTGCTAAATGGTGTCTCATTTCTATTTGCTCAAGTTCTCTTAGTGACCCTCCATTATGTAATATTTGCTTTCCATTCCCTTTTCTTTTTCTTTTACTTGAATAAGGAGAAACAACTGGTGATGGAAGTATAAGAGTATATTATTCTTTTACCATATCTTCACTTGTGGACCCCTACTGTTATAACATACTCCGAATTGACCCCAACCTTTTCTTAATTTTTATTTATTTATTTAATATTTTTTTTGCAGAAAAAACAAAGTCCCACAAATCCTTCACATTCCTATTTTTGCATGTTCAAAGTAAGTTGTTTCCCAACATTTATTTTTGCTTGCTTGTAAAGTGAAGTCAGTCAGAAATGGCTGAAAACTGAATCTTTAGGTGTTTTTTTTTCCCAGGTCATTTAATTAAATAGTCTAATCATATTTTATCTGAAGATTAAAATACCCGTATATCTATTCAAAAGAAAAAAAAAAAACTAGTGAGTGTTACCATATTTTTGAATTTTATTATCTTTTCACGGATACAAAGCTTAGCTTAATAAGAAATAATATGTGATATCAAAACTTTAAACTTTAAGATCTCTTAAAATTGCATAAAAAGTATAGATTAATTATATATATAAAATATTTATAATTTTTACGACACTAAATAGTTCAAAAAATTTCATAAAAAAATCCTTTATTGAAAAAATAAAATCAGTGTTAATTTGTTTAAAGTTACCTTTTATACTGTCAATCTTTATAATTTAAATTTTTGTTCTCATATTTGTTTTCTTAAAGAATTGTGTATATCAAACACTGTTCTACGAATCTTCGTTTAGCCCCAATTAATCTCACGTAGGCTCTAGACTCCCTTGTCCACATCGTTACTTAACCCTACTTAGGTCCCACGTAACCTCACCCGGAGTTCCGCCCAGACGCTAATAGAAGTAGCAAAATCACTACAAGAAAAAATCAGGTTCCTGGAAAATGCAGAGGTAAATGTTAAGAAAATTGTAAAGTGTAGGTAAAATCATTGTAGGTAATACCATTGTAGGTAAAATATTTACCTACAGAATCTAAAATCTGTTGGTAAATACCAACAAAAAATTTGTCGGTAATTGAAAAAGCGTCAGAATCCTTCGGTAATTTGTTGGTATAATTTGGGAAAGCTGGAACTTTCTTGTAGTGAATCCACTCGCCGGCCTGAAGTTTGGATTGGGTTAGGCCGTATTTTCGCCCGAAAAAGTCGGCCTATTTGGCCTAACCCGATTGGCCCATGAGCCGACTTGGCCCGACCAAAAATATTTGTATATGCATATCATATCCGGACTGGGCTTGACCAAACCTTCCTACGACCCGAACAATTTTTGACGGCCCAAAATATTTTGAAAGCCGGATGGTCTCGCCCAACCCCGACCCATTGCCACATCTAGAAACCAGGCGCAATCTGCCATTTGCCTCTTGACTTGATCCGTCAAACCCTCACTAACAATTCCATTGACCTGCGTAAGATTGGATGTTAAAATGGACTAAGGTCTTCGACTACGTCAAAGACAGCTGATTCGTCCTACTAAGATGTCTCAGAAAAAAAAACCTAGAAAAGAGGAAGAGTCACTAAGACTATTTTGGAATATTAGAGGCAATGGTCTTCGACTACGTCAAAGACAGCTGATTCGTCCTACTAAGATGTCTTCTGAATGAATGTGAAATTTTCTTTTCTAACTAATGGTGGAACCGCTGTCAAGGATGGGATTTATTGACTTCTTCATCCGACCAATATCTGCATCTTTCGCTCCTCTACCCGGCAATGAGAATGAAAAATTTAACACTTTCAAGAACATTGATCTCAAAGATTGTACCTCCCCAAACATTTCTAAACTTATGTACATTATTGGCCTACAATGTGCTACAGACAGAATTCATGACTCCTACGTTAGAATATAAAAAGGTCTTATCCTTTTTCTTTTACCTCTATTTATCTTCTCCTGTTGGTGTCTTAGCATGCTTTTCTTGACAACAAAGATTGATAGAGAGGTTTCCCACTAAGTATCCCACTCTCGTTTTAAATCATACTCAAACTATGCAAGTTTCTTCCAAACAGTTTTATGTACAAATTATGAGTGGCGTAAATGCATCTCCTAGATTAATTTCGACAAATATAATTTTAATCAAATGAAGGAAACTTTATATTTTTAAGATAAAATACAAAAATTATATGGATTTGATGGAAAAACTAGCCCTCACAATCAATGGTGAAGCAAATAAAAAT
Source organism: Rehmannia glutinosa (assembly GCA_016081115.2). NCBI lineage: Eukaryota > Viridiplantae > Streptophyta > Magnoliopsida > Lamiales > Orobanchaceae > Rehmannia > Rehmannia glutinosa. The sequence continues at coordinate 159,078 of JABTTQ020000257.1, forward strand.
ATTGGGTGGGCCAATACACGAAAGTGGAGTATGCCGAATAAAAAGACTAAATAAATATTATATAAATTCTAACAAAAATATTTTTTTTTCTATACAATTTCCTTTTGTTTACCCTCCAAAATCTTCCTTATTTTGTCAACATCATTATATAAAGTCACTAATTTCAACTCACGAGTGGTCATGATGTAATTTCAATTAAATTTCTTAACACGAATTTCAAGAAATATTCAAGATATGATTATTTCGCATATATTTTGTACTTGGAATGGTCAAAAGTTGCAAGATTTAAAGGCTCTTCATATATAGTTTTTTTTATAACTAATATTTAATGTTTCGATATGACTAGTCCTCGGAGAAACAACCCCGACTCCTTAGGAACCGCCTCATATAAACTGCGAGAATGACAATGGCTTCCAGTTCCCTAATATTCTCAACGACTACCGCGCAAAAGGAGTCATCTCCCAAATGATTGCTCCATGTTGGACTCCCCCTCTATCCAGCCTCAGGTTCCCACCGAGTTCCAGCCCTCGCATAAGGAGTCGTCCCCCAAGTGATTGCACTTTGCTGGACTTCCCCTCTATCCAGCAGCAGGTTCCCACCGAGTTCCAACCTTCCATGCACACTGTTGCCCCTCAATATTAATTGTTGGGATAATTTCACTTTTGATACCCAAAGTTTACCACCTTTTCGCTTTTGGTACCCAATGTTCCCACTTAATCAATTTTGGTACCCTAAGATTCGGGACGTTAGTCACTTTCACTTATTTTTCCATCCAAAAGCGGCTAACTTGTTGCTGCGGGTAAAAAGTTAGGGATAATTTCACTTTTGATACCCAACATTTACCACATTTTCTATTTTGGTACCCCAAAATTATTTAAAATATTTTAAATTATAAACTAAAAAAACTCAATATTATTTCCAAAAAGTTATTTAAAAAATAAATGATGTTTTAAAAATCTAAAATATTGTTTAAAGAACTAAAAGTTGTGTTAAAAATCGACAACTACTTAAAAATGAATTCAATATAAAATTAAAAATCTGAAAATTTTCTAAAATTCTGAAAAATGGATTAAAAATCGTAAACTATAAGATTTTGAAAAAATTAACAAAAAAATTTGATTGACTTAAAAAAATCCAAAAAGGGTAAAAACATTGATTTTTTAAAAACTAAAAAAATTGTTTAAAAATATAAAAATTAACAAAAATATTGAAATTTGTTTTGAAAAAATCAAAAGTTTATTTAAAACTCTTAAAATTATTCCATAATTGGGATATTAAAATCTGATAATTTTTAAAAAAATTCCAGAATTTTTTTAAAACATATTTCGAAGTTTTAAAAAGTGTTTTTGATTTTTTTATTTAGGACTCCATAAAACTCCAAAATCAAATTAAAAGAGGTTTTCGATTCTTTGGGTGAAGAAAATGGGAAAAAATATGAAACGGAGAGGACGAAGTGGAAGAGAAGAAAAAAAGAAAAATTAAATTTTTATTTTATGAATATATATATATAAGGGATAATTTTATTTGATAAACGTGACTACTCTTTCAAACTGAATCAATTTTTAAAAATTATAAAAAAACATCCTATGTATAAAAAAATCACGTTTATTTTTAATACCCAAAATTTACCATCTTTTCGCTTTTTATACCCAAAAGTTACCATCTTTTCGCTTTTGGTACCCAAAAGGTTTTTTATTCTTCATTTTCACTAATTTTAACTTAGGTTTCCACCGCTACAATGGTGAACCGTTTGTTTTGGATGCTAAATTAACGGATTGTAGTAAAATTGATCAAATGGGAAAATATTGGGTACCAAAATTGATTAAGTGGAACATTGGGTACCAAAAGCGAAAATGTGGTAAACTTTGAGTATCAAAAATAAAATTATCCCTTAGTTGTTCCACCATTGTCTCCCAGGAGTTCGAACTCTTGACCTCTCCAAAAGAAAAGCCAAATGTTACCTAACCTTACCAATTGGTTTAGAATCATACTGGATTACACTTTATATATATAATATACTGAGATATCATATATAATATGTATGCTTGGAATTTTTAACACTTTCTTCATTGAGGTTGAGTTGTACTTAGTTGTCCCCCATAAACACAATATTGAGTATTGACTTGGTGATTGGAATTTTATACTTTGGCATGTTCTCAAAAGAGAAGGTATGTGATTGGCTGATAGCGTATATAGGCGTGCTTGCACAAAGGAGACTAAAAGATATACGTATGTGAAAACACTGCCAAAACCATAGTTCAAACTGTCGGTTATATATATATATAGGATTTAGTTCAAATGAGACCACTATCCCCATGTGAGGCAGTATGGACTCATCTTACCCATTGATCTTAAAAAAGGACGGGATGTGATTAATTCAGTTTTTTAATTATTTTCTAATTTTCGCTAATTTTAAGGGTAAGATTGTAATTTTGTAATTCAAATTAGTGGTCCTGATTTTATGGTGGCCCATGACATCACGGATTTTGTGTCTAGGAATTTAAGAAACATGTTTTCTTTCCAAATAGTTTTATTTTCAAAGATAGTTAGGGTTCTTCTCTGCATAATTAGGCATCAAATAATGCATATTTAGTTATTTTATTCTTTGTTTTACGAAAACAATACACAATTGAATATAACGTACTACATATGTAGTTATACTACACTGCATAAATAGGTTCAATATAATGTATATTTAGTTATGAAAATGGGATGTTGCTTTTGGAAATTATAAAAATGGGATGTTACATATTGTACTGCATATTTAGTTATTCCACAATGCATAAATAGTTTCTAGATAATACATAGTTAGTTGATTTTGTTGCATAGTTTATGACGTTAATATCTTTTGTACTACATATTAGTTTTTTATTTGCATAGATAGTTTTCGGATAATGCATATTTAGTTGAGTTTTGTTGCATATTTAGTTTTCGAACTCACTTGTTCGTTATTTCTCTATAATATTGCACCAATTTTTTTGTTTTTTTTTCTCGTAATTTTCATGAAGCTGTAATTTTCGAGTTCTTCATAGTTTTCTTTATTTGCGTTAATGGAGGAATGAGAGAGAGAGAGAGAGAGAGACATGAGATTGGGGAAATTGTGAGATGTATGAGAGAAAGAGATTTCATTTCATTTCTCTAGGTGAGACACAATGGACTAATATCAACAACCCCCACTATTAATCAATGGGTATGATTTAATGGATAAAAAATATATTAAAATATTAATTTAATCAATATAAGGTTAGTATGGTAAAAGAACATAACAAGTTAGTTACAAAAATGGAATCAAATCTCTTTTCTCTCATACATCTCCCAATTTTCCCAATCTCACGTCTCTCTCTCTCTCTCTCTCTCTCTCTCTCTCATTCCTCCATTAACGCAACTAAAAAAGCGTGAAGAACTCGAAAATTACGAGTTCATGAAAATTACAGAGAGAAAAAACAAGAAAAATCGGTGCAATATTACAGAGAAATAACGACAAAGTGAGTTCGAAAACTAAATATGCAACAAAACTCAACTAAATATGCATTATCTGAAAACTATCTATGCAATAAAAAAACTAATATGTAGTACAAAGATATCCAACTATGCAAGCGTCATAAACTATGCAACAAAATCAACTAACTATGTATTATCTAGAAACTATCTATGCATTGTCGAATAACTAAATATGCGAGACATTATGTAACATCCCGTTTTTATAATTTCAAAAGCAACATCCCATTTTCATAACTAAATATACATTATATTGAACCTATTTATGATCGTAGTATAACTACATACGCGAGACGTTATATTCAACTATGTCTTGTTTTTGTAAAAAAGTGCCAACAAAATAACTAAATATACATTATTTGATGTCTAATTATGCGATAGAAGAACCCTAACTATCTTTGTAAAATAAAAATATTTGGAAAGAAAACATATTCTTAAATTCCGCCATAAAATCCGGAAGTGTCAATTTGGCCCATAAAAATGCTGGGACCACTAATTTGAATTATAAAATTACAATCTTACCCTTAAAATCAGCGAAAATTAGGAAATAATTAAAAAACTGAATTAATCACATCCCTTCATTTTTTAAGATCAATGGGTAAGATGAGTCCAAACTGTCTCACCTAGGGAGGGTGGTCTTATTTGAATCAAATCATATATATATATATATATATATATATATATCAAACAGATCCTCCTACTTGGGGTGAGTCCATGGGGACACCCTAATCATAGATTAATAATTTTGGGTGGTCAGATTTTTAGGGCTTTTTATGTTTATTTTTTTGTTTGAAGAATTAAAAAGGGTAGGGTGGTAATTTGGCACTTTAGAATCGAGTTACTAAGATTTTATTCCCTCTTTCACGCGATTTCACCCACTCTTCACGCATACTCTCTCTCCAGCGTTTGGTTTCAAAAAAATTCTCTATTACTTATGTAGTATAGAATTGTTGCTTATGACTTGCTTATGTAGTTAATGTATCGTGATGCATGTGTAGTGTATATTCGTTGCTTATGTAGTATATGCTTATCGCATGTAGTATGAATTTGTTGCTTATGACTCGCTTATGTAGTTAATGTGTTCGTGGTGCATACGTAGTGTATATTTGTTACTTATCTAATATATATGACTAGTAGTTGCTTATGTAGTATGAGTTTGTTTATGACTTGCTTATGTAGTTAATGTATCCGTGGTGCATACGTAGTGTATATTCGTTGCTTATGTAGTATAAACTTGTTGCTTATGTAGTATGTGTTTTTGTTGCTATGACTTGCTTATGTAACTAATGCATTAAGTGGTGCATACGTAGTGTATATTTGTTGCTTATGTAGTATAGAATTGTTGCTTATGTAGTATGGATTTGTTGCTTATGACTTGCCCATATAGTTAATGGTATATAAAAACACAATGACAAATCTACACAAGCAACAAATTACATCTTCATAAGCAAACTTCAATCAAGTCAAGCTCTAGCAACTATGGCAAATTATGCGCAATTTTTTTTTTTCACACAATGCGTTGAAGAAGAAAGATGAATGATTTCTCACGAGTAGTGAGTTGAAGAAGAAGGAGGATGATTAAGGAAGATGAGATTTGTTCACGTTGAATTTGATGTGAGATTTGGATAGATTGTGTGATCATAATGTGAGAGTAATCCCATGAATATTGAGTAATTTTGTAGGATGACTAATTTACCCCTTTCTCTAATTACCAACATTTAATCTGAATTTTTAGCTCTAAAATCACAACCATTGAAAAATCTAGATATGTGACCCTATGAGGTGGTCTCATATAACCCTCTCTCTCTTATATATATAAATTTAATTAGATAATTCAAAATATATATTGAATAATTTACAAGTAGAGATATAAATAAACATCAGAAAACAATGGAAACATTCTAAATAGCAATCATTTTATGTCTATGCTTTGTTTTCTTTTAATTTCTTCTCTTTTTGGAGATTTTAGTAAGATGATTTTGTATAAATAAGGGACCATTTTCTCATCATGAGTTACTACAGGTATCTTTGAGCTTATAAACACTTCATAATATCTTATAAAATATTTGAAAGCTATCTTATAAATTTTAGAATAAAATGTTAGAAGCTTATAAATTATTTCTAAAAACGATGGGAGCAAGGATGGGGCCAGAAAACAAATGGTGATTACGGGGTGAGATATTTTTTGAAACTAATAAATAAATAAGTTTTTAACTTTTTTGGAGGGCAAAATTATAGAATTTAATAATTTTATATACAAAAAGTTATATTAATTATGAAATTCTTTGACGTTGTTGTCTGCTCCCTTTTGGCTTGTCTCACGGGTGGAAATCCCAACATATTTTCAAAATAAGATCTTATTTTAATAAAATTATTTAATTTTGACCATTTTAATTATAAAAATATCATTATGTAATCTTATAAGTTATGTCATCTTATTTCATCCAAATAATTCAACAACTAATTATTTTCAAATAAAATCTAACATCTTATAATAAACACTATCATTTTTTACAAAATGTAGGAGCTTATAAGATCTTTTAAATAAGCTTAGTCAAAACACCGTCTAAAGCTGATATTAAAGGAAACATTATGTATTAACATATCATGAATGGGTTTACGTAAAGATTTCATGTGATCAAGGCAAATTGTATTTTTTTTTTTTTTTTTTTTTTTTGAGAAAGGCAAAATTTTAAAACATCCTTAATTAATAAATTTGCAACTAAACAGAAATGGATGCTTTGATCGTCAACTAGGTCATAATTATTTCTTCAGACAAAAAGGTTTTCCTCCTGTGTAAAAGTAAACATTTGCAGTCCGGAAGTTGGGTAAATCTTCCCAGACAAAGATTCTCAAGTAATAACACTTTTCTCACACATGCTTTTGGTCTTAGGGCATGTCAATCCCATTAAATCTCTTATTATTAATAAAATCTGCAGACTTTGGTTCAAAGTTAAGTGAAAAAAATTCACTTTTACGGTCTCTACCTTTTTTCTAGATAACTTTCCCCCACTAAAAAAATACACATTTAAAACATTTTCCGAAACAACTTTGAAACAATAACGTGAAAAAATCCAAATAATTTGGGAGAACGTAAAAAATATTCGAAAATTTGGCGGGAGCATAAAAAAGTCATGGAAGTATAAATGTGTCTTTTTTTCCTGAAAGTTGGTTAATTGTGTCATGAGCCCAAATATAATTACGATTTTACCCATACACATTTATTATTTCAAAAGGCCCAAAACCTAAGAATGGCAAGATGTTTTGGATTCATGGGTCAATAGGGATGGCAACGAGTTCGGGGTAACACCCCAACCCAAACCAGATTTTGCCTAATTTGCATGGGGCGGGTATTGGTTCAATAAATGGGTATGGAGCGGGTAACATGTATTGAGTTTTAGATCCCAGGACGGGTATGCGTCGGGTTACGGGTATGGCGGGACCCTACCCATACCCGCACCATATAATTTTTATTTTATTTAATTTATTCTTTTATTTTATATATATAATGAATATATTGTATTATTGTTGTTCAAGAACTCTTGATTTATATATGTTGGTGTTTATTTCATAATTCATATTTTATTTACAAAATTATATAAATAACATAAATTTTGAATGCACTATTTTGAGTAAAAATCATAAAAATTTGGCCAAATATATGAAGTTGGCGGTCTAATGGGTCTTATGCGCAAAATACGGTATGGGTCGGGCGGGTATGGGTCAAAATGAAGCGTGACGGATATGAGTATGTATATTGCATTTTCTTACGGGCCAGTGCGGGGTTCATGCGGACCCGACCAGACCCATTGACATCCGTCGAGGCTTGGATCGAGATGGATCTACAAACAAAATATGTGACTTTAGAACTATATTCACTCAAAATGATGAAATGAATATAAACAAATCATAAAATGAATATTGCGGTTTAGATTGGATCTATGGGGCTCTATCCATATATAAGAGAACCCCTAGCTAGTTAAAATCCAAAAACACAGACAAGTGCATTGGTCAATTGATATCTGAAAAAAAAAGTCTCTAACAATAATAACATTAAAGGACTTTTTTAATTTTTTTTTTTTTTAACGCTCCAACTTGTCCTGTTCTAAAGGACGAACCCATCTTTGGGCCCCTCTTGTCCTTACCCTAGAGCCGTGGAGGATGTGAAGCGCGAGTTATGCCTCAAATAGTCGGGGTCTTTGTCAATAAGACCGAAGGCGGAGTCGGGAGACAAGATGTTCTCCTCCACCATGTAAATCGTTACGGAGGATTCGAACAACCACACTGTGGCTCACACGCCAACAAGTTGAGACATCACGTTACCAAGTCCTTACTTTACTGGAATTTATCTATTCCGAGAGCCCAACTTTCCTTGTTCTAGAGTCTTGTTAGAGGATGTAAATTTTGAATGTGGCTCGATAACCCGACCCCCAAGTTGCTAGAGTTATGTGCTTGGCCGACCCTCAACTACTTGCCCATAGAACTCAGTAAGAATTGAACCTCCACGTTGTCATTGTCAGCTTGTTGAATTCACTTCCCTCTTGATTATTGTTATTCAACCATTGTGGTATGCCCGGGGAAATAATAAATGACTTATTGAATTGAAGTGGGTTGGTATGCATGGAGAAGGCCAATAATGGTTTGCACGTGTGTACCCAATCTCCATTATCATTGCATAAAATCTTTAGTAAAATAGCTCACGTCTCTTGTAAATGTAAAAAAAAAAAAAAAAAAAAAAAGAAGAAGAAAAATCAATCATTAGTTATATAATATAGTTGTAGAATATGTACAATATATATAAAAAAAAACAATTGGGAGAGAAGTGACATTCTTCTTTCCTTCAAATCTTGATTAAAAGATGAAATTCTTTTTCAAAATATTGAGAGCAAAAGGACCTTTTTCAACGGAAAGAAGTAAGGGAAAATGAAGAGCTCTTTTGCATGGTCTCCAAGAAGAAATGATTAAAGTTCTTGAATCTTTTGAGATGACCAAAAAAAATATTAAAAAAAATACAAAATCTAGTTCCTGCCAGCAAATCATAGCTGTTTGATCCTTTTCCATGTCATGAGCTAATTTATATTTGTATGTTTATATACAATCTTATTTATGGACAGAATCTTCTAGTTCTCATTGTGCAAAAGTGAAAAGAAAAAGATTATTGGTGCATGGGGGTGTTCTTGTTCATAGTTATCATTATTTCAATCTGGAAGATAAGGAGAAATATAACAAATTAATGGGATTTTTAAGGAAAATTTAGTGAAGCACAATCATTAGAATGCAGAAAGTAAAAGTGTGGGTAACACAAGAAAGGTTATGGACTTGTGGCCAAGCTTGGTTGGAAAGACTATACTCACATTCCAATGTTTTTACTTCTTTTGACTCAAACCTTTTTTATTTAAGTACCTTTTTTTTTCACTTTTAAAATTTGAAGTTGCTTAGAGCAATCATTAATAGGTATAGCTTTAATAAATTGATGTTTGTATGACTTTAAAAAAAGAGATTCAAAAAAAAAAAAAAAGGTATAGGTGTCTCATTTTATCAAAACATCTATATATATGGCCGGTGCTATAGCTAAAGCAATAGTTGTTAGCAATAGGGAAACTGTAAATTTAGTCCCATAAGTTAAGGTCATTCGTATTTTAGTCCTATAACTTTGTAAAGTAATAGTTTAGTCCTTGACCATTTTAATTTTATAGCAAAAAATAGTATATTAGGCCCGTAACTTTTAGAAGCAACCAATTATAAGTTCCATATTTTTCTAGAGGTGGCAATTTCGACCTATTGCACAAATTAGGCCTAAAGGCCAAAAATATACAATACATGGGAAATTACAACTATATCTAATAAATCCGTATTAGAGCTGACAAAATCCAGCCCGACCCGTGGGATAGCTTGACCGCCCCAAGATTTGGATCGGGTTGAGCTGCGATTTTTCAGGTCCAAAAAAATCCGGGTCTATTTGGTTCGGCCCATAGGCCCAATTTGTCCCGACTTCGACAATATTCATGCACAAATGAATTTTCGGGTTCAAGCGATGTATTTCCGCATTAGGGATGACAATGAAGCGGGGTCGGATAGGGAAGGTATATAATGACCCATACCCGCCTTGTCCTTAGAACGGGGCGCGGGGACCTGCGACCCAAAGTAGTATATTTATAACATATTCTTTACAAAAGTTATTATTTTCAATTTATAAATGATATAATATTAGAAAATAAAAATTATATTTGCAAAACATATATTAAATATATTAAGAAAATAGACGGGACGGGACGAGTACTCGCCAGGCAGAAGTGATATCCAGGCCCGACCCACCCCGTCCATTTCTCAGCCAAGACTTAGTACTCAAATAAGTCATTTGAACAAATAAGGACATTTTGGGCATCATTGAAAGTATAAGTGGCCCCTGGGGACCAAAATTACAACTATTAGGAATTTATAGGACTAAAATTGCACTACACTAAAACTTATGGGACCAAAATATGAAAAGACCACAAACATATGGGACCAAAATATGAAAAGACCACAAACATATGGGACCAAGACCAGAACTTATGGGACTTAAATGCGAATTGGTATAACCTATGGGACTATTTTTGCAATTTTCCCTTAGCAATATTTACAATCTTAAATATCTACTCCCTCCTATCCAAAATAAGCGTCTTTCTAGAAAAAAAAACACATATTAAAGAATGTATTAAAAATACTCAATATACTCTTAATTAATCAAAAATACTGCTTTGAAAGAAAATAAAACATAAAAGTTCATTTTTAATAATATTGTATTAAAAGGACACTTATTGTGAATATGAGAGAATCATAATTCAATTCTCAATAGCCAGCTTATTTATTTATTTTTAAGTAAAATGATCATTGTACTGATAAATAATATAAGACACGACATTACAAACTTTTATAAGTGCAAATTTATGAGTTTACAAGTTTTTTCAAAAGAGGTAACGAAGTACTCAAAAAAAAATGGTTACGAAGTTCTATATTAATTTTTACAATTTTACAAGCTCACCAATAAGAATCAACTAATTAGTTACATTAATTATTGACAAAAATGCATCTTATATTTCATAAGACCAGAACCTTTTAACTTTAGTGAAACATCCTTTTAATAATAAATTTAAGAAGAAAAACAAGAGGCAAACATATTCTTGGATTTGAAAGAAGTTAAATAATGTTTTTCTTTAACCATAAATGTAATTAAGTAGTATTTGAAAAAAAGGGTGTGGTCCAATTATGCTTAATCAATGGAGCCATCTGAGGAAGCAGCCCCTATATATATAGCTTGTACAAATGATCATATAATTAATGTATATTTAGTAATTATTACAACATCTGCTGCGCAGCCTGCTGTAATGAAATGAAATAACATGATGATAAATTATTGTTAGTGTTGCAATAATTATAACAATTATCATCCCAAAAGGCAATTGCTGTAACATGCATATTGATTAAAATTACTGATTTTTTGAATCTTATGCATTTTAAGAAAAGAAAATTAAAGATAAGTAAATTGCAAATTCAAGGATTACTATTATATTAACCATATGAAACGAAAAAACTTTTTTTCTTAAGTTTGATTCTCTGTTTTTTAAAGTCAAATAAAAATCTTAACAAGACGCAAATATATATATATTGGCAAAAGAGTGAGCGAGGTATGAGAACCGCAATCAAGATCTTCTACTCCATAAAACTCATATGAAATGTGTAAATGTCACATGTATAAAAATAACGTCATCATATATACATGACATGTATTGATACCATTAAAATTGATCAAAATGACACATTAAATGCAACAGAGGATCGTGAAGCGCGGAATCGATAAGTACTAAATCTCTAACGCAAAAATAGGTTCTGCTCGTTTAAATTATAATGTATGAGTTTCTTTAAGAAAATCGGTTTTATTTTATTTAATTATAAGTTTAGTTGAGCTATAAATACTTGTGAATTTCATTTATTTCGAATAAATTTCAATCTAAAATGTTTTGCGACACTAGTTTCCTCATGCTTTATCATTATATATTTTGCGTTACACTTTAATCTTTCGTTCAAGCATACTTTAAAAGAATATTATTTTTCCCTAAATGTACATTATATCGTCCACCCCAACCAATAGTCAAATACATAACCTCTTAGCAAAAAAAATAACACAAAAACTCCTGTCAGACCGTCTAACGGATCGACCCATGGATTCAGTGGCATTTTCGTAATATTAGCAGAGGTGTTTTATTAGTTTTCAGGGAGTATCGGTATTAGCAGTCATTCTCTAATGTATTAGTCGTCCTTCTAAAAAGTATTAGCAGTTCTTCTGAAATGTATTAGTAGTTCCCTGAAGAGTTTTTTAGTATTTCTCCTAAATATACTCCTGAAATGTATTAGCAATCCCTCAAAAAGTATTAGTAGTTCCTCGAAAAAGTATTAGTAGTTCACGGAAATAAATTAAATTTTTCTCCGAAATGTATTAACAAATCCTTAAAGAAGAAAAGTATTAGTCGTCCTTCTAAAATGTATTAGCAGTTCTTCTGAAATGTATTAGTAGTTCCCCTGAATATAATTAAGTTTTTCTCCTGAAATGTATTAACAGTCCTTCTGAAAAGTATTAGCCGTCCTTCTAAAAAGTATTAGCAGTTATTCTGAAATGTATTAGTAGTTCCCTGAAGAGTAGTTTAATATTTCTTATGAATATACTCCTGTAATGTATTAACAGTCCCTCAAAAAAGTATTAGTAGTTCATCGAAAAAGTATTAGCAGTCCCTCGAAAAAGTATTAATAGTTCCTTGAACAGTATTTTATTGGTCCTTCTGAAAGTATTAGCTTTTCTGAAAAATGTATTAGTAGTCTCAGTGAAACGTATTAGTAGTTCCCCTAAAATGTATTAGGGTATTTGCTGAAAGATTTAGTAATTGAGGGCACAAATATAATTAACACAATTATTACGATTAACATATAGAAACAACTTGATTTTTACATACTTTTTGCAATTACGTATCTCTTTAATCAAGTTTCTTATCCTAGCTTGAATATTGTGGAAATAAGATGAAGTTGTTATTATTTTGTTTGATTAAATACTGTAAACATCTCCTAAAAAAAAATACTGTAAACATGAATTTCTTTAATTGTTTGCATAAGTTGTTGCATGGTTGTAGCTTGGATCATGCGATCCAATATTTTGTTTAAAAAAGCACTGCATACAAATCTTGTCATCATTTAACAGCCAAATCTTTTCTAGAATTTGATTAATTGCAGTGGCCTGCGAGATGAGGTTGAATAAATTGGTGAAGAGAAACGAGAGAGGAATGAGATGAGAGAGTAGACTAGTTTGATTTTTTTTTTCTTTTTTGGGTTGGGTAGGGTAATTAGTATTATTGGAGATCCGTCTAACGGATTAGATCCGTTAGACCGTCTAACAGGAGACCACCTCAAAAAATAATTACATCCTTTTTTTTAAACATAAAATAGTTACATCCTTTTTTTTTTGTTTGAAAGAAAATAGTTACATCCTAAAACATAGTAATTGATACTTGATATTATACATACTTAATTAACACAAACGAATAATAAAAACGATGTAACATATATTTTTTTTTTGTATCAAAATGTGTTGGATATAAGTATTTCTTTTAAAAGTATGAAAATATATTTTGAAGATATTATATTTTTTTCCCAAGGAAACACATTCACATTTTTTTTTTCTGAAAAAGATTATCGAACTTATCGTGAAAAGAAGCAAAATCGTACTACGAAAAGGAATTTTAAAAAAATGGACTTTCAGAGAATATTTAATTTATTGAATTGAGATATCTAACAAAAAAATTAGTCTATCAATTTCGTGCTTCGTGGACAGAACTTTTGCAATTCTTTCGATTCCAAAAGTAGTGTTTGGACAAAGAGACAAAGGCTTCATTCATAATCATCAGTCATCAGACCTTCAGAATAAAAATGGTACTATACCATGGTCCATAAACAATGGTCCCCTCCAACAATTAGAATTTCTTTTGTTTTTTTGTTGTTGACCTAACTCACTGTTGATCAGGACCTTTCAATTCCATTGTTTCCTCTTTTACAAAAGCACATTCTAATTTTCACAAGGTGAAAAGGCCTGAAAAATGGATTTTCAAAAAATTATATTATTAATTGAACCAAACATGTACTATATATCCATCCAAAATTAAATAAATAACAAGGAAAAAGGGATGTTGATGATCACAAGGCCGATCAGTTGACTTATCATGGGGTCTCGTTAAAATTTTCTAAGGTAAAACTCAGTCTTATGGGAAAAATCCTTAGAAGAAAAAATAGTACCCTCAAGTTCGAAAACAAAGAAGAAAAGTAACCACAAATCGGCCGCACAACTAAAAAAACAAAACCAAATTCTAGTATCTATTATGGTAAATTAAGTTAATTAGTGTGAGCATGCAATCGAGTCGCAAAGAAAGCCCGGAGCAGTATCCCATCATCTGTTACCCGATATGTAAGCATGCTGGGAAAGCATGTCCGCATCACGATGGAAAACATGAGAAGCTCGAAATTGAATGAGCCAAAGATGACGAAATAAATGCACAAGTCTCCCCTTGAAGACCCAAGGAACCTCCATAGAAAACATAGTAGAAAACGTAGAGAAAGATCGGAATTACATAAGTAAAATTTGGTTCTAACCAAACAAACCCATTAAAAAAGAAAATGAAACACTAAATGGAATAAGAGAATATCATTTGTATAGCAATTTCCTTCTATCTACAATAAGAGAATAAGAGAAATTAATGAACAATAATTTCAAGAGAGTTTAGTTAATATATATAGCAACTTCCTTCTATCTACAATTATACATGCACTCATGAGTAGCATGTCATTACAACATCAACCATGCATAAGATTCCATAACAAAATTCAACAAAAAGGTCAAACAAAACAAAACCCTGAACACAATATAATTCAAGAGAGCCAAAAAAGGAAATAAATACATACTAACAGAAATTAAAAAAGCTTAAACCCTGAAAAAACACAATTTAGAACTCGATCTCACAATCGAATCTAAATTCTTGACTAAATCGATTGCACACGGCCTAGCCTCCGGATCTCCTGCGGTGCACTGCAGGGCAAGATTCATGGTCTCAACAATCTGATTCTGATAATCATTCATTACCGTTTGATCATTCTTGATAATCGTATCAACCCACATTTCAAGATGGCAATCAGAGTAGCAATATCGGGCCCATTCAACGATGCTATCATGGATACCGAGCTCGGTATCGGCCCAAGATTTTCCTGTCAGGAGTTCGATTAGGAGAAGCCCATATCCATAAATGTCACTCTTTTCTGTCAACTGATCATCTTTTGATCCTTTTGTTTCTGCAAAATTTGAAAAAAAAATTGGAATAATTTTTAGGGTACGTGCATGGAAATGATTACATATGAAAAAAATGATGCATTTATGAAGCTACACAATGATTTATACCACTCGCTCTTTTTTACCTTCTTATGTAGAGGAAAAGGATCCCACTATGAATAAAGTGAAACTTCTATATTTTGTACTTGTAAACAAGAAAGTGAGATTTTCATTCATGCATTCATGACTTTCTTGATTGAACTTGTGCATGGATCAGGGTTTTTAGTTTGTGCTTATTTCTTTATTATTTTATTTATCAATGTGAAACCTATATTCGAAAATAGGGATAATTACAAAACTACCCATGTGGTTTCGCCTAATTATAAAAAAAAATCAGCTATATTTCAAAATTACAAGTATAGCCTTGAGGTTTGTATTTACTTCTCTCTTGAGATTGCAATTTTGTAAGCTAAAAACCAATGTAATGGGATTATTTGTAATTTTAAAAGATAGTTTTTATATAATTAGACTAAATCTCATGGGCAGTTTTTGTAATTAATCTCGAAAATAATAGAGGACCCAAATTAAAGACCATTAATCAACTCAAGGAAAAAAACCTATTAAGTTTTGACAATGAGTGACAAAACACGATTATAATAATGTTACTTGTAACACAAGTGATACGATAAAGCATGATGAGACATGACATGACACAACACGAAACACGATACATGAAATAGTAAATTAAGTTAAAATTATAATTATTGTTATATTTAATATCAAATAAGACATATATAACGGGAAGAAGATAGTGCAACGCGAACACAACACGATGATACAATTTGCACCGAACTATTAACATATCCATACCCTAAAAAGGCATGAAAAATATGGAGCACATATACGAACCCATAATTGAGAGAAATCAATTCACATAATAGTTAGTTTATAGATTAGCTAATTACCTGGAGCAACATAGGCAGAGGAGTTGAAACACTTGCTGTCTGAACAAATATTATTCCCAGGAAGACTTAATCTCAAATGGGGTTCACCTTTTTCATCAACCATAATTTTCCTTGGTGTAATATCACCAACAATAACACTAGGTGAACAAGAACAATGCAAATACTTAATTGCTCTAGCAATCCCAACAGCAACTTTAATCCTACGGTCCCAATTCAAGCATCCAATAACTTCACTCAAATCCTTCCCTTCAATATATTCATACACCAAAATCCCACCCTTTTCTGATCTACAAATTGCAAGCATTTTCACAACATTCGGATGATCAATCTTACATAACTTATTCCAATATTCCATCCAACGGCTATCCAAATTGAACCAATATCTTTCGCCAAAAACACCTTACCATTCTTGTTCAAAACAGATTTTCCGCTTGCCACGACATTCTCTTGTTTTAACGACGAAACAATGTCGTTTATCGTTATCGATTTCGCAACTTTAGAATCCAAGAATTGCATTTCCCAATTCCCATCTTCGCTTTCGACCCTTTTCAACTCGATTAGTCCGTTAAATCTCCCCTGCCTTACGAAAACGGCAATAAAAACGACAACCGCGAACGTAATTAAGGATGCGATAAGGAAAGTTAACACGTACCAACGGACGCGGTTTTTAGCCCCACCGCAGAGTGGTAAACCTGTCGTTCTCTCACCACCACATAGATCATTACCAGCCACCGCGGTGGAGTTGATTGCCAGAAATGCCCCTGTCAAGGGCAAGCTGCCATGAAAGTGATTATAGGAAATGTTAACTTGAACGAGTGATTCAATTTTTCCTAAATTCTTCGGAATTTTTCCCGTTAACTGATTGACAGATAAATCAAGCTGACCAAGAACAGGCATTTCAGACAGACTCACAGGGATTTCACCAGTCAGATGATTATGACTAAGGTTCAAAGTCACAAGCTTCCTGCAATAAGATAATTGGTAAGGGATTTGACCCGAGAGTTGACTTTCACTTATCTTCAACTCAATAAGCTCCGAAAATTCCCCAAAGCTTTCCGGGATCCTGCCTGAAAAACTATTCCCTGATAAATCCAAATTTTCCAGTTTCCCACTGCCGAAAGAGCGTGGCAACGGGCCGAAAAGCCCGTTTCTCGCCAAACTCAGCATTTGAAGCTGTGGCATGTCCCATTCCCTGTTATCAATCCGCCCGGATAGATAATTGCTCGAAATGTCTAGAAAGTAAACCAATGGCAGTGTAGTGAATCCCGGTGGCAATTCTCCGGACAACCGGTTTTGCTGAATCCGAACACGTTGTAAGCTTTTGCAAAAGCTTAAGCTCCCTGGAATTTCGCCTTCCAGAGAGTTCGAAAATAGAATAAGCTTAAATAGAACTTTTGAAGCACATAGATTTTCTGGGATTTTTCCGGTGAGATTATTGGTGGATAGGTCTAAAACAGAGAGGTTATTAAATTTCCCAAGATCTTTTGGTATTTCACCTGATAATCTATTAGACCATAGTTGAAGAACTTTGAGATGAGGCAAATAAGATAAAGCATTTGGGATTTTTCCAGAGAAATTGTTGGAGAACAAATGGAGAACTTCTAGATTCTGAAAATTTATGAAATTTTCAGAAATTTCACCAAACAGGGAATTGTCACTTAAATCAAGTGACACTAATTTCTTGAGATTGAAAATGGAATTCGGGATCCGACCTGTGAGTTTATTGAAATAGAGGAAAAGGTACTCAAGATTTGTGAGATTACCAAAAGATGAAGGGATTTTGCCTGTGAGATTATTGTAAACCAAATCAAGATGATTTAAATAAATCAATTCACCAATCTCTTTAGGAATCTCACCTGAAAAATTATTGTACCCCAAATATATATCCACTTTAAACTCTTCATAAGTCCTAAGTTTCTTGGTATTTCACCACTCAATTGGTTTGAAGCCAAAGTGAAATACTCCAAACTCGTCATATTCGTAACCGAATTCGGAATATTTCCGAATAAAGCATTCCCACCAAAATCAAGAACCTTGAGGCCCGAAAAAAGCCCGATATTTTCCGGGATTCGACCCGAGAGCATGTTGTTTGATAAATCCAGGGTTTCGAGAAACGGGAGATACTGGCCACTCGGGATTAGGCCAGTTAAGTTATTGCTGCTTAAATTGAGATATCTCAGCGGATAACAAGATGATAGATTTTGCGGGATATCGCCAAACAACTGATTGTTGGAGAGATCAATGGATTGGATATAAGGGAATCTGAAAATGGAATCTGGATATAAGTTTTTTCCGGGGAGTTCGATTTTAGAAACATGGGATGAATCGAAACACGTGATTCCATTCCATTTGCAGAAAGAAAGAGACGAGTTCCAGTTGGCCAGGGACTTAGATTGATCGTTTATTGAAGCTTTTACCGACAAAAGCAGCTCTAGTTCATCGAAACCTTTGCATGTAGACAATAAGAACACGAACACGAACATGAATTTGATCGACATTTGGTGTACTTTCTTTGTCATTCTCAACTCAAACATTGGTGATTAATAATCTCAATGGGACTGAAATAATTTCTGCAAACATAAATAAGAAATTGTCAGCAGAATAATTCTTGGATCTGATGCTTAATTATCATTATAAAAATTATTTATAATTAAAGAAATGAAAAATAAAACACAAACATATACACACATCTTTTTATAAAGATAGAATCTTTCATAACATAGACAAATTAAAAAAAAAAATTGGCATTTGCTATAATCATGAGGACAGCTAAAGCAACAACAAGAACAAGCAAGAAATTAAAGCATGAACATAATTAATTATATAACAATACATAATCTACCTTAATTAGTACTTTAGAAACTTTTGCATGTATATAAGAATACATACCAAAAAAACATTAATTCAATATATCAGTACTTACATAAAATATGAATAAAAGTTAAGGGTAAGTTACGTACCAAAACAGAATTTGGATAAGCAAGAAACTAAATTTTGTCACAGAAAAAGCTGATAAAAGTAGCTAATATTTTTAGAAGCAAATTAATATAGAAGTGAAGAGAAATAGTAGGGTTTTGAGGGGAAGAATTTATGAAGGGTAAGTATATAAATAGATGGAGGAGATTAAGGGTAATTTGGGTAATTGGGGTTTTGAACTGAGAACACACGAATTGTTATAAAGGAAGGAATAAAAAAAAAAGGAAGGGACAGATGTTGGGAAAAAGGCATAGCTTTTGTCGGATATTACCAAAATGCTAATATCTTTTGACTGGCTTTGGAAAGTGAGAAGGAAAAATGTGTAACCGTTGAAGCCTCAAAAAGTTGGTGAGGCCATGCTCATTTTGCCTTAGCTCTTTGGACTTATTTACATCATCGCTGCAAATATGGTGTGACTTTTTTTTTCCCTTAGTTGTGAAAGGAAATTAAAAAGCTTTGCATAGAAGAAAAAAAATCTGACTAAATCATGAGCTATATATTTTGTATCTAGCTATATAGTGTGTATGTATCTTGCAATAATTTATCTAAAATTGTTTTTGAGTATGTTTGTTATCAACACTACAAAACGATTACTGTAATAAAATTTCAGTTTATTAACAGAATTTACCGACAGAAATGATTTTGTCACTAAATTTTATCGTTACCTCTGAGAATATAAATATTGTTTTTCTCCGTATTATACCGATAGATTACAAACAATTTTTAAATGTCTTCGAAAAATATAATGTAGGTATTTACCAACGAGTTTTAGATTCTATAGGTAGATGTGTCAAATGGGCGGGCAGGTCAAATTCGCCGGACCATCATTTTGGAGCCCAAGCTCGGGTCATGCTTCAAAAATACATATAAAATACATAAGGCTTACGAAATCAAACCCGACCCGACCTAACACATGGCGGCCGCACCGGCTAGTTTTGATGACTCTATCTCAGAGGCAAATATTTACCCACAATGATTTTACATATACCTTACGATTATATTATTATTTACCTACATATTTTTCGTAGGTAAACCGATTTTTCCTTATATATATCAAGAGATTTTAGTACATGTATTATGTATATAAAAAAAATTATTAATTACATAAATGTAGATGCACGTTTTTAGTGCTACGTTGTAATTAATTTGTTGTGTTATTAGAAATTAGAATAAAATTAATTGGTATGTTTTGGTTACAGCACATTGTTTTGTATCATTTGTTATATTAAATGTACGTTGAAGCAAAATTGGTATGTTTTAGTTGCACTTAATTACACGTTGAGTATATTCTAAGTTGTTTATGTGGTATATTGATTAGAGATGGATATATAGAACTTGATCTTTGATAAACATTTTATAATTTCAATATTGTAGATAGCAAAATGTCCTTAAGAAAAACTAAATAACCATGTTATATGTATATATATACATATAAATACATAAAAATGTACAATTTTCATTACTTCTTTTAATTACTTAGTGGGAATGTAAGAGAATTGACACATAAATACATGTAGTACACAAAAGGGAAAGTAGTGAGGTTGAAATTACATAAAAATGAAAAGGAATATGTATAGATATATACGGGATCATGTTGGAATGAAAAAGTGAAATATCTTTTTGGTATTGAAATGGGTGCTTGTGCATCACTCAATTGTCATTCTCGAAGAAGGAATATACAGTGTGTTGTCTTTGTCAATTTAGCATGCTTTCTTTCATCTTCACCATTTTCTAGATTTGCCCCAACTCCATTTTGTTCCCAAATAATTATATTCCCATCCCTATTTCCTTATGCTTTTTAAAGTTTAATGTTCAAATTAATCACACACATATATATATCAATATGTGGCATACATTAGTTCTTAATTAGCTAAAAAAAGTGGTACATAAATATTCTTAGAATTAAATATAATTTATATATAATTATTAATTTTGAAATTTTATTTTTCTAAAAGAATTAAGAATAAATATTTATCTATTATTTTTAAGAAAAAAAATAATTCCTACCACCTAATCTCTAATATTTTTGCATGCTTGGTTGTAACGGAATATTTCTTTGTAGTATGACCTTCTAACACGCCAAACAGAATAGGCTAAAACGGAACACTTGAGTGTTATTTTGTTCGTTCTTAAAAAAATAAATCAATTTTAAGTAAAAACAAATCTCGCCACCTAATGTATAATTGTTTGGCTCCATGCACTACAAGAAAACAATCAAATTCCAACGAAATAATTCCAATGGGATAAAAAAGCGTTGGAATTTTTAAAATTCCAATGCTTCTGAAGATACCGTTGGAAAATTTCAATGAAAAGTCCAACGATAAGCAAAACTATTTGGTACTGTTGGAATATTTTTTCCATAGGAATTTTCGTTAGAATTTTGTCATTCCAACGGCCATTATACCAATGATGCTTTTCCATTGGAATTTCTGTTGGAATCGATAATTCCAATGGAAATTGACCAAATACCAACGAATTTTTTCTATTGGAATTCCATTATTTTCTTGTAGTGATGTAACGGAAGATTTCTTTGTTGTATGACCTGGTAACACGCTAAGCATGATAGGCTAAAACGGAAAATGTGTGTTATTTTGTTCAGTCTTTATTATATTCAACATGTGTAACATTTTCAAAACAATTCACGTTTGTAGCAACCTCTATCGTTCACGTTTTTTTACACTTTGGTCAAAGATATGATGAGAAGGAAGAGACCAAAAGCCGTTGTTCTTTCCTTATTTAAAAGAAAAAAATAAATAAAAATAAAGCTAATTAGATGGATATTTTATGAGAATTTAATCTTTTACCTTTTTCGAACCAATTTGGATCTTTTATTCATCTCTAGCTATTTTATATGGTGTTTGGTGTTTCGATATATGAGAATGTCATATATATATATATATATATGTACAACTATGATATTATTTTATACAAGTGACATATGTTTAATTAAAAGGAGTAAAATGGAAGATGGAGAATAGAATGGAATATACAATTAAGTGAACTTTCAATATACGAAATTGTCTTTCTTCTTTCAAGTAAAACTTTGACTTGTACTCAATCCTAAGGGCATCTCGGTGATCTTGGAGAGTAGCGCTTGCGCTATTTGTGCACTCCAAAGATCTGCGCCTCTTTTTGCTCTATTTTGGCATTCTCACGTGTGTTGCGCCACAAATGGCGTTGCGTTACTAGCTTTATGTGCTTTTTTTTTTTTTTTTTTTTTTTTTTATTTAATTTGTTATGGATTTACTTTAGTTTAAATACTATTATATTTTAATTAATCTAATAAAAATAATCTTGAAATTAATTCAATCATATGTGATAATTTTTGAATAATATAATATGTAGTTTTATGAGTTGTTATTTTGATTTTGCATTAATTTCATTAAATTTATACTTTTTTGAATTGTGTAATTTTAAAATAAAATATTTAATAAATATTATATTAAATAAAATTACTTATGTAATATTTTTATCAATTATAATGTAATGAAAATTAATATTAAATGAATAAAAGAAGAAATTTTATAGAATATTTTTTTTTAGTGCGAGAAAATAGTGCAAATTCTTTGGAGATGGAATACCCATTCTCGCACTAAAGTAGTGCAAATTTTGCATCAAAGTAATGCAAACTACTGGAGATGGTCTAAGTCTAACAAATGACATGCATTCAAATTGCATGTGTTATTGTCCATATATATAAGGGCCATATATATATATATATATATATATATATATTACCCTATGTTATAAATCAAGTTTTGATTCATTAAAGATCTCTAGCTCAATAATTTCCAAATATAAGGAGCAGAAGCACGACTGATACCGTGATACGATAGACAATTGTTTATATTCGAGCTGTGTTTATTTATTATTTAAGCAAGTTTGAATGCCTGAATATTTTATTCCTTTTTTTTTTATTTCCCTCAATGAAACCAAAAAAAAAAAAGTAAAAATGAAAAATAGTGTGTGTGATTCTCAATTTATTTAATTCTCCACTGAAACTTAGAGATATCAAATTAGTCGGGTTGGGTCGAAATTTCACCGGACCCCTATTTTTGAGGCCTAATTAGCCTAACCCAACCCATGCAAAGTTGGGCGGCCGACTCGCCATTTCGGCATCCAAAAATGAAGCTCAATTCAACATTTTTATCGGTCATATTGATTGGGTTGGATCCATTTTGACACTTCTACTATAATAGTCTAATTAATAAAACTTGAAGTTAATTTTTCTTCTCAATGAACTTGCGAAAATTTTATCCACACACTTTAGTTTAAATTTAATTAGTATCTAATAGCTTTCTTTTTTTCTTTCTTTTTTTTTTTTTGAGGAAGTTGTATCAGTGTATGTTAGAATTTACACTAACTTGGGCTGGTGACTGGTGAGTGGGCTATGACGTTCCAAACCCCCACTGGCAACCTAGCCATGGAACACAAAATAAGAGAATAATAACGATAAGAACTGCTCTTTTTTTTTTCTTTTTGAGTACAAAACGATGAGATTTATCAGTAATGAAATATGATGTACCTACATTATAGTTACATCTTATAGTATAATTTATTATCAGTGTTATGGGGGAAAAAGGAACTCCATTATGTTAATTAATGAGTAATGACACAATTATATTCGAAATTAGCCAATAAGGGCTTGTAATTAAACTCACAAGGTCTAAACTATGTCATAGGCCCATGTCCCACTTTTTTTTTTTTCCGACTACAATAGGAGAATTTGGGGAGGGGATACTGAGACACTCGTATAAAATCGAACCAGGATCATTCGCCTTTACAACACACGTCTCAATCACTTGAGCACAAGGTTGATCCTGCACTCCATGTTCCACTTAAATATGTATAAATACTTTCTCTTATTTATCGGCACTGGTCATTTATTTTTAGTTATAATTTCTTTTTTTACATAATATTCTCTCAAATATTTATAAACTTAATCATTTGAGTGGGCTTTTTAAAACAATCTCAAAACCATCCTAACAATCTACTTGTAGTTCAAATTAAACACAAAATAAGACAGAACCCACCTCAGCATCACGAAAATAAAATAAGTATGCATGTTCAAGCTCTATTTTGACTTATCTATTTTTATTTCTCTTTTTCTTGTAGTCTAAATTATATTTTTTTCCTATTTATTGTCATTTATTAATTTCAAAATTAATTATTAATTATTATTGGGTCAAAAATATTATTAAGTATAGTTGGCAATAGGCCATCAGTCGACCATAGCCCAATGGGCAAGAGAAAAATATTGGGTTGAGCCAAAATTGATCGAGCAAAGATTTCTTGTGTCCCAACCCAACCCATCAAGTATATTTTTATAGGCTACTCGGGCTTGTTGGAGTTCGGGCCAAAGTTAGGTTCAATTCTTTTTGGGCGCTAAAAATGAATGTCATTGGTAGGGCCAATTTTGCCGACTCTAAATTTAAGCATCCATGAGGCTCATGTTATTATTCTGATCCATGAGGCTCGGCCAGACGTGCGTCAGCGCACGAGACTCATCATCCCATGTATAAAAAGGTCATTCATTATTCATTTGTAAGTAAATCAACCTAATTCACCTAATTGATTCATGTGTTTATAATTATTTCTTCCTACTCTTGTTGACTCAAGCAAAGAAAGTATCTCCCTAGTACAACCCCCCCCTAGGCGCTTTCTAACCTTGTTTGCACGTTGCAAGCTATTTCCCACATTGAGACTACTTTAACTTTGGAGTGATCTTAGTCAAGGACGAGAACTATTGGACACATATAACTATTACCTTGACTTGAAGTGATATACATACATGAACTATTATCTTGAGTTGAAGTGATATGCATCTTATACAAACATTAGCAATCCATATTTTGAGATCTCAATTGAATTGAGGATTCTATGTGCTTTGTAACTAGCTTGAATTATATTTCAACAAAATTAAATTGATTACTAAAACTTTTCATGAGTTAATTATGTTTTAATTATTTCAATAAGAGAAAAGAAATAAGTTAATGATCAAATATTTCCAAGAATACCGATAGTGGCATGCGCCAACTATGTGTACTAGATCTCTCACTTAGTAAGTGTATTACTATTATACGTATTGCATGTTGGTTCACTTTACCAGTTCAAGTCCATTATTCAAGATCATATACACTATTTAATTATATCCTGTTTTAGATATGCAGCACTATCAACACCAAATGGAGTTCATATCCTTTTTAGATAATATTGGAAAGATACCCGCAGGGTAGCCAATAGTGGAGTGGAGAGGTGAGCATGACCGAAAGGTCACGAGTTCGATTCCCCTACCAACACTTTCTTGGTTGAGCGTCACACACAGGGCTTGCCTAGTGTGGTTTACCTGGTTGGCGTAGTTTGCGAGGCTAGTACGCCCGGCCCGAGGGTTTATCCGCGTCTTGTGTTTCGAAGAGAAAGCGGCTGCGGTTCCCCGTCATCAAAAAAAAAAAAAAAAAAAAAAAAAAAATATTGGAAAGATAACTTATGCCGTCATTTTGTAAAGAGCACAAGCATCCAAAATTTAGTGCCCCTGTTTGCACTAGAAAATAATATGTGCCACTTTTTTATTTACTAACCCTAAATAATTCAAGCTTTCAGATAAAAGTAAACACTATCTCTTTTATAGTTGTAAAGGTTGAGAATTAAGATACTTTAATGGTAGTTAACACAATATAAATTCCATTATAATATATATCAACCCAATATAATGAAACAAATATGACACATATCATCGTGACAGATTTATAAATTTTCTACAATGGAAGCACACTTTCTTATTTTAACCTAATGAATAATAAATAGTATAAAAAAGTAATAATTAGTAAAAATATTAAATAGAAAAGATAATAAATAGTAAAACATAAAAGAGAAATAATAAATAGTAAAATAAAAAGAGAAATAATAAATAGCCAAAAATTTAAAAAAAAAAAAGTTATGGGTGCCCCGTAAGGGGGTATGTAGATCCGTCTATGCATATCATCGTCATTATTCCGAGACATGTGTCAAATTCTCATTCTCCCAGTTCCACATGACAGACTTCATATTTATCCATGTGGAAACCCTATATTTTATATATTTTCCACAATTTTTATATTTTCCATATAAATCTAAAAGATAACAAATAATCAAAAATCAAGGATTCTATCTATACAAACTATTTTTTTCTTAAATCAAAGATTTAATCTATACGATTTATTATAATCTAAAAGGTAAAAAATAATCCAAAAATCAAAGCTTCTATCTTTACAATCTAAACAATCTATATAAATAATCGAAAAGCTAAACTACTCTAAAACGGAATATGGCCTTGTTTGTTTATATTTCCAATGGCCTCATTCTAGTTTCCAACTATACATAAAAGTGGAATCATGTTTGTTCATAAAATTTCCAATGAAAATCATCATTTTCATTTTCTATTTTTCACATAAAACAACATCTCAAACCTATAATTTCTATTCTCAAACCTATACACTACCCTACACCACTCATCATTACTTATCAATCACTATTTTCATATTTTAACCCAATTATATATGTGGTACCCACCATTATCAACTTTATATACTTAAAATATTACTATTTTTAAATTATAACTATCTAATGGGATCCACCAACTATAATCTTACAAATATAATATTATATATTCAAATTAAAATATTGAAATGGACCCCACCACTACCAACTTTTCAATTATTATATACATAAAATAATATTTCAAAACTACTCAAACCAAATACAATCTCATTTCATTTCTACATAAAAACACATTTCAATTCATTCATCCAAATACAATTTCAATTTCCACATGAAAACCAATAAATTCTCAAAATTCTATTTCCAACTCCAGGAAACCGGAAATGGACCATGGAAACATAAACAAACAGGCCCATATTTATTGTATACTTTTGATTAATAAAATTAGCACACATAACTAAGTGATTTTTTAAACGACAAAAAATAGCTCATATTTTATAAAATTAGCACAAATATTCTCGTGTAACACACGGGTGCTTTTCTAGTGTGTATATATATAACCATGTGTGAGTCAATAAATATATATATATATATATATATATATAAAATAGAGGTAGTCTCTGTTAGACGGTCTAATAATTAGACGGATTTAGCTTTAACAGATCTATCCGATCCGCAAACCCAAAGAACTCAATGCCCTTGATTGATCCCAACTTTTTTCATTGATGCTACTAATATTTTTTAATAGAAAAACTAATACTTTTTAGGGGAAATACTAATATCTTTCAGGAATAAAACTAATATTTTTCAGGAGAACTACTAATATGTTTCACAAGGACGACTAATACTTTTAACTAAAAAAACTACTATTTTCAAAGTGGGACTAATAAATATTTTCAAGTGAACTACGTAATAATACTTTTTCGAAGGACTACTAATACGTTTTATATGAAAACCTAATACTTTTCATGTACTCGTGATATGATATCATTGTCGATATTACAAAATTAATACTATCAAGTGAACTATGTACCAATAATTTTGGATGAATCTACTCACATTATGGTCTTTATATATTACAAAAACGTCATTTCTAATATTACAAAAATACTACGGGGTTTGTTTGAATCCTTCTAACAATTTTGACTCGTTAGACCGTCTAATGCAAGGAGCTTTGCCTATGTAAAGCCCAATTTATTCTATGTAAAAACTCAAAATTAAGCGGTGAAAAACGTGTCACACAAATGGAGACTTAAAAATGCTCTTAAAAATTCTCAAATCCGACTTCATGTCGATCCTCTTAACTCGCTTTATGTGATTACGTCAAAAGCTCAAAGCTAAAGAAACCTTTCTTGCCAAAGTCGAAAGATCCTTTCATCCCCAAAAAGCAAAATGTGATTATTTAAACAATCTTTGTGAAATAAAAAGTTCTTCCACAAGTATTGTTAAAAGGAACTCTCTCGAAAGCAAATGACTTGATTATCTTAGATAATGGTTCCAAAACATCCTCTTTCGATGATCTTTCAAAAGCCTTTGTGAACTATTTTAAAAATCTTTTTGGAACTAGCTTCCAAACCTGCCCTGTGGATCTTCAAACTCTTCAAACTGGTCCTTGCATTGACGAGGATGATTTCAGTCTGCTCTCCTCCCCTATCACTCCTCAAGCTATTGAGATGGCTCGTTTGATATTGAGGATGATAGATCCCCGGGCCCAGATGGTTTCTCCTCCGGTTTTTTCAAAAATATTGGGATGTTGTTGGCAATGATGTGATTGATGTTGTGTCCGAGTTTTGTGATTCTTCAAAATTACTCGAGACAAATCAATCACTGCTCGCTATTGCCTTGATTCCTAAAAGCAGACCTTGCCCCTACCGTGGGTGATTTTAGACCTATTCGCTTGTTGCAACGTGGTCTATAAAGTCATTACTATGGTTCTTGATTCTAAGCTTGAATCGTGGTTTCTAAATTGATTGATCCCGGCTCAATCTGCGTTCATTAGTAGTAGAAATATCATGACAATATCTTTCTAGCCCAGAAATTATCGAAATTATGCTGTGAGTCGAATCTCTCCCGGATGTGCTATTAAAGTTGATCTTAAGAAAGCCTATTATACCATTTCTTGGTCATTTCTTGAACAAGTCTTAAATGGGCTGGGCTTTCCTCCTATTTTCATCTCTTGGGTCATGGAGTGTGTCTCTAGTGCTTCTTACTCCATTTGCATTAATGGTTCTCTTCAGGGTAAATTTCCAGGCAAAAAGAGGCTTAAGCGGGGTGATCTTATGTCTCCCGCCTTATTTTTCCTATGTATGTAATATTTTCCCGTCTCCTTAAAGTGAGAACTAATACTTTGACATTCAAATATCACCCCAGATGTGAAGTTCTCAAAATTACTCATCTTGCTTTTGCAGATGATCTTATGTTGTTCTCTAGGGGTGACCTTCCCTCAGTCAAGATCCTGATTGATTGTCTTAATGATTTCAAAAATGTCTCCGGCCTTGATATTAACTCCTTTAAATCTAATCTCTTCACTGCGGGGATTATTGGGGATGAGCTTGACAATATCCTCAATCTCTTGAACTTCCTCTTGGGACTCTCCGGTCGGATATTTGGGGGTTCCTTTGGTCGCAGGAGAGGTGAATGTTAACCATTATGCCCCCATGTATGACAGAATTGCCTCTACATCAATAAATGGACTGCAAACTCCCTTTCTTATGCTGGTAGGCTCCTTCTTATCAAATCAGTGTTGCAGGGAGTGGAATGTTTTTGGCTCCAAATTTTTCCACTCCCTAACACTGTTATAGACAAGATTAATAGACTTTGCAGAGTCTTCCTTTGGGGGAAGAATACCTCTCCCATTAAATGGTCCAAAGTCTGTCTCCCCTCTGATGAAGGAGGCTTGGGTTTAAGAGATGTGCATTCTTGGAACAAAGCCCTTCTTGCAAAAATTCTTTGGAAAATTCATTCGAATGCTGATTCCCTTTGGGTCAGATGGGTCCACTCCTTCTACTTAAAAATCAATCTATTTAGACTTGGGACCCAAAAAATCGATTCCCGCCTTTTGAAAAGGATTTGTGATATCGAAATGATATTTTAGCTTAGTTTGGTCTCCTAAATCCGCTATCTTCCATCTTTCTCTTTTTCAAATCCAAAAGGTCTTTGTTCCTCCAAAATGTACGACCTTTTTAGAGATTCGGTCCTAAAACTTTTGGCATTCTCATTTGGAAAAACTTTATCCCCCCCAAATACTCTTTTTGTGTGTGGCTTGCTATTAATGATAGATTGGCTACTATTAATAACTTGAAATACTTGGATGTTGATCCTACTTGCAAATTGTGTGGCAACTACCTTGAAAATGCATCTCATTTGTTTTTGATTGTATTGTCACCAGGTTACTTTGGGATCATGTTAAAAGATGGTCGAATTTAGCCATTCCATGAGCACTATTGATGGGGCCCTTAAATGGACCAAAAAAGAACATGTTGTTCACCCTAAAAAAGCTAGAGTTGTGGGCATTTCGTGACTATTTACCGATTTGGAACGTTTGAAAGCCCGGTATTTGAGGGTTTGAACTTTTCGTAAGATTCTGTCTTTATTAAAATTCTTAAAGATGTCTATAAGGTTGTTCATAACCATTTTCCGCTTAATGGTTGATTTTTAGACCCCGATTGTTTGGGCTATTTTTTCACCCGGGTGTGGGTGTTTTTGCTCCTTTCGGACATGTAAAATATAATAACCATGATTTAGTGGAATCCCCCTGAACTCCCCGCTTCTTGGCCATCCCTTTCTCTGTGGATGTTGGATGAGTCGCTATTTCGCTTGGTCTTTTTATGGTTGTATTTGCTCTTATGCTTGACTAAATCTCGCAAAGAGTTGAAC
The DNA here is from genome assembly GCA_016081115.2 of Rehmannia glutinosa. Lineage (NCBI taxonomy): Eukaryota > Viridiplantae > Streptophyta > Magnoliopsida > Lamiales > Orobanchaceae > Rehmannia > Rehmannia glutinosa. Next base: position 189,210 of record JABTTQ020000257.1, read on the forward strand.
TCTCCGATTTGAAACAAGTTGATGCTCATATGATGACTTCTTCGTTATATCATTTTTGTTGGGTTTGGTTGTTTTAATTGATGGTTGAGTTCTCCATTTGGGTCTTTGAATTTGTTTTACGCTTTCAATGCGGATCGATTCAAGCGCATTTGCAAGATTTGATCTTTTCCACCTCCGAATGGTTATTTTTCAGACTTAATTCTATTTTTTGAGATTGCGCTTTTAATGGAAGGCTTCATTGGTTTTGGATCCATTCTTGGATGATCCCTGTTTCTTTTTTTTTTTTTGAAACTGTTTGGGGTTGCAAATGTTGGATCCCCAGTCCCTTTTGGGCTGGTGGGGTCCCAATATGTGCCCAACAGGTTTCTCTTTTAATAAAAAAAAAAGATCTTTGAAGCAACCTTGAGGTAATCTATGAGCTTTTCCTTCTTTCTGATGGGCCTATATCATCTAGTGACGAAGCCAGGAATTTCGGATAGGGGGGCCCAACTAATATTAATATAAAAAGAGTCCGTGAAATTTTTGGTCACTTCTACATAATAAAAATAGTTTTAACCATGTTTTCTTTTACCTATTTTTTGAGTTCAAATTTTCACTTTGTTTTTTTTTTTTCAATTTCTCGGGACCAGTCCACGACTCGGTACCGAAAAATGTACCCGCATCAGTTTTTTGAAATATAATTAAGTACCTCATTTAAGAACACAAGAAGGGTATAACCGTGTCAAAATGACTAAACAACATGTTTTCGAAAAATATGGCTATTTTTTATTTTTATAAAACATAAGTGGACAATTGTCCACTACCACATAAAAAAATAAAAAACAATACATCAAATTTAAAATAAGCAAAAGTTTTGATTAAGTCATTATATTAATCCAATCACATCTTAATATTCAACAATAAATAATAAAATAAAATTACATCAATATACCAAAAAGGAATAGAGGCACAAGAGAATAATGCAAAAGTTCAAGTTAGTGTTTATAGCGGAGCTTAAATAATGTGCAAAAGTTTAACAAAAGGGAAAATGATCAAAACTCATATTTTTCAAGATTCAAAAATGAAAATAGAAAAGAGGAATGCAATATAATTGAAGACTTTTTTTCCCCATTTTTCTATTTTTTTTAAAAATGAAAATGTGAAATGCCCAAAATACCCCTATTTTTTTTCCAAAAATTGAGGGGGGCCCAGTGCCCCCCTTGGCCTCCACATGGCTTCGTCCATGATATCATCTATATCATCTTGTCTCAACTGGGTTGGTTCGACCAACTTCTCACAAAATGATGGGGTATGCCCCTCCAAATTGTAAATTTTCTTGTAAATCTCTCGCCACCCTTGCTTGAGGTATTCTCGGGAGTGTTAGGTCGTGACCGCCTACTCCCTTTTGGTCCTCAATTAATTGGTTGTAGATCTTTTGTTGTTTTTAGTAAACCTCTGTTGAGGTTTTGTTAGGATTTACTGTTGCTCTTTTGGATACAATTTTGGCGTGTTTTGAGCCTGTCCAATTAATACACTTTTTCAATCACTGGGGTATACCGCTTTTAATTTGTAATTTTTCACATTTTTTTAATGAAATTTTTCACATTTTCATCAAAAAAAAAAAAAAAGAAAAAAAAAGGTAAGGTGCCAAAAAAATTTGGAACTTCATATGATTCATGTTGGCCGTGATATTTCTCCAACACAATATAAGGTATTTTTCTTTGAGTGGGTTATTAACCTCTTACAATATATATAACCTAATTAGAATTCTTAAATGAATAAACCTTAGTGTTATGGTTGAGATGAGGTAGGCATGACGAAACCGACCCATTTCCACTAAATAAGGTTTGTCTATTGCTTTTAAGATGATGCTTTATATTTTAATTTTTTTGACCGTGGTCAACGTGACCCATTAGATAAAGTGCAATTAATTTAATGAAAACAACAAATGTTAATGTGAATAATGCATGGTAGGGTTCCACTTAAGTTTGCGTGCTCAATAAAAGCGTTAGCTTAAATCAACCTACTTTGATGTAACAAAGTCCATAATAAAATATAGCACTTCTTTTTAAAACAAAAGATTTTACTTTCACCCTTACTATTAGACAAGTTCAAAATTCCATAGTCAATAATAATCATTCTGCGAAAATGAATTTAATTAATAGTCACTTACAATTTTCGTTCCTTTTTTTTTTTTCCTTGTGGATATTACTTGTAATTTTTTTAACCGAAAACATTATAATTCAAGTCCCTCGGATTCCGTTCCCTGTTTGAAGTTTTTATATATGAAAAAAAAGAGCTTTATATTTATTTCAATTGATATAAAATAGGTTGGCTTTTTCTTTTTTTCGTTTTTTTAACTCTTCATCTTTATATTTATTTGTGTTAAAAAACAACAACTCTTCAATGGAGATATGTGAGATTAATTATTGGGGGACATATGTGCTAAAATGGGCCATAGTAGATCTGGAGGTGTGGCCCAAATGTTCATGCAAACAACAGACTGCTAGATTTGGGTCGGGCCTGGCCCCAAAAGAAGTCCAATTTCAATCTCAAGTATTTTACACAGATTAATTCGTTCTACTAGAAATATAATATTAAGTCTTAATATATTATTGTGCATATTAACCTCCTAAAATATTGTTTCATCGAAGAAATATAATTTTAATCTAAAGATGCAATATATTTATTGCATATGGAATTCAGCGATCTCTCAATAATGTAAAAGTAGAATAGCAATTTTATTGAGCGAAAACTTATACCTTCAAAAATCTTGCAATATTGATTGTGCAATTATCTTTTTTTTTGTTCTTACGAGATCAATTAATATTTTTTTTTATGAATCTAAAACTCTACGCGACTACGCCCAATCAAACTATGGGGTTAGAGTTGACTTTTTAAGTCAAATACTCTAATAATTAATTGTTTATTTTGCCTAATTTCTGGATAAAATTTGCACTAATCATTTTTAGGATATTATCCCGCTAAATTCATGTTTGAATTCGAAATCTGCAGCAATTGTCATTGGAAGTTCAACGGAGTTAGACAAGAATCCTACTTTGTAGGAACATTATTTCTTTAACCTCACATTCACCTATTACTTGGAAGTTGCTCCGCGTGATCTATTTTGTAGGTTATTTGTTGAACTATATAAAGATATGGAGTAGTAGGAATTCCACACGGATTCAAGAGTAAAAAAAAACAAGAAGTAAAGAGAGACCATCTTTATACAAGAAGTCTTTAAAGGAAGATGCCTAGTGTATTTTGTGGTGAAGTTACCTTTTTCAACAGTTGATTAAGAAACAAAGTGTAGGTTCATTTATTCTCTTACTTTTACCATAGAAAGTTGAATTGAAGATCAAGTATAATAGAAAAATCTTTGTCTTATTCTTTATTTTTTGTAATCAACATTATACTTCAGTGGTTTTTGCCTTACGGGCGTCGTGCAAGTATTTTTACACTTGCACAAATTTTGTATATCTCGTATACATTTCTTATGCTTTGCATGCCTCGATTTCATAAAACAAATATGTTGTTTAAAAATTGTTAAGTCTCTCATTTGTGTGATCATCACAACACTTGCACAACACTCATCGCAGAAATCTAGGGAATTCACCCCTTTGAATTCTAACCTATGGTTCAATGTTCATGCACGGATGAATACACTGACTTATTTTTAAAATTAGGGCTAATAGCCTTAAAAGTTAAAACTAAATTTTATCCTGAAACCGATTTATAAATTAGGGCTAATAGCCTTCTCGAACACTATGTGTTGAAGTTCTGCTTCCATGTCACAATGACTTAAACCTTACCACAAAATGCATTCGTTTACTTAAAACAATAAAAATTAAAAGAAATTGATGATTAAATTTAGAGAACTTTTTGGAAAATTAAATAAGGGTGGTCCATTATTTTCACTTTCAAACCCTAAAGCAAATTCAGTGCACGTGTGCGACTCAACTTTGGCTTACCTTCGATGATGGGGTGCAAAAGGTTTTGGGGATTGAAAAATCTTGGGACCATATATATACATATTGCACTTACTGCGCCAATTGGGTTTTTGAACATGAACCCCTATGAGTGATTTAGGACCACATGTCACAAAAAATGTAGCCAACTTCTTCTTTTTTTTTTTTTTTTTTTTTTGAGGAACAACTTCTTCTTTATTGGGCTCATAATACTTTTGCTTGTCTCTTGAAAAGGAGTTTGATAAGAATACCCATCTTTTGTAAGTCAATACCAACTTTTATCTTCCGTCAACGATTTTATCTAAATTTACGCTTAGGTTAAATTTTACCTAAATTTACACTCCATTTCTTTTTTACACAACAATAAGCTCCAAAGAAAATTAGGAAAATTTTACGCTTTGTTTCAACATTGTTTCAAACATATTTCAAACATATTTATGTGTTTCAACATTGTTTTCTAACATGTTTCTTTTAATAAAAATAGGTAAAAATTGTATTTAAACATTGAAAACTTCATTGAAACAACAAAAAAATATCGAACAACATTAAAAGGGAATGGAAACAAAAAAACAACGTAAAAAATATTTAAAACACAACATGAATAAAAAGAGCTTAAAAATAGATAAAAATTGTATTTACACATTGAATACTACATGAAAACAACAAAAAAATTATTAGAACAACATTAAAAATATTATAAAACAACACCGAAACAATAGAAACAATGTACAAAATAATATATGGATAAAAAAACAGCATAAAAAATAGGTTAAAGTTATTTTGAAACATCGAAACAACAAAGAAACAACATAGAAACAATAAAGAAACAAATTTAAACAACCTCAAAAACAACTTATATAACATATAAAACAATGCAAGAACAAAAAAAAATGAAAAAAATGAAAATAATCAAAAATAGCAAGGAGCGTAAAAAAAAAAATTAGGTACAAAAGTAAAAAAATAGGCACAAGAGTAATAAGAGCGTATTATTGTGTGGTAATGGTACAAAAACAAAGATTCTCGTAATTTACTCTAAATTAAATAATATGTGAATAAGTTTAGATAGCATATACTCCCTCCATCCCAATTATATAGTCAATTGGACTTTTTACACATATTAAGAAAAAATATTGGAAATTAAAAATGTGTAAACAATTTACTTGATTTGCCCTCATTTAATGAATAGTGTAAATTACAAAATGCATATTAAATAGGGTTATAATAGTAAAAGAATGGAAAAAGTACTATTAAATAGGGAAAATGGACTATATATTTGGGACATCCCAAAAATGAATACTATATATAATTGGGACGGAGGGAGTATTTATGTTTGTTTAGTTAGTTAACGAACGTATACTGAACAAATTTTAGGACTCGTCTAATAAACAAAGTGAGCATAAAAATTGTATAATCGTTCAATAATAGCTTTCAAAGAAATTTGTTTAGTGTTCGTTCATAAAATGTTCATTAACAAACTCACGTAGCTTAATTTTAAAATTAAAATTTGCATAAAAGTTAAATATAAATATTCAAACGTTAAACATATATAATTATAAAAGTATTGTATAATATAATATAATTTTTTATAATATGAAAAAAAATTAAAGTTACAATATTAAATATATCATTAACATTTAGAGTAAAGTTGAATTTGTTCACGAACATGTAATGAATACGAAATCGTCAAACGTAGTTTTGTTTATTGTTCGCGAACAAAATTATTCAATATTCACGAACACACAATGAACACGAACGAACACGAATGCATTCACGAATATGTTCGTGAATAAATTCAAACACTAAATAATTTTATAAAAAAATGAACAAGATTTTTAAAATCTGAAGAGACACTACAAGAAAACAAGTGAATTCCAACGAAAAAAATCCGTTGGTATTTGGCCAATTTCCATTGGAATTATCTATTCCAACAAAAATTCCAATGAAAAAGAACCATTGGTATAATGACCGTTGGAATGACAAAATTCCAACGAAAATTCCAATGGAAAAATATTCCAACAGTACCAAATGGTTTTGGTTATTGTTGGACTTTATGTTGGAATTTTTCAATGGTATGCTGTATCATTGGAATTTCCATTGGAATTTTGTAAATTCCAACAGTTTTTTATTTCATTAAAATTATTTCGTTGGAATTTAATTGTTATTTTGTAGTGAGAGCTTGTATAAAATTAAATGAACTATTGACAAATATGTTAAAGTTTGGCTTGGTTCGGATCGTATATACCCATATTCATAGCAATGAATTGGAGTTGAAAATTAAGATGAATTATTTATATTCGTTCACCTATAGCAATATTGAAAGGGAAGATGTTTTCTTTTTTTCTTCATATTCAAAATCAGTATATATTAATTGATACTAGGGAACATAAGGGTCGCGCGAGATAATTGAACTCTAAATCTATATCATATGAGTTACTAAGCTAGGTTAGATATCCCACCTGACTGAAGCAAAATACTCAATAAACGATGATAACTTTTTTTTATATTTATAATATTATAAGTTAATAGATCGCCAATAAATGTGCTAACATCGTTACATCGACTCTGAGATCAACCTTGTGCTCCAGTGGTTGAGACGTGTGTTGTAAGGGCAAATGATCTGGGTTCGATCCCATACGAGTGCGTGTATTTCCCTTCCTAAATTCCCCCCATTGTACTAAAAAAAAATTTGGATGGGATCTTCTATTGCAGTACGGTGTTTCATCTACTATTCCACCGCACGGATGATCGTTCCAAAATTAATATGATAACTTCTATACACGTGACAATCATCAGTACGATGTGATAAGAAATAGAAGATCCCATCCGAAAAAAATTGTTACATCGACTCTAACAAATTAATTAATACAGGTGCAAAACCGCAACCAGCAGCTGTTCGAATTATATTTGAAGCTCTCTATATATGTGTCAAGTAAACCCAAAACTAAACTACTAGCTATCAAATAATCTCTGTTGTGACATTTAATTAATTGAGCCACCTCCATCACACATTGGCATGCAACCTGATAACATTTCAATTTTTTCCCCTCAAGAATGAAGAATTACATTTTAATTTTTTCCCTCAAGAATGAAGAATCACATCAATTCATTAATCCAATTCGTAAACTTCAGCGGTACTTGAAATGATCAAGAGAATAAATTATGGCATGTTTCATCTATTCCAAACCATGTTTCATCTTCTATTCCAACCATTTGGATGATTGACTTGATTTTTGCTTGAAAATAAACATGGTAAGTGTAATACACGTGTCAATCATCTACATAGTTGAAATAGGAAATAAAACACGGTTTTTGAATAAAAGATCCCATCCGCCATCCGGTTTCCTTTTGCAAATAATACCATGCAACTATATTACATTTTCAATTTCAAGACAAAATTTGCGGAAAGTTGATTATTGCTTAATAATCCACATAAGCAATATTAAGGAGGATTTCGGTATTTTTCTCACACGTTGGACATGATTTTCACACGTGGATTTTACGTGGCATGAACACGTGGATGTCCTTTTGAGTAGGCCATATGTAGGACAAAAATGGAGGAAATTGGCAAGTACTGCGGGTGTTGGAAGTTCACTTAATTTGGTTTAAATAATATTGAGCTTAAAAATATATTATTGTGTTAAAAGATAAAAATAAGAGTCCAAACTTAAAAGACACAAATTCTAGAATTTTAGAAACTTTTTAGATATTTTGTAGCATAATTCTAATGGATAAACTATAATCATTAGATCAAATAAATCCTACCCACTGGTTAGGAAGTTGTTTTAGTATAAATATGTGATATCTTGCTCATTGCAACAAGCCAAAATTTAAGAAGAATAAATATAAGCAAATATTCTTTCATCATAAGGTAGCTTTTATTTCTTAGCCTAAATATCATCTTTTTCCTACAAAGAAAAATAAACCGTTTCCCAACCTCCAATTTCTAAATAACCCATTTTGACCTAAATTGAAATGAGGGCTAAATGGAATGAGTCTTAGAGTCTATATCAAGCTAACGAAAAAGAAACGACAAAGAAGTTGGTTGAGCCATGTTTTGCACGGTCTTTTCCTTCATTCTAAAAAAAAAAAAAATAACAACACTACAAGAAATGGGTGTTTTTGTAACGAAGGTTTTAATGACGATATTGTGTTGTCGCTAAAAATACTTATTGTGACAACAATTTTGACACGATTGAACATGAAATTAAACATGACGGTCTATTTGCATGATAGTCTATTGTCACTAATAACTTTTAGTTCCCTTCAAATTTTGTGCACGCCATCGCTTTCTTCTTCTTCTTTCTCTTTCTTTAATTTCCTCTGTTGAAGTTCTTTTGTTTTTCTTTTTGTTGGTTCAATTGGTAGTAATGTTTTGCATCTTCGAAAAGATAACAAGAAAGTGAATTTTCAAGATCAAAGAAATATTGTCGACGCTTACTCTATTTCACAATTGTCGGGCGATGAAAATTAGGTAGGGCTTTTGCTTTTTTTTTTTTTTTTTGTACATTTTACTTAATTAATTTTTCTAATTTTTACATTTCCCATTTGAATTTTACATTATATATAGAGGACTCTCTTCAGAGACCGTCTCACGGATCTAGATCCGTGAGATGGAGCCCCATTTAGTAAAACCCGCCACCACCCACCGAAAAGAACCGGTGCCATCATCCATTTCACGCAAAGAAAAAAATAGAGAGCCCGGCCCCGTAAAAGCCCATACCCGTTGAATCGTGCCCTAGCAATCGTCTCCTCACCGAATCCAATGAAACAGTTGTACGAGAGAAGAATTAGCTCGTGTTCTAGCAAATTTGTCTCCCCATTTCGAATCCCATGAAACATTGTCGAGAGAATAAAAATCTTAGCTCGTGTTCTCTCTTTCTCCCTCTCTCGACATCAACGAACATAAAACCTCGCCTCTTCTCGCTCGACGTCAACGCACATAAACCTCACTCGCGTTCTCTTATTGTGTCTCACGGTGACGTAAATTTCTTCTTCGATTTATCTTTTGTTGCTAAATATATGTATGAAATTGGGGTTGTTGTTGGTGTTTGTTATTGTATGAAAAACTTATTATTCTCTAATGATTTTTTCTTTTCCATCTTCTCGTGTTGGTTTTGTTGAAGAACAAAAATGGACAATATAAAAGAGCTTGCCAAAGAAGGTATGATTTCATCCATTAAGACTAAAAGTATTACTTTTATAGCTAAAAGTATCACTTTTTCTTCAATAAAAAGTATCCGATTTCTAACGAAAAATATTGCATTTAGATGTTGTCACCGTCATTGACTCTAGTGATGAGGGTGATGAAATCAAAATTGACCAAGGGATGCGTGTGATGAAATGCTCCAAGAAACCGAAGGTAATGTGTTACCTATTTTTTGTCACTTGAGTTTTTTTTAAGTATTGCTTTTCTAGTAAAAAGTATCATTTTTTCAATGAAAAGTATCGCATTTCTAACCAAAAGTGTTACGCTTAGATGTTGTCACAATTCTTAGTCTACTTTCGTGAAAATGACGAAATCAAGATATTACCACAGGATGCAAGTAATACAATGCTCCAAGAAGCTAAAGGTAATGTGTTACCTATTTTTTGTCACTTGAGTTTTTGAAGTATTGCTTTTCTAGTAAAAAGTATCACATTGCTAACCAAAAGTATTACGCTTAGATGTTGTCACAATTCTTGGTGCTAATCCCGAAAATGACAAAGTCAATATTACCACCAGAATGCAAGTGATACAATGCTCCAAAAAGTCAAGCTAATGTGCTTTCCATTTTTTATCAATTAAGTTTTTGAAGTATTGCTTTTTTATTAAAAAGTATCACTTTTCAAATGAAAAGTATCACTTTTTAGGTGAAAAGTATCACTTTTGAACTCACATTTTTAACCAAAAGTATTACGCTTATTTTGTTGTCACAATTCTTGGCGCTGCTCATGAAAATGATGAAGTCAATATTACCACACAGAATGCAAGTGATACAATGCTCCAAGAAGATGAAGGTAATGTGCTTCCCAATTTTTGTCACTTCAGTTTTTCAAGTATTGCTTTTCTAGTAAAAAGTATCACTTTTTCAATGAAAAGTATCACATTTCTAACCAAAAGTATTACATTTAGATGTCACAATTATTGCCTCTAGTGACGAGGGTGATAAAGTCAGTAATTCCAATGAGGCTGGAGTGATAATGAAGATGAAAATGAGTTTGATGTGAGTGGTTGTCTTCTACATATAACAATAAAAACAATTAAGGATATGCATCAGTTGTATTGTCGTCATGCTCGTGCTGTTGGGTTTAGTGTACGAAAATCGACTACTAGAAAATCTACAGCTGAAACAGGAGTTGTCGTTGAGAAATACTATGTATGTTCTTCTGCTGGATTTAAGCAATCTACAGCCGAAAAGAAAAAGGTTAATGTTACACGCACCGGATGTAAAGCTTCAATGAGAGTAAAGTTAAATGGAGAGGGGCTTTATGAGGTAGTTCAGTATATTATGGAACACAACCATCAACTCACAAGAAGGGAATGGAGCCATCTACATCGTTCTGAGAGAGTCATTACAAATGAAAAAGGCAAAGCTATTGAGGATATGATATCTTGTGGGATGAAAGCCACTCAATCTTACCGTTATATGGTACACGGTGCGGGGGGAGAACAATGCCTTGGTCATACTTTGAATGACCATTTGAATTTTGTTAATAGATTGAAAATGAAAGCAATAGAAGGTGGCGATGCACAGACGTTAATTGATATCTTATATCAACAAGATGTCGAAGAGGTGGATTTCTTTTTTAGAGTGAAGTTGGATGAATTTGGTAGATTATCTAATGTATTTTGGATGGATTCCATGATGAAGGAAGACTACAAGATATACGGTGACGTTATGATATTTGACACAATATATCGCACGAATAAATACAACTTGATTGGTGTGCCATTTGTTGGGGTCAACAACCACTGGAAAAACGTCATGTTTGGGTGTGCTTTTTTATCTGATGAAAAATCTGAATCAATTGAGTGGCTTTTTCAAGTCTTTACAAAATCAATGGGTGGAAAATGTCTGTAACTTTGTTCATCGATCAAGACCTACCAATAAGCAAAGGCAATTGAAAAGGTAAATACTTTATGACAATAACTCGATACTTTTTTGCAGGACACTTTTATAGCTAAAAGTGATACTTTTAGCTATAAAAGTTATACTTTAACATGAAAATCAGATACTTTTGCCTCAAAACATATATGCTTAATTTTGTTATTTTTCTTCAGGCAAGTTTTTCCTCAAACAAGGCAGGCTATGTATGTGGCACCTTCACCAGAGAGTGCTATAAGTCGGTTTGGGCGTTTGAAAAAAATAATTATTTCAAAGAAACATTCAATAAGTGTTTGATCTGGTTGTGTTGATGAAAGAGACTTTGAAACTAGTGGAATTCTATGATTTTGGAGTATGAATTGCATAATGATTCTTGGTTTCACCGCATGTATGATTTGAAGGAGAAATGGTGTACTACATTAAGCAAGGATATTTTTTCTGCGGGGATATTATCTTCACAAAGGAGTGAGAGTACGAACAACGCAATAGGATTTAATGCAAAGAAAACAACAACTCGATCAATTTTATGGAATTTTCTAAGGAACATTAAAGTGTTGGAGGAACAATGAAAAAGAAAACGAATTACACCGCTCAAGATCAATTCCGACGCCTGCACGACCATTATGATCGGAATGTTGAAACATCTTTGCTAAGGTATATACATTGACCCTTTTTAAAGAGTTTGAGAGTGAGTTTATTAAAAGTATCTCTCTTGAATGCATCATTGTGCGTGTTGAAGAAAACATCATGGTTTATGACATTTCAATGCCAAGTGATGGGGTTCTTTGTCATCGTGTGGTGTATGATTTTTTAAATATGCTCATAAACTGCTTCTTGTAAGAAATTTGAGGAGTGTGGTTTACTCGTTGTCATAGCTTAAGAGTATTTCATATGCATTCTATCTCCAAGATTCCGAGTGTTACATTGTCAAAAAATGGACAAAATTTGTCAAAACAGAGTTGTGGGGGAAGTTCAATATGATGGCCGAAAGTTCTCATAAACCGAATGATTGTGTTCTTGGCGGCATGAAATGGCACGAAACTATTATAATCTTATTCTAAAATGCCAAGACAATGAGGAGGCGAGAAGAATCATCAAGATGGCTACAATAGAGATTCTTTAGTTGTTGATGCGTTGATGAATACACTCGAATTCTACGGAACAACATGAGGTTTCTAATTCTTCTAACAAAGATATCGATCCTACACGTTCAGTTACAAAGGGGAGAAGGCAAATGATCAAGGGGCATTTTCAGCAGAAAAACAAGAAGAAGAAAAATAGTGATACAACAAGCTCACATCCATCCAAGGAGTTTGGTTCAAAGACTCCTAATCCTCGATTATTTTAGTATTCCTACTGTTTTCGTAATGAATTGTTGATTTTTAGTATTTAATTATTCAGATTTTTAGTATTGAATTCTTCAGCTTTTTATAATTGAATTTTTTAGCTTCAGTTTTATAAATGATGGTGATACCTTTAACCCAAAAAATGATACTTTTGTAACAAAAAGTGATACTTTTAACCCAAAAGGTGATACCTTTCCAATGGAAAGCTATACTTTAATGAGATGATACTTTTTTTAACAAAAAGTGATACTTTTAACCCAAAAAATTATACTTTTGTAACAGAAAGTGATACCTTTAACCCAAAAGGTGATACTCAATGGAAATCTATACTTTAATGAGATTTTTTAACAATAAATGATACTTTTAACCCAAAAACGATACTTTTGTAACAAAAAGTGATACTTTTAACCCAAAAGGTGATACTTTTGCAATTGAAAGCTATACATCATGAGATGATACTTTTTTAACAAAAAGTGATACTTTTAACCCAAAAAATGACACTTTTGTAACAGAAAGTGATACTTTTAACCCAAAAGGTGATACTCAATGCAAATCTATACTTTAATTAGATTATACTTTTTTAACAAAAAGTTATACCTTTAACCCAAAAAACAATAGTTTTTAAATAAAAGCAACTAATCCTCGATTATTTAGTAGTTGTTTTAGTACACAAACTTATAAATGATGGGGATACTTTTAACACAACAAACAATACTTTTTTTTAACAAAAGGTGATACTTTTAAAACAAACAACGATACTTTTTAAAACACAAAGTGATACTCTAATAAGCCCATATTTCGAAATCGTCAACAAAATGCTCGAACATTACAAATGTGCTTATTCACAACCACACCAACTTACAAAATGTGAAAACAACTTTCTGTCATCTTCCCAGCAAATCATACAACCAAAAAAGATACACCAAAATACTATTCAATACATATCAATGTAACTTGCACCAAACTAATTTATACATGCATAAAAATTAGAAACAATTCTTCTCTTTCATTCTCTACCAAGCCCTATACATACATCAATCAGCTTGTTGATTTATAAATTCAATTGCTTCCTTCTCAACTTGCACTCTTAATTCATTTCACCGACCGAGAACAATCGTTGCGCAAGTTAAGTCCTTAATTAAGCGCTGCTCACCAACCTTCAATGAAAATAAGATAAAACAAAGGTAAAATAAATATTTTTACGTGCATTAAGAAAACACCGAAATTTAATCTAATCTAATTTGCGTTGTTCACCAATCTAGTCTAATTTTATAACCAGCAAAAACATTCATACCTTACGCAAATCTGGTTCTGAGTAAACAAGCCCCTGGAAATTTTCCATGTGGTGCATTAAGAAAACACCACAGTCAATGTTGGCTATTTTTCTTTGCCATGGAAATTTGACATTATCAAATACATATTTTGCAACATCACCGGCCTTAGGGTGGTTTTTCTCCTTCAAGAAAATGCGCATTTTCTCTCGCTAAAAAAAAAAAAAAAAGAGAAATCACACTCTTGAGTGATACTTTTCACTTCAAAGTATAACAAATAATGAGTAATACTTTTCATATGAAAAGTATCACTTTTCATATGAAAAATGATACTTTCCAGTTAAAAAGTGATACTTTTCACTTCAAAGTATTACAAATAATGAGTAATACTTTTCACTTGAAAAGTGATACTTCTCATATGAAAAGTGACACTTTTCACTTAAAAAGTGATACTTTTTACTTCAAAGTATTACAAATAATGAGTAATACTTTTCAAGTGAAAAATGATACTTTTAATATGAAAAGTGATACTTTTCACTTAAAAAGTGATACTTTTCACTTCAAAGTATTACAAATAATGAGTAATACTTTTCAAGTGAAAAGTGATACTTTTCATGTGAAAAGTGATACTTTTCACTTCAATGTATTACAAATAATAACATGAAAACTGACATTAATAATAACATCAACTAAATAATTTACCACCAATTTTGCTAGACTAATATAGTCAGGAGCAACATTTTCATTATGCACCAAATTATCCAGATATTGCACTTTGACATCAACAAAATTGATGACAACACAGATATAATGTTGCATGTAGCAAATTGGCACAAAAATCTGCATTTTTAAGAAAAATCAGGACAAAAATCTGCATTTTATAAGAAGAAAAGCTAAATTCCAGAGCAAATCATGAAAGATATTCTTACGAAATCTACGGTGCTGAGGTCTCGGCTGTTTCCACTTGAGATCCAATGATTCCATGAATCTCTCAAATTTTTACTGTTATTCTGCCCTTTATCTCCAATGAAAAGCTTTTCAAAGTACATCTGTTGCAGAAGTGTGATACTTTTAAGATTAAAATTAATACTTTTAAAGCATAAAATGACACTTTTAAATAAAACTTACAGAATGTTGAGCATGGAAGTAAAAGTAGTTCGTTGCTGGTCTTTTGTTAAGCAACATAGCCCATGTGTCTATGATGCTTATGTGGATCATCATTGAATCGCAATGTCATGATGCCATCGTTAAATGCAATATAAAACCCCAAAGATGTGCAAAAGCGTTTGAACAAAAAAATTAAAAACAATTAATAAAACAAGAAAATGGATTTGAACTGAAATTAAAGGTAATTTATAAAAACAATTTACTTACTCGATAAATTTTTGTGATTGAAAAAGCAATAATCAATAATATCTTGCTCCTTCCTCGCAAGAATTTGAGGTCGCTTCTTGTGTTTTTTCATGAAAATGGACTTGAATTCAACCTTTGGATCAATATGCCATGGTTCGCCCAAAGATTCTAAAGATCCTCTCCTCGCTTCTTCATCCACAACTTCTTCGCCGATTTCTTCACCAACTTCTTCCCCTATTTGTTTGCCTCGAATCTTCCTCTTCTTCACCGGCCTTTTTCTTAACTAACCTCCAGGGATAAGGAGCTCAAAATTTGGCATTTGAGCTGCCAAATTCTTCATCAATTTAAAGTTTTCAACAACTTTATCAATCAACGCGTGCACCTTCGAAGTCCGAGAAGAATCGGCTTTTTGAGAGATTGACGAAAAGCGGAGATGAAATCAGTATCTTTCTTCTCTTGGGTCATCTCATTTTTCAATTTTTCGAACTCGTCCATATGGAATTGTGTCACAAGATTAAATTTCTCTTGCACATCAAAAAAGCCTTGCGAACATTCTACAAAAATAAGAAGAAATATGTTAATATTTGACATGAAAAGTGATACTTTTCACATGAAAAGTGATATTTTTCACTTCCAAGTATTACAATGATTAGTAATACTTTTCAAGTGAAAAGTGATACTTTTCACTTGAAAAGTGATACTCTTCCCTTCAAGTAAAAACTGATACTTTAAATGAACTTACATCCCTAGCCAGCTTCTCCACCTCGTCATCGTCGAGCTCCTTCCCCTTTGGTAGTTTCCAATTTATATACTCATCATCACCAACCGCCTCTTTCTCAACCGTGCATTTATTCCTCGAGCAAACGGGGTATGCATCCGTTACCCATTCATTCACTTTGCCCTAGCACAAAGAATAGAGCTTTCTTGCTTTATTCTTTTCCTCACTTATCAAGGGTCCAATGAGATATCAGCGGTAGTGTGGATGGTTCAGCGTTTCCCTGCCACTTCAATCTATGGAAATACAAAAACAATAAAACCAAAACACACCCATTTGATGTATTTAGCCTGGGGTTGCTATTGTATTTGTCCACCCCTGTGCACATATTTTTTAAAACATACGAACACCAGTCATAATCCCCTATTTTCTCCACTCAATGACTGGTCTAATCGCATGCAAGTCGACTTTCCGATTCGTCCTCGAGTCAAAAAAAAAGACAAGCATAAATAACAAAAAGCGCTTAAAGTCATCGCCACCATCCACCAACCCGCTCTCAATCACATTCTTAACCTTGTAAACCAAACATTCCCCGTCGATGTCGTACTTCTCCTTCAACTCACAAATCAACCGAATATACTCTCCTCGATCCAATTCCGTAACATCATTCCTAATTTTATTGGGCAATAAAAAAAAGATCACATATGTCATCCGATGTGACAACAAAAATCGTATTGTCGAACTTCAACATCCGACTGGTACCATTAAAATTCTTTACCGTTGATTTTTAACAATACCCAGGGAATCTTTGAATCGATACGAAGACTCAAAGAAACCTCCAAATCCTATATCGACAACATCAACCTTTTGTCGATATGTCAATTTTTTCTTAAACTCACATAAATCTTTGGGTTTACATTGGGCGATGAAGTCTCTACAACACTTAAATAGTTATACTTTTAATAACATTAACATGCAAATAGATATGAAAAGTGATACTTTTAATACAAAAAGTGATACTTTTAATACAAAAATTGATACTTCTATATGAAAGTATTTCTCATAACACGTAAAAATATGTTCAAAGTGATACTCGTTAAGTGATACTTTTAATACGTAGAAAGTGATACTTCTATATGAAAGTATGTTAAAAGTGATACTCGATTTATGTGATACTTTTAACAGGAAAATTGATACTTTTAACACGTAAAGTGATACTTTTCACATAAAAAGTGATACTTCTATATGAAAGTATACTTTTAATACAGAAAGTGATACTTTTAACACATAAAGTGATACTTCTATAGAAAAGTATGTTAAAAGTGATACTTAGTTATGTGATACTTTTAACAGAAAAGTGATACTTTTAACATAGAAAGTGATACGTTTATCACGAAAGTGATACTTCTATATGAAAGTATTTCCATAACACAAAAATATGTTAAAAGTGATACTCGGTTATGTGATACTTTTAACACGAAAGTGATACTTTCAACACAAAAGTGATACTTTACACATGAAAAGTGATACTCCTATACGAAATTATATGTTACCTGGATTTTCGCCTTTTCTCTACTTCAAGTTACCTCCACATCGAGATTTTCCTATCATCTCCACCGCAAAGAAATACAATCAAACAAATTAGCACGGAAACATCAAAACAACACAATATAATCATGCATTAAACAAATGACTATACCTAGTTTAGTCTTCCTCTTCTTTTTCAGCCTTTTGTGGTACTTTTCTCTTCTTTGGAATAGGCTTTGAATCTTTTGCTTGAATATTTTCATTTTCCTTATCTTTCCTTTTTCAGAATACCTTTTTCATTTCTCGTAGCGAGTTTCTTTTTTTTTTTTCTAGGAGAAACTATCTTGCGTCTTTGTCATTTTGTAATATCCTATCTCAGGGACAATCGGGATACGAATACGAGGTGTTTTAGTATATTCTTCCATAATCACAGAGGATATGTAAATGTGCACAAACAACGTTTTTAGTTTACAACGCAAAAATATAAAAAAAAAACCACGATTAAAATCTTTGAAAATATATAAATCTAATAAGAAGAAATTAACATGACTACTTTATGAATACTAAAATGAATTTTGCATAAAAACTCATAAACCCTAAACAAAATCGAGAACATAACAACCCCAACACAAGAAAGAATCAAAAATCGAACAAAAATGGAAGAAAAATGAAGAAAAATGGAAAAACTCGAACACCAACACCACCCCCTTGAACACTAACACCAACCCCGAACACCAACCCTAAATAAAATGAGAACATAAAAACTCTAAAAACTAAACAAAAAACGAAAAAAAAAAAAACAAAGAAAAAGGGTAGAAAGCGCATGGTTGACAAATCACAAGAAAAATTGAACTAAAAAATCAAGAAAAACGGAAGAAAAAAACTATAAAAACTCAAGAAAAATGGAAAATATAACTTACCGTTGACAAATTGAGGAATCGCGCAAGAGAATTGAGCGAAAATCAGAGAGAAAATGGAGAGAAATCGAGCGAAATTCCAATTTGTGGAGGGAGAGATGAAACAGGGGAGAAAGGGTTTAAGGGAACTTTGGAGGGAAAATAGTAGGGTTAAAATTGTGAATGGGCGCGGGTCGGTTAATTTGGGGCGGGTAGGTCGAGGATTAGGCGCGGGTCCGGGTGGGCTGGCGGGTTTTAGTAAAATGGGGCTCCGTCTCACGGAACTAGATCCGTGAGACGGTCTCACGCAAGTTTTTGTGTTATATATATAGGGATGTGATCTCGTACAACAACCTCTTACTATATGACAGTGTCGATTGTTCTCATCCATCCACACCCTTTAATCAATGGTCCAAATTCCTATTAAAAATACATGATTTATCAATTAATTAATAGGTAGATAGGGCAAATGAGTAACTAGCAAAATGGTGTAATAAATACTTCCATGGTGACGCCCTACAATCAAGAGATTCATCAATATCATGTTTCCATAACTGATTATCACATAATCATAGCACAAACCGTCTTCCTCCACCTTCTCTCTGCTCCTGCAAAACACAAATAAATAAATAAACCATGCAACAAAAAAATCCAAGCTATCTACAAATTCATGAACAAAGAACGAGGTGTACACCATGCAGGAAAAATATGCTCATTCACATAAAAGTGACATGTGAATGAACAATACAGAAGGAAAAGCGGATTTGAAAGAGTGAATACTCGTATGTGTAATTCTCATACGAAAATAACAAAATTACAATCATGCAATATTATCTACGATTTTGTAAAAACAAATATGTTTACAACTTGTTTATTCAATCACACCTTTAAATAACATACTAACTAGCATGTAGTATGTGTTTTTTATGTATAATTTATAAAAACGATGAACAAACTTTAAAACACGGCTATGTTGAAAAGTTACAACTTAATTTTTGTCAAATATGAAAAATGATGCACAACTAGTTTTTTTTTTTGTGATGTATATATAATGTATATGTAATAATACACAATTAGTATAATTTGGTGGGTATATAGTACGTGAATAATAAGCATTAGGTATAACAATATTTATAAGATCTTTTGCATGAATAAGATAATGGTGCATGCTTAGCTATTATTTGAGAAGTATGTCAATTAGTCACCATGAAATAAACGTAGTAATTTGATGCTTATTTAGGTATAAAGTTATTCATAATATGGTGCATAGATAAGCATACAATGGTGTATGTTTATTTGTTATTTGATAAATGTATGCCAATTAGTCGGTCATGACATAAACATTGTAGTTTGAAGCTTATTTTGGTATACATATATTCATAAGATGGTGCATAGATAAGCATGCAATGATGTACGTTTTTCTTGTTATTTGAGAGAGTATGCCTTGATGCTTATTTAGGTTTTTTAAATATATTGGCAATATGGTGCATATATAATTGAACAATGGTGCATTTTTGCTGTTGTTTGCAAAAGTATGCCAATTTAGTCCACCATGAAATAAACATTGTAGTTTGATGCTTATTTGTACTTACACAGTGCATAATATTACAAAACTTGTGCAGATTTAATTGATGAAAATATCCAATAGGTTGAAGTATGAGAGCACATTGTAATATCCCCTGCCTCTACCAAGTACTGGATACCTGAAATAGAACAAGATAAAATACCATGAATAGGCATGCAATTTACCACAATGGAGAAAGGTATGCAATTTTATAGGGAATACGACAAATGATGCGGCTTCAACATACAAATAAGCACCTCTAGAAAATTTAAAAATAAAGAGATCCGATTGCAATACATTGTGTGTAACCGAGAGGGCTACAAACATACAACAACTATGGGGTCTGGAGAGGGAAGCAATACACATACAAATCAACACAATATTCGCAAGCAGGTGAATTACCGATTGATTTCAAGAATTTTAAAAGATATTTGATGGCATACATACGAGGTGCAAACGCACAATTAATAATGGAAAAATTCTTGAAAAAAAGAGACGTGTCCAAGAATGGTCTTTAGTTATGACATGGATGAACATGACCAACTGACGAGACTGTTATGGACAGACTCTATTTCAGTATGCAATTATGCAATGTTTAGGGATGTAATTTCATTTGATGCCACTTACAATACAAACAAGTCAGTTAGAAAAACTATATGGCATATATAGATCACATTGTGTGTACATATATGAATGTTATGGTATACGTTTACTGAAACAATGATATAATTCAAATATATTTGTTCTCAATAGGAAAATACAGTTCATACGTAGATCAATACTTGTGTATAAATATATATAAAATGGTGTACTTTTACTATGACAATGATGCATTTCAAATTACGTGTTCCCGGTACAAAATGGTTTCGCACCGTTCACAAGCGTTGACATTCATGGTCACGTGTTACAATTGCATGTGGGAGTTTTAAGTATTACAAAATTAAACACTATTGAGTTAAATATTTTCTTCATTATTGAAGAAATATGTCCAAGAAAATTATGCCAAAAACACAATTTACATTCAACGTTTCCACCAATATATGTATATACACTTGTCATTTTCGAACAAATTTGTGTTTATATAGCTAGTTTGATATTTTACATAATGTTGATATTTGGTGGTTTTTTGTGTTTGGGTTTATATCGGTGGTTGAATGGATACATTGTGGTGTTGATATTAGGTAAATATTGATATTATTGTTGAGTAATGTTGATATTGTTATTGGTGAATACAAGTTTAAAAAAAGGATAGTAAAATAAAAACAAAAAATGGAGTTTTTTTTACGACAAAATTCATAATAAATAATCTTCCAGTACAAAAGCTCTTGTGACAACACATGACGAAACAAAAATATTAAATCACAAAAAGTGTTTTTGTGACAACATTCGATCTTTTGAGACAACTTTTTGTTGTCACAAAAACCTTTTTCTAGTAGTTTAATTTAACAACATGTAACAACCTAACAACTCAGCTTTATGCCGAGTTCACTACTAAACATCGTCGTTTGGAGGAACGCTCTCTTGGAGTTAAAAACGGACTACAACACTTCAAAGTGGAGAACACGATTTACATCCAAAATTAGAAATACAACTCTAGAGATGGAAATATGACTTGGAAACTCTGTCATTATCTCGTAACAACACCAATCCCCTTAAAATTGATCTTGTCCTCAAGATACAAAATGAGTATACAAACGGGCCATCTCATCAAAATCTTCCTAGGTGGCCTCCTCTACGGGTAAATGAGCCCATTGCACCAATTCCTGAGGCACTCCAAGGTTATTACGCTTAACCAATCTCCTATCCAGGATAGCTACAGGGTGTAAAACTATTCTACCCGCCTCATCAAACATGGCAAGTCACTAGATACAAAATCATTTTGCACCAATCTTCTTTTTAATAAGGAGACGTGAAGACTGGATGAACCTTCGCACGAGATGGTAACTGAAACATGTAGGCCACCTCTCCCACCAGCTGAAGTACCACAAACAGACCCGCAAACTTTGGGCTTAGCTTCCACAACTTTGGAATTATGCAAAGAAAGTTGTCTATATGGCTTAAGTTTCAAATAGACCAAATCACCCACCTGAAACACTCTCTCCGCCTGTTCCTATGGCCATCCTTTTCATTATGTCTTGTGTGCGGTGTAAACATTCCTTCAATAACTCTTTGAATTAATTGCCGACCACTGTAAAGTTTGTTCCACTCCAATAACACTAGTACTCCGATCTTGGGATAAAGTTAGTGGGGTGGGTTTATACCCATATAAAGCCTCAAATGGTGACATTTGAATAGTAGAATGACAACAATTGTTAGACCAATATTCAACATACACCAACCAATGGAACCATTGCTTAGGGTTAGCTCCATGCATGCACCTTAAGTAGGATTCCAAACACTAATTAACATTTTTGGTTTGGCCATCCGTTTGAGGATGGTAAGCGGTACTCGGGTGATGAGTGACCCCAAGGACCCGAAACGATTCTTTGCCCAAAATTGACTAGTGAAAACTTAATACCTATCGATCACCATGGTCCGAGGTAGACCATGCAATCTATACACCACTTCCAAAAAATGTTGAGCTACGATGTAATTTCATTTGATGCCACTTACAATACAAACAAGTCGAGTTAGAAAAACTATATGGCATATATAGATCACAATGTGTGTACATATATGAATGTTATGGTATACGTTCTCGAAACAATGATATAATTCAAATATATTTGTTCTCAATAGGAAAATACAAAGTTCATACGTAGATCAATACTTGTGTATAAATATATATAAAATGGTGTACTTTTACTATGACAATGATGCATTTCAAATTCGTGTTCCCGTGTACAAAATGGTTTTCGCACCGTCACAAGCGTTGACATTCATGGTCACCGTGTTACAATTGCTTGTGGGAGTTTTAAGTATTACAAAATTAAACACTATTGAGTTAAATATTTTCTTCATTATTGAAGAAATATGTCCAAGAAAATTATGCCAAAAACACAATTTACATTCAACGTTTCCACCAATATATGTATATACACTTGTCATTTTCGAACAAATTTGTGTTTATATAGCTAGTTTGATATTTTACATAATGTTGATATTTGGTGGTTTTTGTGTTTGGGTTTATATCGGTGGTTGAATGGATACATTGTGGTGTTGATATTAGGTAAATATTGATATTATTGTTGAGTAATGTTGATATTGTTATTGGTGAATACAAGTTTAAAAAAGGATAGTAAAATAAAAACAAAAATGGAGTTTTTTTTTTACGACAAAATTCATAATAAATAATCTTCCAAAGACAAAAGCTCTTGTGACAACACATGACGAAACAAAAATATTAAATCACAAAAAGTGTTTTTGTGACAACATTCGATCTTTTGAGACAACTTTTTGTTGTCACAAAACCTCTTTTTCTAGTAGTTTAATTTAACTACAAGTAACAACCTAACAACTCAGCTTTATGCCAGTTCACTACTAAACGTCGTCGTTTGGAGGAACGCTCTCTTGGGTTAAAAACGGACTACAACACTTCAAAGTGGAGAACACGATTTACATCCAAAATTAGAAATACAACTCTGAGATGGAAATATGACTTGGAAACTGTCATTATCTCGTAACAACACCAATCCCCTTAAAATTGATCTTGTCCTCAAGATACAAAATGAGTATACAAACGGGCCATCTCATCAAAATCTTCCTAGGTGGCCTCCTCTACGGGTAAATGAGCCCATTGCACCAATTCCTGAGGCACTCCAAGGTTATTACGCTTAACCAATCTCCTATCCAGGATAGCTACAGGGTGTAAAACTATTCTACCCGCCTCATCAAACATTGGCAAGTCACTAGACACAAAATCAGCTGCACCAATCTTCTTTTTTAATAAGGAGACGTGAAGACTGGATGAACCTTCGCACGAGATGGTAACTGAAACATGTAGGCCACCTCTCCCACCGCATTGAAGTACCACAAACAGGACCCGCAAACTTTGGGCTTAGCTTCCACAACTTTGGAATTATGCAAAGAAAGTTGTCTATATGGCTTAAGTTTCAAATAGACCAAATCACCCACGAAACACTCTCTCGCTTGTTCCTATGGCCATCCTTTTCATTATGTCTTGTGTGCGGTGTAAACATTCCTTCAATTTTGAATTAATTGCCGACCTGTAAAGTTTGTTCCACTCCAATAACACTAGTACTACGATCTTGGGATAAAGTTAGTGGGGTGGGTTTATACCCATATAAAGCCTCAAATGGTGACATTTGAATAGTAGAATGACAACAATTGTTAGACCAATATTCAACATACACCAACCAATGGAACCATTGCTTAGGGTTAGCTCCATGCATGCACCTTAAGTAGGATTCCAAACACTAATTAACATTTTTGGTTTGGCCATCCGTTTGAGGATGGTAAGCGGTACTCGGGTGATGAGTGACCCCCAAGGACACGAAGCGATTCTTGCCAAAATTGACTAGTGAAAACTTAATACCTATCATCACCATGGTCGAGAGGTAGACCATGCAATCTATACACCACTTCCAAAAAATGTTGAGCTACGATGTAATTTCATTTGATGCCACTTACAATACAAACAAGTCGAGTTAGAAAAACTATATGGCATATATAGATCACAATGTGTGTACATATATGAATGTTATGGTATACGTTCTTCTAAAAAACAATGATATAATTCAAATATATTTGTTCTCAATAGGAAAATACAGGTTCATACGTAGATCAATACTTGTGTATAAATATATATAAAATGGTGTACTTTTACTATGACAATGATGCATTTCAAGTTACGTGTTCCCAGGTACAAAATGGTTTCGCACCGTTCACAAGCGTTGACATTCATGGTCACCGTGTTACAATTGCTTGTGGGAGTTTTAAGTATTACAAAATTAAACACTATTGAGTTAAATATTTTCTTCATTATTGAAGAAATATGTCCAAGAAAATTATGCCAAAAACACAATTTCGTGGTGCAAAATGTGAGAACTTGGTAAACCTATCCACCACCACCAAAATAACATTATAACCATTGGAAGTTGGCAATCGATCTATAAAATCCATGGATACATGCTTCTAAGCTCGATCAGGAATGGGTAATGGTTGGAGAAGATCCCCAGGTTTTTGCGTTTCATGCCTACATAGTTGATTTCGATGGCAACACAGATGAATCATGTCGATTACCATTTGTTTAATATTAGGCCACCAAAACACACTTTTAATTCGATGAATAGTCACGGTTTGCCCGAATGACCTCTTTCTCCGGACTCATGCATATAACGGACTATATTAGTTCTCAAATCAGTTTTTGCCCCCACATATAATTTGCTATTGTACTTCAATAAGCCTTCTTTATAAGAATAAAAAGACACGTCATAAGGACGAGCAATACAATCAACTATTGCTTCTTATGCCAAGGTATCTTGTTCATAAGTCGAGTTGAATCCCTTCCATCCATATAGACTTTAAGAGAGAAATAGCATAACAATGTTGGGAAGGAAACTCTACCTTGATAATGCATCCGCATCTTTATTCTCGACTCCCTTTTTGTACTCAATCTCGTAATCAAAACCCAATAACTTGGTCATGTATTCATGTTGTAGAGGATGGAAACTTTCTATTCCAATATAAACTTCAAGCTTTGTTGATCGGTTTTGATGATAAAGTGATCGTGCAACAAATATGCTCTCCATTTTTCTACGGCCATGATGATAGCTAGAAACTCCTTCTCATATATAGACAATCCCAAATGCTTGTTACTCAAATCCTTACACAAAGGTAGGCCAAGGGATGGCCTTCCCGCATTAACACCGCACCCAACCCATAATAGCATGCATCGGTCTAAACAATAAATGATTTGGAAAAATTAGACAACTATAGTACATGGGTTGTGGACATAGTACATTTAAACCACGAAAAGCCTCCTCGATTGCACTATCTCAAATAATTGACCCTTTTGTGAGATTGGTGAGGGGTTTAGCAATAATTCCATAGTTTCTCACAAATTTTATGTAATACCCGATTAATCCCAAAAATCCTCTTAGAGTCTTTATATTGTGCGGACTTGGCCATTCTTGCATAACTTGAATCTTACGAGTGGTCTGCTGCCACTCCTTTCCCGGTGATAATATGTCCCAAATATTCAACGGTATTCGCCCAAAGTTACATTTAGAACCCTTGGCAAATCGATGCTCTAGAGGTAAGAAGTACCGGTTTGAAGTGAACTCGTGATCCTCCATTCCCTTGATATAGAAAAGGATATCATAAAAAAACCAACATAAAACTCCTCAAATATTACCTAAACACTTTATCCATCATGGCTTGGAAGGTAGCTGGTGCATTGGTTAGACCAAATGGCATTACTTTAAACTGATATAAACCATAAACAATGACAAAAGTTGCTTTTGCGACATCATTGGGGTGTACCCTTAAAGTGTGAGCTCTGGACCGTAAGTATATTTTAGAAAAAATTGTAGCTCCTCGCTTATCCAATAGATCATCTATCAATGGTATAGGAAAGTTGTCTTTAACAATCGATGAAGTCAAGCTTCATATAGTCTACACAAAACCTTCAAATGCCATCTTTCTTCTTGACTAATAGAAGCTGGCGATGAGAAAGGACTCTTACTAGCTTTGTATGATACCTCCTGTAACATCTGTTGCACCATTTTCTAAATCTCTACCCTCTGCATATAGGGATATCTATAAGTATGCATTTTAAATGGTCTATGCCAGGTTTTAATGTAATTTTGTGGTCTTGCTCCTTATTGGCGGCGATCCGTTGGTGTCTCGAATAATCCAAAGCAAATTCGGCTAAGAGAGTGTGTAACTCCTCAAAGACGGTCATAATCCTTCTTAGCTCCAACCACGTAATAAAGCACGAGACATCCACAAACTTTAGATTTACCCTGAATAAACATCCTTTTAAACTCGTTTCGAGACATCATCTACAAAGTTGTTTTCCTTTAATCCCTTCCAAAATTACCGTTCCTTGATGCCCTTGAAAGTGTATATTATCTTTGCTCAAAACCAAAAGTTATTGGACCTAAATGTCTCAAGAAATCGACCCCAACCACCATATCACATCCTCCCAACTTGAGTAGCCCTTTGGTGTAAACATGCAACCTCTCATACTCCATACAAACACGGAGCATTTAGCATTGCAATTGATCTTATTGCCATCTGCCACCGTGACCAATTTTGGAGTAGTAAATTCCACAACACATCCCAATCTCTTTGTCGTATTAGGGTCTAGGATACTATGAGAACTGCCGGTGTCCACCAAAATAGTAATTTGTTGTTTCTCACTTATTCCTATGACCTTGATAGTATCTGGTGACATTTGTCCCACTAAAGCACTTACTGAAATGTGGTATTCCTCATGTACATTATCATCTTCTTTTAATTCCACTTCTTCCTCCATTGGTTCCTCGAACAAAATGACAAAGAGTTTTTTACATTTGTGTCCTAAATGAAATGGCTCATCACAGCTAAAACATAAATTCTTCTTCCTCTTAACATCCAGCTCTTCAGGTGTGAGTCTCTTCACTGGAGGAGTTTTATCTTGATTAAATGCTAAATTCTTATTTCTCATGGATACAGCCCCATCATTCTGTCGTCCTTTACAAGGGTTTGGATTTGAAAATCCTTGATCATGTTGGTTCCTCTGTTCTCTTTCACCTTATTTGCCAACATGACTTCTTGTTTCCTTGCCAGTTTCATGGCTTCGATTAGATTTTGCGGATTAAGTAACTCCAACATCTGTCTGATTTATGCTTCTGATCCACCGATGAAACTTTCCACGAAATATTCTTTTAAATGTGTTATATTTATTTTATCGAGCATAAATGCTCTTAGTTCTTCAAATTCAAGATATAGTCATGCACCATTCTCTCCTGCCGGTTTGTTAAATTGCCCAATAACAAGACTACCTTCTTCATTCAAAAATCGGTCTAACACATACCGGTAAATTTCTCCCATGACATGTTTTCTTTTCCGTCAATATATTCCAGATACCAGTGATCAACTATCCCATCCATATTCATGCCCACCGTTACAATTTTCTCAAAATCAGACAATGCATTATACAGTAAATATTTATTGCATTTTTGCAGCCATAAGCGAGGATTCTCTCCGTTGAATTTTGGAAATTCAAATTTAGGAATACGAGTGCTAATCAAATTTAAATGCTCAACATTACGCATATTAGGGGGAGTAGTAAGTACATCGGTTTCATTTCGACCTCAGTAAATGACCGGTGATGTAGTCATTGCATTTGTATTCACATTTTCCTTCCCCATAGTTGTAGCTGCTGCAATTTCCTTAATCTTTTCGTTCATTGTCTTCGAAAAAATATCCTCCACCGCATGTGTAAACACTTCCATTCGAAGTGTGAGCTCCTCCATCTGTTTCTTCATCATAGTCTAAAACTCGGCTTGATTTTGTGCGATTTCTCCCAGCTATGTTTCCATCATTTCCATCCTATTGTTATTTTTTGCCATTAATCATTTTGTTAGAGTTTGGTGCGTGGCGGGCGCACGAGGCTAATTGATAAGAACAGAGCAAAAGATAGAAGAATAGTCGAGAAGGAAAGAGATTGAGAGCAGGAATAAATAATCAAAATTTGTTATTCATCTCCATAACTGCCAGTAACAATCGAACAACTTAGTTTTATACCAGTTCACTACTAAACATCGTCGTTTGGAGGAACACTCTCTACGGTTAAAAAACAGAATACAACACTTCAAAGTGGAAAACACGATTCACATCTAAAATTAGAAATACAACTCTAGAGATGGAAATATGACTTGGCAACTCTGTTATTAGCTTGAAACAGTGAATCGAGCAAAACTCCTTTGGTTATTCGTCCACAGTGGCACTCCACTTTTATGAGTTGAAGGTATTAGAGTTCTTCGAAACTAATTTGGAGATTTTTGCATGTTGACAAGGATGTTATAAAGGAAACCAACTTCCCTCCATTTAGGCCGTACTTGTTCATGCCACGTAGGATCCACATATGAAAATCATGTCTGGCGTGTTAAAAAAGTTGGAATCCTCTTTTAATTTGCTGATGTCATGTGTTATACATGGGTTATTCCGGTGAAAACCAATGTTCCCATAATTTTTATCCTTAAAATGATAAAGTTTAAATAGGGTAGTTTTGCGAAAAAGAAAAATATATACAACAAGACCAATTATTGTGAAAGCGATAATTGGAAGAAGCGATTCGCAATTTTCCATCTTCAATTAATTCAAAGAGTTAACCACATGAGACTTGTCCAATCGATACTTATCCAATTAATCGGTTGAACCCTTTTATCGGGAAAAAAATATTTACTAGGATATCATGGTTGTCATTTTTACGTATCCATACATGAACAATATTCAAAGTGCGTCTTCTCTTGATACTTTCTATCTATAGACCAATTCTCAAAACTAACGATAATGATTGGATGATATATGCCACTCTTCCATACAAAATTTGCATATGATAGTTAAGAAAAACAAACCTAATAGCTACACAAAAGTGCATGTCACTCCAAAGCAAGAATCGATCGGTCCAATTTCTTCTAGGAATTGATGAAATCTTTAGATGATGAAAACTAGCTTGCAACAAACTAAACAAGGTTATAGAATCTTTAGGTTGTCTTAGGAAGACTCATCCAAAGTTCAAGTCGGTTATTATCGGAGAAAAAATTCAAAGCATATATGTAATTTAGAGTAATTAATTGAACTTACAATCGTGATGGAGGGAAAGTTATACCGGTTGATGGATCACATAGGTATTGTATGATAAAGTGGGACGCTTGCACCATAGCAGGTCTCGTGGATCATAAATAATGGAATGAGTCGCTCAATAATGGCTTGGACCTCATGGGCCAATTGGAAGTATTTGGGTCCAATAGTGAATAATTGTTGAGAATAGAAATGTAAACTGATTTCATATTTGTGAATTGCATTTCTGAGAGGAGTTTACACCTTATTTATAGAGAGGAGGCTGGGTGTGCATGTGTATGCAATTTGGGTGTGCGTGTGTCTGATTGTAACTAACAACTAACAAAATAACTAACTCTAACAAAGTGATGTAACTAACTTTGAACCTAATTACAAACTACGGTCTATCAATATCACAATATACCCTGACCAATGAATGTCTAGTTTGATATCTTTTGGAGAAGCAAGAGTCAATTTAGAACACAACATCCGGAACCTAGAAGCATAGGGATTTAGTGAACATGTCGCAATTTGTTCTTGAGAGGTACAAATCGAACATCGATAGTCTTGGCAAGAACCTTTTCTCGAACGAAATGCACGTCTATTTTGATATGCTTAGTGCGAGCATGGAAAACGGGGTTGGAGGCCATGGTCACGCACTTTGATTATCACACCATATCAATAAAGGAGACTCCACTATCAATCCTAATTCCTAAAGTAAAGTCGAAGCCACACAAGCTCTATTGTAGTGTCGGCAAGTGAGCGATACTCACTTTCAAGATACTACTCCAGGGAGACAACAGTTTGTTTCTTAGAACTCCAACCGAGAAGGTTTGGACCAAAATAAATGCAATGCCCCACCAGTAGACCTCCTATCATCCGTGCTACTGGCCCAATCAGTCGAGAAAAAGCTTCCAAAGAACATCCTCAGAGTAGGGTAAAAAGCAATACCAATAGAGTGGTGCCCCTAAGATACCTCAATAAATGTTTGCAAGCTTGCCAATGAAGAAGTGTAGGGGCATGGGAGAAGCTGGTTGAGCTTATTAACGACAAAGGAAATGTCAAGTCGAGTTAAAGTCAAATATTGCAAAGCTCCGGCAACACTACGATAAAAATAAGGCTTATCAAAGCTGGCACTATCAAGCGGAGAGAAAGCTTGTGAGTTGTCTTTGCTAGGAGTGGAACAAAGGCTTACAATCAACCATATTAGTCTTAGACAACAAATCCTCAATGTCTTAGTCTGTGTAAGAACAAGACCCTTAGAGGACCTTGTAGCCTCCAAACCCAAGAAGTAACTGACTTCTCCCATTATTTTTAAAGCAAACTTTTGACCCAAAACTGAGATCACATGCATAACCTCAATGGAATCCTCCCCATCAATAGTATGTCATCAACATACACCAAAAAGAAAAACCACTTACCCAAGAATTTTTCTGAAAAAGAGGGAACTATCGACACCAGACTCTTGAAAGCCTAGTGAGACAAGAATGCCTTTGAGCTTATCAAACCATGCCCGATGGGCCTGTTTTAAACCATAGAGAGATTTATGAAGCTTGCAAACATAATACGGATGTAAGGAATCAGTAAAACCAGCAGGTTGTGCCATAAAAACTTGCTCATTCAAGTCACCATTTAGAAAGGCATTATTAATGTCAATTTGTTGAATGGACCAGTTGTGTGTAACAACAAGACAAAGAATGTGCCTGATAGTAATTGGTTTCACAACCGGACTGAAAGTTTCAAAGAAATCAACCCCAGCAGTCTGTTCAAAACCTTGAGCTACAAGTCTAGCCTTGAATTTATCCACACTTCCATCGAGCATTTGTTTTAAATTTTAAAGACCTATTTATTCTTGATAACACTCATATATGGGGTAGGGAACAAGAGACCACATATTATTACGCATCAATGCATCAAACTCAACTGCATAGCATCCTTCCACAGGATCTTTGAAAGCCTTAGTGATGAGCAAGGCTCTAAGGCGACAAAAGGAAGAGAGAAAAAGCTTTGGGCTTGAGATGGCCAAGTTTTGATCTTGTGACCATGGAATGAGTGGAAATATAAGTAAGAAAAGAAGATGGAGGAATAGCGAAGAAGAGGGAGGAGAAGGAGAAAGAGAGGAAGTGGCGTTGAGGATGGGGAACGAGGAGGGAACCTACGGTGGAAAGGAAGAAAGATCCACCTGTTAGATAAATGTTTTTATCATGATTTTGATGATTATGTTCGATTTTGTTCAAATACGTTTTTAAACCAAAACTATGTCCCTAAATATTGTCTAAATACTTCCGATCAACTTAAAATGTTTTTACTATTTTTTGAGTATTTATTGAAGTTTATTTTCAATAAAACATTGGACAACACATTTGTTTCAGCTCGACCGGTCGCCCTATAGGACAACCCGTGCACGAGTTGGTGAGAAACGAGAAAAATGGGACTTGAGAAAAAAAGTAGGCGGCGCCGGTCGACCAGGTAGGCGGCCGGTGCGGTCGGCCGGTCGATCGGCGGGCGACCTGCACGCAAGTTGGATTTTTCTTCCAGACTTCTCTGTTTCGTAAAATCGTCAAGGGCAACCGGTCACGTCCGGGGCGACTAACGTCGCACCCCTTCGACCGGTCTCCCTGTGTAAAAATTCGCAGAATTCAATTTCAATCTTATCTCTGCGGCCAGAACGGTCGAACCCATGTTTATCGACAAACTATCAGTTGCGTTTTGGACAACTTTTCCCTATTTTGTGGGATTGATTTCTAACTATATTGATCATTTTAAATGGTTTCTTTTGTAGCAAATCACTCCCCAAGGAGGAGTCTATGTCTGGAAATGAAAGCCAAGTCCTCTCCTATAAATAGAGGCTTCATTCAAGCAACAAGATACAACACTTACTACAAGCAAAGAGCAATTGAGCAAACACTTTCATATATCTTGTTGTATTAGCCTAAGCACTTTCACTTGCACTTATTTGAGGTCTAGGCTTTCAATTCTTGATTACACTTGTACTCATATTGTATCAATCATTATTGAGTTGTAATCTTGATTTTGGTCATCATTCAACACAAGACATCCTTGTGAGTATTCTTGTGGTAAGAATACACTTGGGTGATCTAGGTGATAGGTGTTTGAAGGTTGTGGTAACCTTCAAAGGTGTCGCAAAGAGGGTTGTGGTAATCCTCGAGGTGTTGTAAGAGGATTGTGGTAATCCTTAAGGTGGTGAAAGAGGGTTGTGGTAATCCTCAAGGTGTTGTATTAATTTTTGGTAAATTAATAAAATCTTTTTTCTTTTTGAAATCCATCCCGGATATCTTTGGGGTGGTAGTAGATTAGGCCCTAGGTGGGTTGAACTACTATAAATCGACGTGTGCTATTTACTTTCCGCATTTAGCATTTCATCTTTGCTTGAGTCTTTTGAAAAAGAGGGCAAAATCTGAAAAACCGGGATAATCTATTCACCCTCTAGATTATTGTAGCCACTTGGACTTACACCACCATGAGGTTAATCCCGAGGAGAAGGTGGAGGAGAAGAAACAAGAGGAAGAATAGGAAGAGAACCAAAGAAAATAGAAGAATGAGAGGGAGGAGGAGGCGACTTAGAAGTATTGGAGAATAACTCATCATATGGAAATTCCTCTTCGTTAAATTCCACTATACTAGCAATATAAACCTGCCAATGGAATTGAGGCACTTATAGCCCTTATGTGTGAAACTATATCCAAGAAAAATACGTTTGGAGAACCCATACAGAAATTTATGAGAGTTATATGGACGAAGGAATGGAAAACAACTACAACCAAACACCTTAAAGAAAGAATAATCGTGAGGAAGATGAAAAAGTTCTTTGAAAGGAGAAGTGAAGTGGAGTGTGGTTGTAGGAAGCACGTTAATGGTAAAAACAGAGGAGAAGGCATCCCACCAAAACTTTAATGGAAGTTTGCTTTGAGCAAGAAATGACACCTCATCTCAACTATATGTAGATGTTTTTTTTTTCACCCTTCCATTTTGTTGATGGATATGAGGGCATGGATGTCTAAATTGGATACCTAGTTGAGATAGCAATGGAGTAAAAGAGCGAAACTCACCCCAATCAGTTTGGAGACACTTGATTTTGGCATTGAATTGTCTTTCAACAAAAGAGTTAAACCGAAGAAAACATTATATACTTCGGACTTAAGTTTGAGAGGAAATATCCAAGTAAACCTGGTATAGTCATCTAGAAAATGAATATAATATATGTATCCTTCTCTAGATAACACATGTGAGTGGATTTAGAGGGATGAGATGCATAGTGTTGTTGATGCAATTTACCTAATTTGCATGCATCACAAAACTGTAATTGACTGAGATTCAATTTAATATTCATAGAATGCATAACATGAGAAAGAACAGATGAGCATGGATGGCCAAGTTTTCGGTGCCACAGAGTTACATCAGGTTTTCAAGTAGATGCAACAGAAACATTACAAGAAGGTACTTGAGTTTTATTGAAACTAGCAATGGAATTAATACTAGACAAACTGGAAGACAGGGAGGATGCTGGAGCTAGCCTGGGAGAAGACTTGAATTTGAGATGCTTGAGATGAGAAAGATCAAGTCGATACAATCCATCTTCAGCGATCCTTCCGTGAGAATCTTGTGAGTGTGTTTATCCTTAGCAAGAAAACAATTATGATAAAATTCAATTAGAACATCATTGTCTTTGGTGAATGATGCTTAACAAATTTTTGGTAATATGAGGAACAAGGAGAATGGAATTGAGTAACAAGGATTTAGAATTGTCCGAGGAAGAAAAAGAAGATGATCCAATGTGTGAAATAGCAAGGTTAGAGCCATTACCTCTCGTAAGCTTTCTCAGGTCCCTGGTAGTTAGCTGTTGTGAGGCTAAGGTTGTCAATATCAACAGTAATATGATTCGTGGCTCCACTATCAAAATACCAAGAAGGATCCATATTTGAAGAGGTTGAACCACTAGTAGTGAAGAAGGCCTGTGGAGAGTTAGAGGTGTGAGAAGTAGCTTGAGCACCAGTAAAACTAATATCAAACCTTTTGTAACACTTGATTGCTAGATGATTTGGCTTTCCACATAATTGACAAACAGCCTAGTATTGTTGTATCGTTGGAAAGCGACCTCCGCGGCCACGACCTCTAGAAAATCGACCTACGCCCGAGAATGCTCATAATGCGTAACAAGATGTGTAGAAGGAGGTTACAAAACAGAGGATTGCATAGCTGCATGGGTACCAATAGCAACTTGATTTTGCAAACGCATTTCATTTGTTTGAAGAATAAACTGAGCCTCTTGTAATGAAACAGGATCAACTCGAGTAGTTAGGTTAACAATCAGATTCATAGTCATGGCCCAAGCCCCCAAGGATGTACTATTCTAACTCATCATCGCAATAGCTTTGACCAATCGATCCCAAATCATCGCCGACTCGAGGCTTCGTTTTTATTATAAACTCATCAATTGTAAGATCACCTTTCTTCATAGTACGAAGAGACAAATGAAGTTGCATTGTGAGCATTGGATTGTGTAACAAACAATTTCTCAAACACATGACCTAGCATTGATTCACCAACGGAGGATAAGAGCCAACTAAGCAAAACCGATCACGTCGTAGCGGATTTGATACTCGAGGATTCGAAACCAATTGAAAGTACTAGCACTTTAAATGGGAAGAATTCTGGTGGAGAAGCGGATTGTACCATAGAGATATCCTTCTAAACCATGAGCTCGGATGTAGATAGTACCGAGCTTTCCAAAATGATAGTTCCCCCGATCAAGATGAACACGATCAGAATGAAGTGCGGAGTTGATCCAATAATCGAAATTGGAGAAGAATCTATGAAAATCGGTTGTGTAACCTAGGAAAAAAAAAACTTAGTTGAGAATAGAAATGTAATCTGATTTCATATAGAGAGGGGGTTGGGTATGCATGTGTACAACTGGGTGTGCGTGTGTACAATTGTAACTAACAACTAACAGAATAACTAACTCTAACAGTGATGTAACTAACTTTGAACCTAACTACAAACTCTGGTTTATCAATATCAGAATAATAATCGTGGGTGAATAATGACAAAATTAGATTAAAAAATATAATTACGATTTTATCCAACTATAGAAAAAAGTAGTTTTAACATCATCGTCTTCATTCAGCATTAATGGTATCAACTTTTTCTTTTGTCGATCCAGAGTATCCCAACACCAGCCGGGGGCACATACCTCACACTTTCTTCGGACTATGGGACATTCATCCTTCCCAGAGATGGTCTTAATCTCTATGGGAGAAGGGACAAACTCAACCCCAACACTTTGCGTTAGTCAGGAATTAAACCTAGGACCTTAGGATTGCAATTGAAACCCCTCAGCCACCAGGTCAATCACTGGAGTTGTATCAACTTGTTTTTAGTCAGCCCATATTTGGAGGAAAAAAATAACTACAAAATAATAGTTTTGAGTATCATGGTACCTGAGTCAAATAAATATTGGTAAATTCTTTATTGGTTTAATTGCAATTTTGGTTCTGTAAGTATAATGGGGCATACTTAGTCTTGTAAGTATTATGTGTAGCAATTTTGGTCCCATAAGTATAAAGAGGTGGCATATTCGGTTCTATATAAGGATGATCACAGTGCAGTTTGAGCGGGTTTTTCAATATTTTCAAACCAAATTGTTAAGTGCGGTTCGGCCACAAATTTGATTTTAAGTCGCAATTTTTTATAAACAAACATGCATTTTTTGGGCGGTTTTAACATATAATACATGAATATTATATGGAGCAATCAAAATGATAAAAAACAAACTTATCAATTCGATAACTAAAAAATTAAGGATATGTTGTTGCCTAAATTTAATGTTTACAGGGATTGTTTACAATCACAAAAAAAAAATATCTCTCATATTTTGGTTTAAAAACACTTTTTAGTGTTTGCAAGAGTCAAATTCTACTTTTGATTCTACTTCATTTAATTAGAATCTAAAAGCATGGAGCGGGTGCTTTATATTTCTGTTTGTGTATCTGGTTTGTCTTTTACAAACACATTTGTATTTTTACAACTTTTTCACCAAACTCTCGATTTCTGATTCTCAACTTTTGATTTTAATTTGAATCTCTACGAACTTCTAATGACCAACTACTTCTACTTCTGCTACAATAAATTATTTTTTTCTAAAAGCTGAAGTTTTAACAAACACTCCCATAACTTCAATATTTCAATCTCCATGTTCATAAATTTCCTAGTATAAATCCATTATACAATTTATATCAATAACAAGAAATGAAGGCAGGAAACCTATTGACCTAGGGTTTTTCTTTACTTTTGATGTATTAAACTATTAAGTAAATTGATTAATATACTCACAATAAACCAGTGAAAATAATTAAATATGGCAATACATAATTATACACAATATCTATAGATTAATATAATATGCTAATACATATATATATATGTGTGTGTGTGTGTAGTATTCTACTTATGGTGCGATCGGTGCGGTTTGAGACTTCAATGTAATCGCACCATCTTACGTGGTGCAGTCTAGTTTAAAAATATTAATCGCAGTGTTTCCAATAAATAAGCAATTGTTGTGTGGTGCGGTTTGATTCGATTGATTTTAACAGTTTTCGGTTTTTGTTGATAAGCTCTGGTTCTATGTGTATAACCTATGCAACAAATTTGGTCCACTAAATTTTGATTTTTGTGTAATTTTGGTCCCGAAAAGTTGAAATATTTGAAGGACCCTTTCGTGACTAAAATTGCGCAAAAATAGAACTAATCGGACCAATTTGCACAAAAATAAAAAATAGGGGACTGAAAGTACTACATTAGATATTTACACGACCAATTATATTACCCCGTTAAGTTTACAGGACCAAAATTGTGCAATAATCAATATGTATGAGACCAAAATTGATGTATTAGATTTTCACAGGATCAAATATGACACGCCTTTATACTTACATGACTAAAATCGCAATTAAGCCATTCTTCATAACTAGAAAGTCATCATAACAATTTCCGAACCGACTGATTAAATCAACAACTATTATCATAGAAAGCTATAACAAATAGCCAAAAAAAAACCTAATATATAATACAATTAATTCTCTCTTTTTTAGGAGACAAATTATTTTTTTATGTTTACATCATTAATCCTTGGAACACAGCTAGAACTCCTCATTAATAAAACCTTCTTCCCACCGGATAAATTAATCCTTCTCTTCTCACCATTTTTCTTGGCAATATCCCTCATTGCCCATTTCAATGATAGCTTAGGATTAACCCTATTAATATTGAAATCTCGAACAAAATTCGTGTGAGTTATCACGGCTTCTTCAATGGCTATCGGGTCGTGGTTTAGCTTTCTTTTACGGCTTCCGAACAAAGCCCACAAACCCATTTACCCGAATATGAATTTGGATCCTTGAAATGTATTCTTTGGTGCACTCTTCTTTGAGGCCACAAAGATTCACATTCGGCTTGTAAGATAGTTTCATGATCCATTTCAAGAATGGTTTCCAAATCTTTGCTTATTTCGTTTGTTACATCGAGACTACCTTTCGTAGTGGTCGATGATCACCTCTTCCACACATACATGAGAACAATAAAACAAATTATTTGGAGACAATAGAAAAATCGAAATAAAATTAACCATTTAGCCAATAATTGTGTAAACTTCATATCTATTAAAAATTGGCATGTTTGGTCCACTAAGTATTAGAAAACGAAAATTGCAATTAAGCCCACAAAATGCAACAAGACAATAATATATATACGTGTTGCTAACTTATGAAATGCTATAATAAGATACTCTGCATGCGAGTTAAAAGGGTGTTTAGCTAAGCTTATTTAAAACATCTTATAAGCTCGTAAGACATTTTAAGGGCTTATAAGATGTTAGATTCTATTTTAAAATAAGTTGTTGGATTTTTTTGGATAAAATAAAATTGTAGAATTTATAAGATATTAGTAATAGAGCTGTTAAATGGGCGGACCAGGCCGCCCCGTCGAGCCAAAAACAAATCGAGTCGGGTCAGGTCAGAATTTTGTTAGGACGAGATTTTTGAGGTCCAAGCTCATGAAGTTACACATAAAAAGTCGGGTCGTACTCATTTTGACACCTAGTTAGTAATGACAATTTTGTACGTAATTAAAATGGTCAAAATCAAATAGATTGTTAAAATAATATCTTATTTTGAAAATAAGTCAGTACCCCAACTTTTTTAAACACAACTATAAGCTCCTGATCTTATTTTGGGAGATCTTTTTGTAAAAAAAAAAAAAATCAAACACTTTTGGAGAGCTTATAAGTTTTCAAACACCATACAATTAAGATGTTTTAAAGAGTTTATAAACTTAGTCAAACAACTTCTGAGTGCATCTCTAATATTCAACCAAACAAAAATCTCATGTACAATTTTTATGTAGTACATCTTCTACATCAAAAGTAAAACCCATACATTTTATAAAACTTTATTCACAATCCATAAAACTAAACCACCGCTTTTCTATGGAAGTTTATCGAACCAATTAGCCACTCACAATTATTAATTATATTTGTATTGTTTATCCATAAACCTTGTAACAATAACGTGGTTGATAGATATCAACCATTTTTTTCCATATCAGCATCAATCGAGTTACTCACGATGGAATGGGTTTAAAAGAACCAAGTCTTTGCATAAAAAACCACAACATAAACCGAGCATTATAGATGCTTTAAGTACATCACATATATATATATATATATATATATATATATATTTACTATAAATAGGACATTTGACACATGCAATTATTGATTTTGGCCTTGCTTGTAGTAAAGAGGCTAATTAATAGGAGAATTAATAAAGAGGACTTAAACAACATACATGAAATCTAGCCAAAGATAGATTTATAATATCTCCATGATGAGTTGAACCTTAATTGCATACCATGATTATTGGAAGGACATTGGATTCGTCTTCATTTGCTTTAGCTGTCATCTCTTTTTTGCTGGAGAATTTTACTATAAACTCTAGTACTGCAATATGTGTATATATATAGTGTGTGTTTGTGTGCTGATCGATGACGGCGGATTGGTGAGAAATGGGATATAGCCCAAAGGGCTTTATCTTGGACAGAAGAAACATGAGATATATATATCTCACAAATTGCTTTAATTAATTCGTAGTTAAGTTCCTTTTGTATGCCAAGAAAAAAGAGCACCCTTTACAGGTTAAAGTCTTTGTATTTGAATAGGTAAGAGTCGCTTTCTTGTCAGTGCCATAAATGATCAAATTGCAAATATAGGCCTTTTTATGTTGCAATTTGGATGCAATAGATATTATTTACAGTAGCTATTTATGAAGTAATGGTGCATAATGGAACACCAAAATCAATGAATATTGTGGTCAAGATTGATTTATTCATCAAGAGATTTCTTGTGAGACGGTGAAAATTCGTGAGACCATGAGACGGTGATAATTTTTAAATGTATGTAGACAAGTATTATTTTTACACTAAAAGTATCGCCGTCTTACTTCGCCTCACACCCATGGGCGAAGCTACTTGAGGCCCAGTGCGGTCAGCGGACCGCACTGGATTTCGGAATTGCCTTAGTAAATTTGGGTTGGACCGCACTGGAACTCGGAGTGACTCTGTTAATTTTGGGTTGGACTACACTGAAAATTCTAAAATTAAGATAAAATTCAAAATTCCAAAAGAATTAAAAATCACCTGGCCCAATTAAGGCATTGAAATTTGAATGCTCCAAACTTGATAATATACAACTTTTTGGGAACACTTTTCCAATAAACTTTTGGATCTAAAAGTTAATTTTTCATAATAATAATAGTTGTTTGGCTGTTAATTTAGCATTTGATTTTGGATAAGTCACTTCTCCAAAAAGTTCATTCAAGATATACTGAAATTGGAGAGTAGGAAATCGGCAAAGTATTGCTAAAAGTAAGACCTTTATATTTGCTTTTTTTTTTATTGAAATGGTTTTTTATTTTATGTTTTTAAAATTTCGACTCGATAATCGTCCACTCGAAATGAATTTTTTTTTTTTACCGCACCGCCTAAAAATTCCTGGCCTACGCCCATGCTCACACCATCTCACATAGTTTTTGCGCTTATTCTTAGTATTGCTAAGACCATTTGCATTGGCAATTTGGGCAGAATACAATTGGATGACAAGGATCATGTGACTCAATGTAGTTCATAATGGATCTGATTAACAAATAGGAAACCCTACTTGATCAGAACATATTAATGTAGGTTTTTTATTTTTGCTGGGGAAGGTAATTCCTGCTGGTTCAGATCAGCTTGAAAATGTCCACTTGACAACTAGTTGGTTAGATATACGCACGGACGGAGGCAGCTAAACTTTTATTTTTTTTTTTTCGGTTTTTACTATTTATTTATATATTTATAAAAATTGTATATATGTATATATATTAATTAGATTAGAAAAACGCAAAGCGTGCCCCCATCAGTTTTTTATATAGTTTATAATTGAATTTATTGTGTACTTCTCGTAAAGAATCCGTGAATCCATGATATGTATTAAATATGAGAGTACAAATATGACGTCATCCTATTCATGTTATATGTATTAATATTGTTAAAATAGAAGATAAAACATTAAATAAAAATAGAATGTATATCTCAATAGTCTATGTAGAGTTGTAGCGGGCTCTCCTGATCCCCATCACGGTATAAGATTTTTTATTCCACTTTATACGTTCCACTTCCTACTCCATTGTTTTGGATGATTAACAAGTGTAATAAGAAATATATGTTGTTGATATTTTAGATACATTTATACTTGTCAATCATCTACAGTAATGGAATAGAAAGTATAAAATGAGTGGAATAGAGTATCTAGCACAACCCAATTTAAGTTGGGAAACTAATTCTTCTTCTCTGTTTTGGAAACCGGCAGGCTAATCTAGAACCAAAAACGATGCGGTGGAGGTGCGGGCAGTGCGGTGGATTCTCCGTTGGACAGCGCCAGCAGCGATGAAGGCGGTTGCGGGTGCAAGGTTCAATGGTGGGGTCAGTTGCGGCCTGTGGGTGCAAGGTTCGATGGTAAGGGTGCGAGCCGCGAGGTTAGAAACTTAGACTTAGACGGCTGCGTAAATGTCACTGAATGTCCTAATTCAAAATAATGAAGTTGTTGAATATGCTAATTAAAAAATGAAAAAAATTATTGATGTCTTTTGTGCTAACAAACGATACCTAAAGTCGAATTAAAGGTATATGTTTTTGATTTAAAACCGACGCATGATGCTTTTAATTTAATTTTAAAAAATATAAAAGATCTTTATAGGCATCTGTTTTTAATATACAATCAATTCCTAAAAAATTGGTTTTATTTTTAAAATTGCCACCATCCTTCTTGAGGCATCGGTTTAAGTGTAAAAACAATGCCTTTTGGTGATTTATGGCATTTTTTGTACTAGTGTGATTTAGCAATTTTAATACCCTTAATCACTCTAGTGCAATTTGCTTGCCAAATAAGGTTTGTAAAAGCCTCTGAAATGATCAAAATAAATAAGGTAATATTGGATCACCTTGT
Source organism: Rehmannia glutinosa (assembly GCA_016081115.2). Classification (NCBI taxonomy): domain Eukaryota; kingdom Viridiplantae; phylum Streptophyta; class Magnoliopsida; order Lamiales; family Orobanchaceae; genus Rehmannia; species Rehmannia glutinosa. Next base: position 231,202 of record JABTTQ020000257.1, read on the forward strand.
CGAATTCCTCTCTTAGATACCACATATCCACATGATTTACCATTTAATTAAGAACGAAAAAGAAGGAGATCAAGAAACACAGGACCATGACCCAAGACACAAAGATAGGGGAAAACCCGTTACCTATGACCAATGCCAAAAATCCCCACTCAATTTGTATCATATGCTTTAGCCATGTCAACTTAATTTGATAGCCATAAACGATTTCGTGCCCACGTCGGAAAATAGTTCGGATAACATATTTCTAATAGCGCTTTTTCAGGATGGAAGTGCGATTAAAAAAATTCGCAGATATTTTAAACGACACTTTTGTAGGAAAGCGCTATCACGAAAACCATATAATAGCGTTTTATTAATGAAGTGTTATATGAAGAAAACGACGATAGCGCTTAATTAAATAAGTGTTATATATGTTTTTGGAATAACGCTTCGGACAACAAGTGTTAACCTAAAGCGTTATCTCTCGATCGAGTCTATTTTATTAAGATAGCGCTAATTAAAGAAACGTTATATATTTTCTCATAATAACGCTTTGTACAAAAAAACGTTATCTTAATGTTATCTATGGAAAATAATTTACCACATATCTATTCTTTCTTCACAACCATGGGATAGCGCTTTCTTCCCAAAATCGCTATCAATTTAATATCGATAACGCTTATTTTATGGGGTGTTATCTTATTAAAACAAATATGGGATAGTGTGTCCTCGAAAATGCGTTGTCAGATATGCATCTCAGATAACGCTTTATAAGCGTTATCTACAGGATAGTACTTCATATAACGGTGATTCCGATAGCACTTTGAAATGCTATCTAAAGGGAAAAAAAAGTGTTATCTGAGTGTTTTTCCTACTATTCAAAATATGGAAGCATTCATGAGCCATAACAATATTATCAATGATTTGTCTCTCAGGTACAAATGCAGAATCACTAACACACAAATTAAGGCATGGTTTAATCCTATAGCCAGAAGCTTGGAAATAATTTTGTAAATTGTATTACAGAGACTAATGGGCCTAAAATAAGAAATTAAAGTAGGTTTTTTTTTATTTTAGAAAAAAGAGAAACAATAGTATGATTCATACTTTTGAGCAATTTAGGGAAGTAAAAAGTTTTCTAACAGCAGCACAAATGTCATTTTGCACAACATCCCAATATTGTTGAAAGAAATTACTACACCACAAAGTACTCAGATAACGTTTTTTTCCCTTTAGATAGCGTTTCAAAGTATTGTTGGAACCACCGTTATCTGAAACCCTATCCTATAAGTAACGCTTATAAAGCGCTGTCTGAGATGCATATTTGATAGCGCTTTTTTGAGGACGTGTTATCTCATATTTGTATTCATAAGATAACACTCCATAAAAAAAGTGTTATCTGACATTAAATTAATAATGCTTTTGGCAAGAAACGTTATCTCATGCTTGTATTCAGTAGATAGCACTTTATAAAAGAAGCATTATCTTAAAATGATTTTTCTGCTTTCAATGTTCAGCCAAAATTATTTTCCCCGCCATTTAATCATGTGAGCAACAAAGAGTAAACAAAATGCAACAGGAGAGCGACAACAAAATTCATAAATGATAAAATTAAAAAACAATGAGACAAAATTTATCCAAAAATATTGTTTTAACAAAGATATATAATAATATTGAATGTGATAAGAATAGCTCAATATCTCAAAAGTATCTCAATATAATGTGATAAGAATAGCTCGCATCTCCAAATAAAGCTAATAAGTCTTAGAATTCAAATAATTATCTGGTAGTTTTAGAACTAGAGTTACGCTAAGGTAGCTTCTACTGAAGAACATTACGTGTGCCATTCACTTGGAAACCATGCATTTTCTCGACTTCGCCAGATCAAGAACCACATGCCTGTGTATTTAAAAAAATAAAACATAAAAGACAATTAACAAGTACCAATTTAAAATATCATTATACATATTGCAACATGTACAAAACATAATATAAACCAAGAAACAGAAAATAATAATAAAGTTTACTAATCGACCCATAGTCTCATCTATCTAAGAATGTTTATGAAAATAAGAGACTGAAATCATAAGATATAACAACAAAATCAACTGAAATTAAGGAATAACATTAAAAGAAAATCACCTCATGCAGTGCTATTTACCCAGCAAACTAGCAACATAGTGAGACCATTCTTCTCAAACATCATTTATCTGCTCTTATGAATATCTAACGCATTGGCACCCAGAGAAGTACTACAAAATATATAATTATATTAAAATGAAATGTTAGAATATATGTATCAGTTTTTCATTTATAGTTATCACACACGAAATTACCTTAATTTTCTTCCATTTTATACTCTTTGATTTACTTTTGGATACCACCATTCCTACTTGAGCTCGAAAAACTTGTAACGCCCTAATAACAACAAAAAAGAATGATAAAATCACATAACAAACAAACCAAAGAAAACACTTATTTAAAAGTTTTTGCAAACACTCCCTAATATATATATATATATATATATATATATATAGGGATGGGATCTCGTGTGGCAAAGCGCGTCTTCACGGGTGTGGCAAAGTGTGGATTGATCCCATCCATCCACACCCTTTAATCAATGGTCTAGATTCCTATGAAAAATACATGAATTATCAATTAATTAATAGGTAGAAAGGGCAAATGAGTAACTAGCCAAATGGTGTAACAAATACTACCAGTTTTATGCCCCTAAAATCAAGGGGATCCTCCATATCACGTTTCCATAACATATTATCCCAGAATCATAGCAAGAAACCATCTTCTCCACCTTCTCTCTCGCTCCCGCAAAACACGAATAAAAAAAAAAAATAAACCCTGCAACAAAAAACAATATAGTCTATCTACAAAATCTTGAACGACGAATAAGGTGTACCCGTGGGAGAAGAATATGAGAATTCACACCAAAATGACATGTCAATAAACAATCCGGATGAAAAAGGTGAATTTGAAGGAGTAGGTCTTTGGTATGTGCAATTCCCTTACAAAAATATGAGAATTTACAATTAAAGTGACATGTCACTGGACAATCCAGATGAAAAAGGTGATTTGAAGGGAGTGGGTGCTGGTATGTGCAATTCTCTTACAAAAATAACAAAATTACAACTATCCAATATTATCTATGATTTTTGGAAAACAAATTTGTTTACCACTGCTTTATTCAATAACATCTTCAAACAAGCGGCATGTAATATGTGTTTTTTTTTGTATGATTTATAAAAATGATGAACATTTAGTTCAAACTCGAAACATGACTATGTTGAAAAGTTACAACGTAATTTTGACCAACGTCAAAAATGATGCACAAATAGTATTTGTCGATGTATATAATGCACAGATTAGTATAATTTGGTCCATATATACTACGTGAATGATAAGAATTACATATATCGATATTTATAAGATGGCGCATAAATAAGAATATAATGGTGCATGTTTAGTTGTTATTGGAGAAAGTATGTCAATTAGTCAGCCATGAAATAAACGTAGTAATTTGATGATTCTTTAGGTATAAATATATACATGCTATGGTGCATAGATAAGCATGCAATGGTGCATGTTTAGCTTTTATTATAGACATGTATGCCAATTAGTCAGCCATGAAATAAATGTTGTACTATGAAGCTTATTTTGGTATATAGTCATAAGATGGTGCATACATAAGCATACACTGGTGCATGTTTTGTTGTTATTTGAAAGAGTATGTCTTGATGCTTATTTAGGTATATATATATTGACAATATGGTGCATATATAATGGAACAGTGCATTTTTAGGTTGTTGTTTGCAAAAGTGTGCCAATTTAATAAGCCATGAAATAAATGTTATAGTTTTATGCTTATTTATACTTACACGGTGCATAAAAGTACAAAATTTGTGCAGATTTTATTGATGAAAATATTTAATACGTTGAAGTACGAGAGCGTATTGTAATATCCCCTAGCTCTACCAAGTACTAGATACCTGAAATAGAACAAGATAAAATACTGCGAATAGGCATGCAATTTGCCACATTGGATAAAGGTGTGGAATTTTATAGGGACTACGACAAACAATGCGGCTTCGACATACGAATAAGCACCTCTAGAAAATTTTAAAACAAAGAGATCTGGTTGCTATACATTGTTTGTAACCAAGAGGGCTACAAACATACAACACCTGTGGGGGCTAGGGAGGGAAGCAGTACACATACAAAGCAACGCAATAGAGTTTCAAACCATTGTGGCTGCAACGCAAACTATGTACTGGAATACACGGTCAACGGTGCATACACTTTAAAGAATTTCGAAGAGCGCAATTCAGAATCATACTGGCATTTTCTTAAGGAAAATCAGAATTTAAATTTTGGACACAAATAATTTCTAATAAATTGTTCAAAGGCCAACATAGGCAGTTCAAAGTCACACCACCTATTTAAGCAGATGGTTGGTGGATATTCGCAAGCAGATGCATTACCGATTGATTTCAAGAATTTCAAAAGAGATTTGAAGGCATACATATGAGGTGTAGACACACAATTAATAATCAATAAATTCTTGAAACAAAAGACGTATCAGAAATGACCTTGATTATGACGTGGACAAACACGACTAATCGACGAGACTGATCAGGTAGACCTATTTCAAAGGCGAAATTATGCAATGTTCGGGGACGTAATTTCATTTGATGCCACTTATAACACAAACAGGTTTCTTAGAAAAATTATGTAGCATATATAGATCACAAGATGTGTACATATATAAATCATATGGTATATGTTTACTGAAGCAATCATGTAATTCAAATATACTTGTTCTCAGTAAGAACTTACGGTGCATACATAGATCAAAAATTGTGTACAAATATAGATAATATGGTGTACTTTTACTATGATAATGATGCATGCCAAATCTTACGTGTTCTCAGGTACAAAATGGTTTTTGCACCATTCACAGGCATTGACAACCATTGTCGTTGTGTTATGTTTGCTTGCAGGTTGCTATTGAAAGAGGATGCGGAATCCTATGTCTGGTTATTCAGAAACTTTATGGAAACAATGTGCAGAGAGTCATACTACATTGTAACCGATCAGGATCCGACGATGAAAAACACATTCCAAATAGTTTTCAAGACCACAAGACACCGCTTGTGCATGTGGCACATTATGGAAAAGGTTAGCACCAAAGACGGCCATACATTGTTCAAAATGAACAATTGTTACGTCGTCTTAACTCCATAGTTTGGAATGACCAAACTGAACCAGCTGAATTTGAAAAATTATGGCAATCAGTAATGACATATTTTGATCTAGAAAACCATCCTTATTTACTAAATTATTTGAAATCAGAAAGAGCTGGGTCCCTGCTTATTTTAGAGATGTTCCAGTGGGGGGATTGATTCAAACTACGTCACGGTCTAAAAGCATGAACAGTTGGTTCGGCGGGTTTACCAACCCACATGTCAATTTGGTAGAGTTCTTCATGCACTTTGACAGCGCAATTGATTCGCAATGACACGCAATACACAAACTAAACAACGATAGTAACACCCTTATTCCCGAGTGCAAGACACCATTGGACATTGAAAATCATGCAGCAACATTATACACGCATGCTATTTTGAAAAAATAAGCCTAGAGATTGCAATCGCTTGTTACAAATGTTCGGTGCATATGGTCACCAAATTAAGGAGCGATTGTTCCTACTCAATAAAGGACAAAAATGATGCCATTTTCAATGTATTGTACTGCAAAGAAGAAATAAGCACGATGTGTAGCTGCAGGATGTTCGAAATGCACAGAAATTTGTGTCAGCACATATTTTTTGTATTCAAGGACCTCAACAAAATTCCCAACAAATATGTACCTACGAGATGGATGAAGCTAGCATCCATACATCCATCAACAACAAGCGGTCAACTATACGAATTCAAAGATGGGGAAGAAACAACCATAACTTTAAATGAATTGTGGTCAACTTTCCACAACTACATAAGACTTGCAAATGGTAGAGTAGAAAAATTGGCTAACTTAGCATGCTTATTATCTGAACACAAAGACAAGTTAGCTCAAGAACAGGAAGAGCGACATGTTGGTGGCAATGATGCACTATTTGAGGCTTACTGCGGCTCTAATTCTCAAATGGACATCTCAGTATTGCCATCACAACAAGCACGTAACAAGGGCAGCGGGAGCTGGATTAAAAGTAGGTTACATAGTCAGAAGGAAAAGGCAATTCATGCAAGCACCAATCTAAAAAGAAAGTGTGGCACATGTGGCAAAATTGCATCACACAACAGCATTACTTGTCTCGATCAACCAGCAGAATGAGAAACCCCATTTTCAATAAGTTTCAGTATTATACTATGCAAAAACTCAGTACAATACAATGTTGAATCTTTAATAGTAAAAATATTGTGTACAATTATATTACTCAATTTACCACTATTTGTGTGTCAATTTACTATTGATTGTTCACTACTTCATCGTTAATTATGCACTAAAATAGTTTGTCTTTAAATTTGTGTATTTTTATACTAGAATACATGGTCAATGCAATGAGAACCCCTATTTTCAATAAGTTTCAGTAATATACCATGCAAATCTCAGTACATAGCAATGTGCACATTTCAATGGTGAGAAATATTGTACACAATTATATTACTCAATTCACCGCTATCTGTATGTCAAATTACTATTAATTGTTCACCACTTCATCATTATTTATGTACCAAAATAATTTGTCTTTCAAATTTATGTATTTTTAACGAATCGCATTATATTACAAAGCATTCATCAAAATAGTACTAATAGTGCACATAATACTTAAAAAATATGAACTACAAAAAAGTCATTAAAACACATGTAAACAAAACAAGCTTGTGGATAGCATATATACAACAATATATTGCTAAAGATGTACCATAATGCTATTAATTGTGCACTATTTCTTCACATCTATATAACAAAAATAATCATAGTGAAAACACAACAAACATATTTTTGCATCAATGCAATTGATATAAATTCACCAAAATATTATTAAATGTTCATTAGTAGTAAACATAAAAATTTCATAGTCTAATCTATATACAAACATTCAAAATGTAACAATGAAAATTATGTCACTATTCAAAAATAAAACTACGCTAAAAATGTACTTAACATACAATTTAAAGGGAAAAATCAGTTTTGAAAATACAATGAACGCCTCATCAAAAAAACCACACAATGTCACTGTCAATTCTACTTATCATTGAAACTTGTCTTAGCCAAACCTAGAACCCTGTCCTTCTCTTGGTTCAAGTCATGCATTTGAATTGCTTGGCAATATAATATCCTCAATCGTGCAAATTCAGTGACATCGAGTCTTATCAAATCCACAGTTTCATTTCTTCAATGTTCCCCCCATGTAGGTCTTCATGTGACGCATGGCATAGACCCCACAGTCGACTTTATTTTTCGCATCCCTCCACGACATAGAAATTCTAGTTGGGGAACATTTCTCAACGAGACACGCTGCCTAGTAACACTCACGTGCTTGCAAATATCGAGAGAAAACACCCAATTGAAACACATACAACAAAAAAATATGTTAACAGCAAAATAGTCAAACAAAACAACCAACACATGCATTAAAACCATATGTGCATCATTTAATAACTAATAGTATACCATTTATTGTCCAATTATATATCATTTCTTAGCTAATTGTATATCATTTTTATGTCCAAAATAAAATCAACAATAACTGGGCAAAAAAACAAAAATGTTAAAAGTTACTAGTCTCTCCGGCATTTGTTCGTACTTGTCGCAACGGGTACCACCAACTGGAGATTTGTCCAAAATGTGATAATACTTCTTCTTTATATTGATGCGTATTGCGAAAATATGCTCACTCTTGAGAATCGGGAAGAAGAACTGAAAAAGGAGCAACATATAGCCAATCATACTACCCAAAAAAAAATTCTAATAAGCTTCTAAGCAATCATACTATCTCAATAGCCTGTAAATTAGCCGTTGTTGGGTCCACAAATTCCATATCAAAAGCCTCTGAAAACAAAGCCAAAACCCATTCCTCGGTTAAATCATCAGCAGGGGACACAACAGAGTACAACTGCAATACAGAAAAATATGAATCATTATGTAATAATTATCACTTTACCCTTTACACCTGGATGTGCAAAAAATACACTATATAATAAATTATGCACCATAATATAAGTAAATGTGCATCAAATTATACATAATTGTGCACCATAATATATGTAAATGTGCATCACATTATATATAATTGTGCACCAGAATATGACTAACAGTATACCATATTATAACTAGCATCATAGTATACATAATTGTGCACCCTATTAATAAATGTTCAACTTATTAAACTAATTGTTAAAACAGGATATCTATAAGAAACATTAAGACACTAAATTAAAAAGACATATACCGTCACCATATTTGTCAGAAAAAATCTCAAATGGGAGTTAGCATCTCTCGCTTCCTCCGTCTCATTCAGCAATTTGGCTCACTCGTCAATAACAGCAACACTTATGTACTCCTCGGGCCTCATTGTCTCCAAATCTCTCTCATAAGCGTGTCTCCCATCCTAAAAAGAACATCGGTGTTGCACACGTTTAATAGGATTATACCAACAAACTAATACAATCAAAACATATAAAAAGGACAATATGAAAAACACATATAGAAACACACAACCTGTAGCCCATATGTTCTCAAAAACCCACTTGGCAACCGAGTTGTGAATATTGTTCATCTTCTGAGTAAAGTCAACCTGTCTAGCCCGGAAAGGCGACGTCAACATAATAGTTTTACGCGACTTTCTCTTACTCTTCGCGTGTAGACCGAGACTCAAAGCATTCAATAGGTGCATTTAAAGGGGGTACTAGTTTATGCAAGTTGATATATCGGGGAGAAGTGCAGGAGAATACTATAGAGATCGCTCATCAGGCGACCACAACGTCGGGTAGACGTTGGGGTCACTACCCACCACCGCCTTCTTAGTAAGTCAGATTGTCTCCACACTTATTTTGCATTGAAACTCTATCTTTCCATACATGCGATATAATTCCATTCAAGTTTGTGGGGAGAGTTAAGGAGTGTGGAAAAAAATTGCATCCATACGATTGCATGTAGAGCATTTAGGTTGCATTGCAATAGTAGCACGTTCTGATTTTAGACGTTTTCGCTTTAGTTATTTTTGTTGTGTGGGATGCGGCTTGATTTATTTTTGGAAAATTTGTATTGTTTTAATTGGGTGTTGAGTATGAATTGATTGAGTGTGAATAGATGATATAGAGCATGTGGATAGTGAAAAACATGGATTTTATGCTTTGAGTTACGAGTTACAAGTCCGTGAGCTTTTGAGCCTTTGCGGTCTTATTTATGATTTGAGTGTATCATTCATGTTGTTTAGAATTCTAGAACTTGCTCTCGGTATCTATGTCAAGGCCACGTGTTGTATGCGAATTGTGAAAATGATTAAAGGTCATTTTTGTTAAGACTTTCAAGCCTTTTACCTACCTATTGATATTGAAATTTCTAGCTAGCCAATTTGAGCCTATTGTCTAATTTTTTATAGTCACAATTCAATCAGTAACTTAATATATATGTTACCCTACACTTGAGCGTATAGCATTGAGTAAGGGGATTGAATGAGGTTGAATGGGATGAAATCGAAAATTTAGAAAGTTGTGTGAAGGTTGGTTTATGGAATCAAAGAGGAAGAAAATGAGGAAAAGAAATAATGAATACTTACAAAAGAGTCGGTAAAAAAATATATCAACTTATTGGGTGAGTTTTATATGAATAAACATGTCGGTGAGGATTGTGATGTTAGGTAAAAGAAACTGTGAGTTCCTCAAAAGAAAGAAAAGGAAAAGGAGATAAGAAAAGTTGATGAAAATTAAGGGTGATTTGAGTGGCATATTGGGTTTAAATGAAGATGAGTGATTCGAAGGAATGATGTGCCCACTAGTCTATACGCTTGAGTTTTAAGTCACTTTATTTATATTTCTCTACCTTAACCAAAGAGCCTTCATTACAACCAGAAGAAAAAGTCCTTTTTGATTCACGAATTGCATACATTCTAGTGGCGAAGATAGGGGACCAATTTAAAACCAATGGTCCTGTGTGGGTCAATGAGTTGATTAATGAGGATGATAATTCTGGAATGAGGAACTTGTGAGATCTACATTTTCAGAGGTGGTTTCAAACCTCATCCTTAACATTATTCTTTGGATTGGATGCTAGAAAAAGGACAAATTATGGTGGCATTTTGATAAGAAGGGAGAGCTTAATGTGAAATTTGTCTATGCTTTACTTTTGAATGATAAGTTGTGTGGGATGAATGTGGTGAGGGAAGTGAAGATCACCAAAAGAATATTTGTACCGGGAACCATAGTTGAAGAGTGGGAGTCAAAGGATTTGCAAGCTATGGTAATTCTCGCAACATTGACATGATTTAAGCGTAAACATGTCCCTTATACATTGAGATGAGAGTATACACTTAATCAGTGAGTGTTGTGATTCAAAGTATTTACCATGATTTCATTGATATGTGTTCTATGTTAGATGTTTGAGGCTTGTTTGATTCATTGCTTGATACCTATGATGAGTAGTATGGATTTTGTGGAATTTTTCTTGCGTATTGCTTTTCATTCCTCCCAGTTATGTTTTATTTTATTTATAAAGCGTTGACCGGGACGGTCAACAGTTTAAATTTGGGGTTTGTTTAGTGTGAGTTTTGCATGTATTTTGGGTATGATTTTGGCTATAATGAGTTGATAAACATGCATTACCTTAGTAATATGGGTCGTGTTCTCAATATGTGGAAAAGATATTACGCTTTGCTCGTTTTGCAGGAAAATCACTATTTTTGTAGCACTTTTGTGGCAATTGGGAGCATTGCAGCTATTAGAACCCTTATGAATCATGAAAATATATGTGGAACAATGAGTACACGAAGTAAGGAGTTGATAAGAGAAAAATCGGTTGAATTGGAGCAGAAAATAACCACACATGGGTAGCTCGTGCGTGGGTCACGCATGGTCTGAAATTTTGGTATTTGGTTCGGCATGACACATGGGCAACCCGTGCGTGTAAGAACGGGTCGTGCATGGGCGTCTATGCTAGAAAGTCAGAATTATGCGATTTTTGACCTAGGTTTGGCCCAACATGAGTATAAATAGAGTCGAGGCGGCCCCAATTGAAGAGACACTAATTTTTGCCCTAGAAAGCATAGAAAAGAGCAATCTTCTACCGGAGGATTCGAGAGATTGATCGAGGTCGCAACCACACGCTTGAGGATTAAAGATTGATCGAGAGATCATCAATATCTCTGAGTTTGCTTATTCCGTTTTATCTTTTACTTTGATCTAGTTAGATATGAACATGAACATTTTGTCTATGAATTCTTTATTTCCCATATCTGGCTAAATACCTTATGATTCCGGGGTTTGAGATTAGGTTAATGGATACTTTTGTTTAATGTTTAATTGAAAATGAAGTTATTATTTCAAACTCTATTCGAGTACTCTGTTTTATTTCTTGTTTTATCAAATGGCCATTGGTTTAACTTGTTTGGTGTATTGATTCATAATTCGAGAGATGAGTTTCAATACTAGATCTTGAGTACGTGACATGATTATTTTGCATGATTGAAAAGTCTGCGAATATTTGTAAGGATAAATGATCTTTTTATGCTTTTGGGAGTTGGTTATCTTATGTTAAATAGAGATGCTAGCATAGATAATCCAATCAATGTTTTTATTGTGTCGAGAGAGAGAGTAAAATACTTTCGTGATTGTCTTATAGGGAAGATTAATAATAACTTTGATTTTGATTAATCGGATAACAAGAGGGATATTAACTGAAACCATGACTGTTCACTTGGCTTTATACCATTGATTTCGGCTTCCGAGACTAGAATTTTGTGTTGTTTTTGAGTATTTTGAGTCGTTTTTGTTATATCTCATAGGTTATGTATTAATTTCTATTGTTTCGAGTCATTTGAGTGGCCAAGCCATGTTGAGGGCCAATTATATTGAGTCTAGAGTCATTTTCATGAGTCGTGTGTCAAAAGAAGCAAGAATGATCAAACAACGAAAGATTGATTTGAAGAAACGTCCAAATGCGTCTGGAATTTCTAGCACTGGCAGGGTTTAGTATTTTGGTCATAACTCTCTACAAAATTGATATTGAGCTGATTCAAGTGGCTATGGAAAGCTAAGAGAGAGAGCTACAACTCTTATGAAGACACCCAAAGCAAATTCGGACGTTTGGATGGTGCTACAGCGCGAAGAAGAGGCGCTGAAGCGTAACAGCGGCGCCGCAGCGCCCAAAACGAGCGCCGCAGCGCCCGGGAGTGTTCTACGGGCGCTGCAGCGCCCTCCTGGCGCGCTGCAGCCGGGGTCAAAAATGGGCAGTGTGGGTTTGTGTTTTGCGCTGCAGCGCCCATTTTCAGCGCTGCAGCGCCCATGGGCGGACAAAACAATGAAAGCCCGATTTTGGATCTAAAAGGAGGGTACTATAAATAGATACATGGGAGGCTTGATCTAGGGCATGGAGGACACTTGGGGATGAAAACCAACACCACCAAAACACAAGGGAAGAGTTGGGGAAGAGGATTGAAGACATTTATCATCTAGAAATAAATAAGATTCTTCTTTAATCTCTTTAATTCTTTCTTTGTTGTTTCTTGTATATCATTTGAGATGCATTCTCATTTGATTATGGATATTTGTATTTTCTTCATGAGCTAAACTTTATAATTCTAGAGGGATGATGTAATCTATGTTTGAACTTATGTTTTGATATTGTGGTTTGTCAATCTAGATTTCCCAATCTATTTGTGCTATTTGGATTTTATTGCTTCTAAATTACTTAATCAATAATTTAGAGTGTTTGGTGTATTTGATTTGACACTTGAGAGAGGTAATTGAATACATGGCCTTGAAATAGCATAACCTAGGATTTCATAGAATTGAGAGATTTGTGAATCCTTTGAAGTCATCAACCAAGATTCATAGTTTTTATTGAGATTTCAATTGGTGATTTTTATAGAGATATTGATTTCCCAATTGTGATCTAAAATCATTTGGCACTCGAGAGAGGAAATGATTATTGTAGGAATCTAGACTTATAAATTGGTAATTTGTGATTGGTATACCATATTGATAATATAAGGAAAACTAGATTCATCACACCTCTAGAATTCATTCTCCCATAGATTTAGATGTTTATATTTTGATTAGTTATATCTAGTTATTTTTATTTATAAATTGAGACATCCACCTATTATTGATCTGTCAAATATAGCATAGGTAATTTATACTTGGTACTTATACACGCATTCCTGTGGATACGACAACCCTACTCATATCACTATATTAAAACTTGACACCGTAGACTTGCGGTTAGAAAATTATCTAACAATGACCCGAAATCCATTCATCTCATTGATCTTTCAATCAAACTCTTTACTTTGTCTTTTTATGATTATGATAAAATCTTGTCTTGCTTTTATAAAACAACCATCAACTTTTGATCGTCTAAATAAAAATAATAATATTCCAATCTCAATACTTAGTACATAAATTTATTAGTCTTTGTGGGATCGATCTTGATAATCATATCTATTAACTACATTGTCTTTGTAATGATCCAATTTTATGAAATCAAACAACTCTAAAATATTATTAAGAAAACACGAATTTATAAATTAAAGTGATGCCAATAATTATCAAAAATTAAATTTAGAATTTTTAATTCTTAATAAAAAAAATATAATAATAATAATAATAATAATAATAATAATAATAATTCATCCAAATTAAATATCCAAAAATTATTCTAAGCATAAACTGAAAAAAATTAAAGACGAGAAATCCAAAATTTAGTCCGATCATAACTATTTAAAATGAAATATAACATGATTTATTCCACCATCCACAACATCATATCTTGATTGGATTCCTCAACCCGAAAGTCATGATAGTGATAGGAGTGAGTTTCATCTCGCTCAAGTAGGGATATATCTATCAATATTTAATATAAAATAAAAAACATTCAAATAATTACAACAATAAATTCTTTTTTTTTTTTTTTTTTTTGAGGAAACAATAAATTCATTAGTTTTCTCTTTTTCCTCTGTTGACCGGTCGATTCGCATATAACATTGCAGGTTCACCCCGAAGATACGTTTGATCCCGGACCATTTTCATGGCCCCTAGCTTATATGAATTTATTTCCTCTTGACATATATTGCAATCAATGAAGTACAATCATGAAACATTAAATAAAGACAAATAATATAGAAATCCCTACCTTAATAATCACAGATATTCGTTGTAGAAAAATGAACAATAAAAGTCCAAGTCCTCGATCCCTCGGTTTTCTCCGTTAAATAAATATATATAATTGATATGTGATTTTAATAAATCAAAATTAATCATGAAAGAATTTGTAAAAAATATTGAAAGAAGGCTTGTGAATTGTGAATATATATATATATATATATATATATATGAAACTTGAAGTAGAAAAATATTTATACCTTATAGTTATTAAATGTGGTGTAAAATTGTGTATGAAATTACACATATTTATAGTAGTTAGTTCCAACCCCTAAACCTAAATTAGCCCTAATTACTTGACCTCTAAGTCCCCTAAAAATAACCCCTAATTAACCTCTAAACTAATTAGTGGTTATCACACGTACACTTGCGGTGAAGCTAAAAATAAGGCGACAACAATACTGTCTCGACCTTGTGAAGAAATTTGGAAAAATAGAGAGAAAGAATGAACAGAGAGAAAGAATGAGAGAGAACGAGATTTTGGAGTTTTTGTGTGTGAGGGAACCGCAATATAATGAAAAGCTAGAACAATCTTAAATTAAATCCCATAAAAACAACGAGGTGAACAGTTACCAAAAATAACTAAATTAATTTATAATTAGAATGACATTTATGCCCTTAATTGGGCGAAAACTAAATTTAAAAAAATTATATATGTCTAAATAACAAATCATAAGGTTAAATTCCTCTCAAAAAAAAAAAAAATCATAAGGTTAATTTAATCAAAAAATTATATATCCATTAAACCCACTAAATGTTACACATATCCATTCAGTGACATATCCATTAAATACACTAAATATGCATGGTAACACAATATTTTTAGAAGATATACTTCATGATTCTATGTCATCCGAGTCACGTCTATTCGCGGAAATAAAAAAACAAAAAAGTTACCATCACATTTGAGAACTCCAGCAATAGAAAAAAGGAATCTTAATACATTCATAATCTATTAACTATGCAAAAATAATTTACTAACAATGCAATCATACCTTAGTAAAAATGCAGAGTACTAAAACATACAACCAGTAAAATATATAGTGAAAAAGCAACAAGCATCTACTAAGTATGCAATATGGATGTACTAATTATGCATTCACATCTTAGTAAAATATGTAGTGCGAAAGAAATAAATATGCAGCCAGAAAATGTATAGTAAACATGCAACAATCATCTAATAACTACGAAATATGAATATATCAACTATGCAATCGTACTACAAAATATATATATATATATATATATAAAAAAAACTATTATGTATACAATAACATTATACTAGAGGTGGCAATCAGGGTTGGGCGGGACCAACCAAAGATCTGAGCTGCCGAGAGTAGAAAAAAACAGGGCGGGGGTGGGCCGCCTCGAAAATCCATCAGCCAATTTTTTTTTTGTCGACGATGGTATTTTATTAAAACAACTCAAAAACTAAAATTACAACTACAATCGTAGCCAACGGGCAAGAGCCGACAAGACTAACTAAAAGCGGCGGGAATTGGTAAGACCAATTTAGATTCACAACATGGACTAAAAAACTACCACCCCAAACTAAACCACACCACGAGGAGACTTTCAAGACTCCTTAAAGAAGATCAGTAACACACAAAAAAAAAAATTAAAACCGGGCACGAGCAACCACAACATCTTTGTACAACGAAAAAAAAAAACTAATCCGCCTACGAATTTCGCAAATCAACCGGGAAAAGAAAATACAAACAAAAAAGAAAACAACATGACTATAGCTAACAAACGAGAGAAAAAAATAACAAAAATTGCCTCTCCCTCTCCCAAATCTTCATCGCGGTCCATTGTCTTCTCAGCTCGAGACACCTCCGTGAAGCTCCGCCTTTCGCCCGGGACCAAAAATTTCCCACCTTCAGACGCATAGAGGACCGTCATTGTTGGCCCTCCAAAAAAACATGGAGGGAGAGGAGGAGGGGGAAGGAGGGAGGGGAGGAATATGCTAGGGTTTTTCTTTTTGGAGGTTAGAGAAGAAGGAGAGAGAAATAAGGTTAAAGAGAGAAAAAGGGACCCTAGATGTCTTCTTTTGTCAGTGCATTTTAAACCTACCAAAATCTTTGAAACCTCTAAATCCATAGTATTTACCTATCAAAATCTTTGGTTGATTTTAATTACTAGAATATCATTCTTGGCTTACCCATAATAGGATAAATTTACTATAGCACCCCTAAAATCATTTTGAAAAATCAAAACACTAGAAGAAGTAGTTGCAAAATCCGGGCCATTAAATATGTCCAGATATTTCATATTCGTCCTCACATACTCCACCAAAAGATGGGTTTACTCGAGAAGCTTTACTGGACATGCAGACAAAGCCCAACAAGTAAATTCTGAGACCAGACAAAGCCCATGGCAGATACAGCATTTAATTAATTAACTCAATCACACTGGTCCAAACATTTGTTCATCCAATTCCAATGGGTCCCTATCCAGAAACCACCTATAGATCATTAAGACAAGGATCCAATAATTTCTAACAAGTTTTTAAAGAGGCCTTTGCTTCAAAAAAAAAACAAGTTATTACAGAGACATATGCCTATTTTATTAATTATTATTTCGATTTAGATCTTTTTTTTTAAAAATTTAATTTTTTGGAAGAAAGGGGCTTGACTCAACTATTTCATTAAGATAGTCAGTTCGAATATTTGGATCTAATCTCTTTATTTTTAGTTTGATGCTTTTAGATTGAATGTGGGGCTTATCAGTTTGAATTATTTTTTTGTGTGTTGTTAGTAATAAACTAATGTGAAAATATAGCACGGATCGAATTTTAAATTTGGGAGCTGACCAGAGATATTGTACTGAAATTTTAGTTCTTTTTCTGCATGTCACTTATTGAGGTAAAATTTATTTAGGCAATAGATATATCAATTTCTTATTAAGTTTTAAAAATATAATTTTTTTATTTTAGCACACAAATTCCGAGATGGACGTGAGTATAGACCCAATAAGCTGGAGCTTAATGTCACGGACTTGTTCCTTTAACAATGAACCATGCGGCCTTAGCGCTCTTCCGCCTCGCGGTTGCTAAGTCACCTCTCTCGAATGTGCTTGTGTGTGAAGAAGTGTAGAATGAAGGCAAAGTAAAGCACACAAGATAGTTGGGAAAGAACTCTTATATTCACTCAAACTTGCTCACAAAATGCTTGATGGTTTACAAATGAGGTTTGCCTTTATTTATACTACTCCATCTCCAAAATGGACGGTGGTGATGCATTTGATCCTATGGTTGGGAGAAGTTCTCTAGAACTCTCCATGGAATGTCCCTAGACTCTTCGTACAAGATATTTACAATGGAATTCTCTAGAATGCTCCTACCATTCTACAAAGCTCCTACATATTCTAGAGTGTTCTATGTACAATTGGGCCCAAGCATTTAGGCCATCTTGTGGGCTTGATTGTGGGCTAACCTCCTAGCTCCATGTTGGATAATTGGGCAGCCCGTTACATTCTCCCCCACCTAATTCGGCGGCGTCCTCGTTGCCTCGTGCTCTGAAGTAGTGGTTGGAACTACCACAAGTCTTCTTCAAGTTCCCATGTTGCATCGGACTCGGGTAGCCCCCTTCCATTTGTTCAAGTATTGAGTACGGGGTGGAACACACCTCGCCTCCGAACGATCCTCTTTGTGAGCACCTCTTCAATATCCTTGTCATATGACTTGGTCATCGCGGAGGTGCTCTCTTTGAATGCCCACGGCTTGGGTCTTCTCGTCCACATTATAAGGCTTCAACATACTAACATGGAAGACCGGATGAATTTTCAAGGTATCAGGTAGGTCGACGCGATAAGATACCTTACCTACCTTACCTGTGATCGGGAACGGCCCTTCATAGCGCCTCACCAAGCCCTTGTGCATGCCCCGTAATGCCTTGAATTGTTGCGGTAGAAGTTTGATGAAGACTTGATCACCAATGTTGTACTCCTTTGGTCGTCTCTTTTCATCACCCATTTCTTCATCTTCTTGTGGGCTTTCTCCAAGCACGGTCGGGCTAAGTCGGCTTGCTCTTCCCATGACTTAGCCATTTTTGTAGCCCCTAGACTCCGCCCATCATCAGGCCCATGGAGGTGTGTGTAGTCAAAGGTTGTTGTCACGTTGCAAGCTCGAACGGGCTTCATCCGTAGCCTCACTTCATTGCAAGTTATAAGAAAATTGTGCCACATCAAGGAGTTTGGCCGATCTTTTCGGTTGGCACTCATAAAGTGCCTCAAGTAGCACTCAACAAGGCATTCACCCATTCGGTTTGTCCATCGGTTTGGGGTGAAGCTTGTTGAGAATTTCAACTCCGTCCCCATGAGTTTGAAAAGCTCCGTCCATAGGCGTCCCCTGAAGCGGGGGTCTCGATCACTTATGATATGTTGTGGAAGTCCCCAATACTTCACCACGTTCTTGAAAAATGCCCTCATTTGCCTCCTTTGTGCAATCCTTTTGACAGGGTATGAATGTCCCGTCTTGGAAAAGCGGTCAACCACCACCATAATGGACCCGAACCCCTCGGACTTAGGCAATGCGCTTGTAAAATCCATGGTGATGGAGTACCATGGCGATGCCGCAAAGGTAATGGCTCGAGCAATCCCGCCTGGTTGCTTATTCTCCGTCTTGTCTTCTTTGGCACACAACAAGTCTTCACATAAAGCTCGACGCCGTCCCTCATTTGTGGCCAAAAGTATGCTACATTGGCCTGGATGTCCCGCCCACTTGGTATCGTGGCATTCCTTGATGAGGTCCTTCCTCAAGCTATCCCACTTGGGAACGTATAAGCAGCGCCCCTTGGTGTAGAGTAGGCCGTCCTCTACCCAAAATTGTTTGGTCTTGCCATCCCTGGCTAACTTCATGAGCTCCTCGCCATAGGGTCATGCCCAAGCCTTGTTTGATGCGGTCCACGATCTCTCCCTTGGCTACGATGATGGCGCAAGCTCCGCCTTGCATTTTAATGCGTTGGCTACCATGTTGGCTTTCCGGGTTTGTACTCCAAAGATGTCGTCCAACTCGGCCAAGAAATCTTGCCAACGGGCTTGTTTTGGTGATAGTTTTTTTGAGTTTGGAAGTAACTCGTGGCAACGTTGTCTGTCTTGATAGTGAAGTGAGATCCCAAAAGATAATGTCGCCACACCCGTAAGCAATGAATGATGGCCGTCATCTCCTTCTCTTGCACCGTGTACCTTCGCTCGGTGTCATTAAGCTTGCGACTTTCAAAGGCTATTGGATGTCCTCTTGCATCAATACTCCTCTAATAGCAAAGTCGGACGCATCGGTGTGTAGCTCGAATGGCTTGCTAAAGTCGGGCAATTCTAGGACCGGTTCTGGCTTATTGCGGCCTTCAGGTTGTCAAACGTCTTTTGACACTTCTCGGACCATTCCCATGCTTTCCCCTTCTTAAGCAGGTCCGTCAAGGGTGCCGCCCGTGTCGAATATCCCTGTATGAAATGATGGTAACAATTAACAACACCAAGGAAAGATCTAAGTTCGGTTTACCTTGGTTGGGGCCTCCCACTACATGATAGCCTTTATCTTGGCTTCCGTCCATCCTGAAGCTTCCCATGCCCGATTATGTGCCCTAAGAATGGTACTTCCTCCTTCGCGAACGAGCACTTCTCCTTCTTGACATACAATTTTGGTTTTCCCATGATACATGGAAGATGGTGCGTAGATGGTCGGCATGCTCCTCCATTGAGTTCTTTGTATATGACAATGTCGTCCGGGTAGACCACTATGAACCGGTCTCAGGTAGGGCTGGAAAATCTTGTTCATCAATGTGCAAAACATTCTTTGGGGCGTTAGTTAGTCCAAAGGGCATGACTAACCACTCGAATGATCCATACCAAGGGTGATGCACGTCATTTTTGGCTCATCCCCTCGGCTATACGGACTTGGTAGTAGCCTTTTTTCAAGTCCATCTTGGTATATACTTTGGCTCCACCAAGCCTGTCAAACAAGTTAGCAATTAATGAGATGGGGCGCGATTCTTAATTGTTACCTTGTTAAGCGCACTGGTAGTCCACGCACATCCTTAACGACCCATCGTGCTTTTTTTGAAACAGGACCGGTAGCGTCATAAGGTACTTTGGAAAGCCTAATCTTCCTGTATCAAGCAACCGTCGATTCTTGCGTAACCTTGAGCTCCGGTGGAGCCATCCGTAAGGTGCGATGGCGGGAGGCTTGGCACCGGCTCCGGCTCGATCTTATGATCCACCTCACGCCTCGGTGGAAGTTGGCTCGGCGATTGGCTGGCATGACGTCCTTGTTCTCGTCCAACACCTTTACGGATGAGTGGGGAACGTCTTCCTCCTTGTTGGTGGGATGGTTTTCCTCCTTAAGAGTAGCTAAAAACGTCGGCTCCCCTTTTTCACTCCCTTAGTGATTTGCATGGCCGACAAATGCTTTGCCTCCCGTTGATGCTCTGTGGATGACTCAACGGTGTCGGGATCATGCAAGGTGACCATTTCTCAAGTATGCATCGAGAACTAAAAGAGGGCATAGGTATAAGCGATTTACCTTGCGTAAGAAGTCCATGCCAAGCACGACCTTGAAGTCATCCATGGGTGCCATGAAAAATCCACTTGGCCCTTCCAAGTGCCTAGTCATGACTCCACGCCTTGTGCTACTCCGTCAATGGTTGGGCTTTGGCATTGACGGTCTTGACCAACCTTCCCGTTCGCACATCGCAGCCCAACCTCTTGGCCTCTTCTATTGTCACAAAGTTATGCGTGGCTCTCGTGTCCACCAACGCCTTTGTAGGCTTCCGTTGATGAGTGCCTCCATGTACATCAGCCCCTTGCTTGACGGTGTTGGAACTGGTTTGGCTTTAAGAGCGTTGAGTAGTTGAAGCGACCCCATCTTGCTCGTGTCCTCCTCCTCAACGTTAGACTCCATTTCTTGCCTTTCGAGCATGGCGGATAACGACCCAAGCTTCAGACGAGTTGCTCATGGCGTGTGGCCCTTGCACACAAAACATCCGCCCTGGGCACGAAGGCCCGCTTCTTGTCTTCATAGTCCTTGTGGGATGGCCCTTGTCGTCCCTCTTCGGGAGGTGCCCTCCGTTGGTATCGAAGTCCGCTTCTCTCCCCCACCTTTACCCGAGTTCCCCTTCTCTTTGTTCTTAGTAGCATCCTTTAAAGTGTGGGGTTGGAACTCGGCAAAGGATTCAACAACGGCAATGGCCTTATCGACCGATTGTATGCCTCGTCGATGAAGTTCTTGCTTTGCCCACCCTTATAGCCCGTCTATGAAGTAAAACAAGTAGATCCTCCTCTGCCATGTTAGGGATTTGAAGCATTAGGGTGGTGAACTCTTTCATGTACTCTCGGATAGTACCCCTTTGCTTCAACTCCTTAGTCTCTTGCGAGCTTCATAGACGGCGTTCTCCGGATAGAAGTGATGCTTGAGCTCCTTCATGAAATCGTCCCAAGTATCAATCCGACACGTGCCCGCTCAATGTCAGCGTCTTCTGCGCCACCACAACATCGCAGATCTATAAGGTAGAGAGATACGGTCTTTACCTTCGACGGCTGACTCGTCGGTGAGATTAAGTCCCTCAATCTTGCTCCATGCGCCATAGGTAGTTCTCAACTTCCTTGGCATCCGTGCCCGTTAAAGCCTTTTGGCTTAAGGCGAGACCACCTGGATGATGGTAGATGTGCTAGCTCCCATTAGCATGCGGCCTTCTTGCATAGCGCCAAGTCCTCCTGCATCCCCTCGATGCTCGCTTGAAGGGCTTGGACGATGTCTGCCACTCTTGCCTCTAGCCGTGCAAAGCGTTTCTCCAACGTTGTGTTGGCATCAAGGCATCCTTGCAATTACTCCGACGTAGTCTCAGTTGTCCGAGTATGTGGCCCTCCAACGTCTCGACGTTATGCTCGACCTCTCGAGCCTCTCACCCATCTCGCCAGAGAAGCTCCCATGACGATGATTCACCATGAGCCTTGCTCGGTCACGCTTCTTCTTGTCCTTGGGACGGGATGGGTTCCTCCCACGGTTGTCGGTCACTCGACATAAGATCTCCGCCTGCCATCACGTTTCTACTTCACGACACTTAGCCCAAACCGGCTCGATACCACCTATCACGGACTTGTTCCCTTAACAATGAACCGTGCGGCCTTAGCGCTCTTCCGCACCTCGCGGTTGCTAAGTCGATCTCTCTCGAATGTGCTTGTGTGTGAAGAAATGTAGAATGAAGGCAAAGTAAAGCACACAAGAGAAATTTTAGGAAAAAGAACTCTTATATTCACTCAAACTTGCTCACAAAATGCTTGATGGTTTACAAATGAGGTATGCCTCTATTTATACTACTCCACCTCCAAAATGGACGGTGGTGATGCATTGATCCTACGGTTGGGAGAAGTTCTCTAGAACTCTCCATGGAATATTCTAGACTCTTCTTACAAGATATTTACAATGGAATTCTCTAGAATGCTCCTACCATTCTCTACAAAGCTCCTACATATTCTAGAGTGTTCTATGTACAATTGGGCCTAAGCATTTATGTCATCTTGTGGGCTAACCTCCTAGCTCCATGTTGGAAAATTGGACAGCCCGTTACATTAAGGTCCCAAATTGTTTTATTCACTCTTGATCACACAAACACTTTGGAGCCAGGCCAACATTTTCTTTTCCCCAAACTCAAAACATCAAGAATCGAGAAGGAAAAAAACAAAAACAAAAAAAGAAAAGCCCAACCCTTATAAATAAGGTACTTATTTATTGTTTCAAATTAAAACATGTGAATGTTATGAATAATATGATATATGGTTTTATGATTTTGGTTTGTTGAAATATTATTGTCTTACAAAGATGTTACTGATTTTAATTAGTCGTGTTGTCATGTTAAAGTAATTATTTTCTTGACTATTATTATAATAAATATTACAATTGATGTTTTGCCCTTAATTTATAAAAATATTTTAAAATAAAAAATTTGTCACTCTAAGGGCCCTGTAAAGCACGAGTCTGGACAAATTTAATGAAGTGTATATATAGAAGGTAGAAAGGGAAATAGCTAGCTTGCGCCCAAGTATTATTAACTATATTTTGGTTGAATAAATTTTATCAAATTTTCGATTTAGTCCTTTTAAATATTTTGAGTTAACACAAAGCTAAGTCCTTTAAGGACGGATGACTAGGTTGGCTTACTTTAGTTGTTGATAGGATAACTTTTTTTTTTGAGTTACGCACACACACTTCAATGGAGATTGAACCCCCGACCTCCCACACATTGGAGGGAGTGATACCACTAGGCCAAATGGTTTGGTGGTAGGATAACTTAGTGGTGTCAAATAACACTTAAATTCACACAGTTGATTTACTTAAAAAAAGTAAAAAAAAAATAAAGATTTAATTTTACATATGATACATCAAAGTATTGAGATCCTCTATTAGTATTTCATCTTCTATTTTAATGTTATAAATACATATATGATGTTGTAATTTTTGTACATGTGACATTTACACAATCCATTAGCATATAGGATAAAATATAAAATGGAATAGGAGGTGAACTTGATTGAAATACCGAATAACCATGGACAACATTGCTTTTGTGGTCCGTTAAGTTGGCTCGATTTCGCTTTTAGTCCTTTAATTTTTATGGGTTGCGTTTGGCAAACACTAACTTTTCTAAACCTGCACATTTAGTCCGATTTCAAAATTTTGGGATATCTTATCTCTAAAATGCTGAGTTGGGTAACTTTTCCATGAAATGACTATTTTGCCCCTTTTTTGGAGGAATACCTTGGGAAAAACCAAAAGAAAAAGAAAATAATGTATTTTTTTGTTTTTCCTAGTTTTTCTTAATTTTTATTTAAAATTGAAAAATATAAAATATATGTTCGACAAATTTTGTTTAATTTAATTTAAAGAAAATAATATGAACATATATTTATAAACTATAAATAAAATTAAAAAATATGTATTTATAATTTTGAACTATATATAAAAATAAAAAAATTAGAAACCAAAAAAATATATATCTATAATTTTCAACAGTAAATCAAAATTAAAGAAAAATAGAAAAAAAAAGAAAAATATAGACTTACATTTTTCTATTGTAAATTAAAACTAAAGAAAAATAGAAAACAACAAAACAGGAAAACAAATATTTACAATTTTCTACTGTAAATAAAAATAAACAAAAAATGGAAAACCAAAAAAATTCTTTTATTTTTGTTTTCTATATTTAATTTTATTTAATGTTGAAAAATATAAAATATATGTTCGACTATTTTATTTAATTTAATTTAGGGTTTTTATTATTATTTAATTTATTATTATTTTTTTATTTTTTCTTTAATTTTAATTTAGAGTTGAAAATCATAGATATATATGTTTGTTTTTGTTTTCTATTTTTTTTATATATAGTTGAAAATTGTAAATACATGTTTTTTTTTTGTTTTCTTTTATTTAAAATTTATTTAATGTTGAAAATTATAAATATATGCTCAGATTACTTTGTTTAAATTAAATTTAAAAAAAATTGAACATATATTTTAATTTGTCAACTTTATATAAAATTATAAATATATATTTATATTTTTTCTCTACTTCAATTTAATCTTATATTTATTTTTGTTATTTAATTTTATTAAGATATTAAACAAGTCATGTGATAGGCACATGACCAAGGTTTCCCTCCAAAAAAAAAGGGCAAAATAGTCATTTCATGGAAAAGTGACCCAACTCAGCATTTTAGGGATAAGATATCCCTGAAATTTTGAAATCGGACTAAATGAGCAGGTTTAGAAAAGTTAGTGTTTGTCAAACGCAAACCATAAAAATTAAAGGACTAGCTAAAAGCGAAATCGAGTCAACTTAACGGACCAAAAAAACAATTTTGTTAGAAGAGATCGAAGGAATTCTTGCAGTGATCAAACTTTAACAATTACTTGACAACATTTTATAAGTATTCTAGCATACACATTTAGGCGTTGTCTTAATATGTTACAATCAAATCTTATTTAAATTAGAAAATACATCACGATTATACTCCAAAGAGCTAGCATCAACGATCAGTTCTATACATGCTTATGGTTATCACTTGAAAGAACTGACTTCACAAAATTACACTATATATCAAACCCTACAACACAAATTAACTGATCACAAAACTCTATTCATTAACACCCCACAAATCCATTAATTACCTAAGACCAAGTAATTAATTTCAAAATTTAACCTTATTAATTCCCAATTTTAACAAAATGAAACATTAATAATTAGCCAAAATCCATGCACGGTACGTACGAGTAACGTGCGTGAATTCCATCCGTGTCCCATCGCTTTTTTTTTTCTTTATTAAGTATATATCCTGGGAGACGAGGGTCAATAGAATCCTATACCATCTTCTGAGTATTCATATCTTTTGTAATAGCCGGTATACAGCTCGAACTCCTCGCGATCCTCCCTTTCTTCACATTTGTTCCCCCTTTATCCCTAGGGCTAAGGCTTTTACCCCTATTCCTCAAAATCTCCCTCATCGCCTCCGCCTGGCACAGAACCGGGTACGCCCGGCCCAACCGGTTGAACTTGGCGCACGCGCTAACGTGCGCCTGCACCGCCTCCTCCCTTTTCCCGCCATTTTTCTCCATCTCCTCCTTCACGGCCTCCGAGCACAGCCCGCATATCATCCGTCCGCAGTACTTCTCGCGCACCTTTTTCACGTACTGCGGCGTGCACTCCTCCGACATGCCGCAGCACTCGCATTTCGCGTCCTCGATTTCGGATATGGGCGGCAGAGACGGCGATTTTTGATCGGGGTTTAGGGTTTCTTGGAAAATGAGCTCGAAGGATATATCGGAGAGCGTGCGTTGGAGGGGCTCCACTGAGAGTTTTGGGGGTTTTTGATTAGTGGTGTTGGTTGGGGTGGGTTTGGTGAAGGGTTGGAGAAATGTGGTGTCTCTATTTGGTGCCATGATATATATGATGGGATTATATTGTGAGTGTTGAGGGGATGTATATTAATTAGGGTTTTTGAGTTGAAGAAGGGTTTACAATATGGAAATTGATGGAAGTGGATGATACCATAGGATTATAAATGTCAAAATAATAATGTGATAGTGTGCCCCCAAGATTTAAATTTATAGTGTGTGTTTTCTCAATTTCTCATGAGATCTTTGATTAGGACGGGTGCAACTGTATGTGGACCAAAAATTTAGGATGGTGAATGTGTTTGTGGACAAGTGTGTGTGTGCGTGAGAGAGAGGGGGAATAGGAAATCCTGGGGCGATCAAGAATCAACTGGATTTTTCAGGATGATCATGAATGGTTATAATGTATGAAATTAATTGAAATTTCACTTATTCGATTTATAATTTGAAACTACAGGGGTCATGAATATTACTAAGTAGTCCATGAGACTCACTTCATTTCATTTATAAAAAGTTCAATTAATGATATCTGTCTGAATTATTTTCCTATGTTCGGGATTCGGATTTTTCTCATACGACATCGTTGACTTAAGAATTAGAGGGCATCTTTGGACAATTTCAAAATCCCGTAACCTTGTTATTTGTGTTGCAGACTAGTTTTCACTAAGAGATTTTCTTAGCTTTTGAATACTCGGTTCCTAGCTAGTCAAGCCCGCTTGCTGCATTAGCTCAATTAAGGGACGGATTAATGGAATTTGGATTGTCAAACTCAACTTCCCTAATTTGGAGTGATCTACATTTTTCGCATCATCAATATGGCAAGGAAATTTAGACCTTAATGCTAAGTTAGTGTTACTTATTTATGGGATGGTATCTTCTATTTCAAATACCATTTTATCTCATTTAACATCGCATGAATGATTGTCAAGTTTATAAATTTAATTACCATATTAATTTTTAAATATAAGTTATTGGTTTTTATAATGTAAGTGATACCATTAAAAAAAAGTGTCAATCATCTGCAATAAAATAGAGACGAAACGAATCATTATTTTGGAATTGGAGATTTCATCTCATACTTATTTAGAAAATAGAGGGATATTTAATAAGCTTCTTAATTTATTTTCTTAACGATTTTTGTTTTGGGATTCTAAAGAAATTAAAGCAAATAACAACATTAGATTAATATGGAATAAATTAGTAATTGGTGATAATAAATACTATATTATATATACTCAGGTAGTAATAAGCACTCAATTATCATCACAATCAATGGCGGACCCAAGGGGGGCAAGGGGGCCACTGCCCCCAAAATTTTCCAAAATTTTTTTCCCCAAAATTTTTTGAAATTATTTTTAAAGGGCAAAATAAATAAATTAATTTACAATTGCCCCCAAAATTTTCAAAAAAAGAATCCCCCAAAATTTTCAAAAATTTCTTTTCCCCAAAAATTTTCCAAATTATTTTTTAAAGGTAAAATAAATGAACTAATTTACAATTTCCCCCAAAATTTGATAAAATTTTAAATAGTTGTCTTTTACAATATAAAAACCATTAATTATGGGTAGTATATGGAAAAAAATTCACATAATATAAATTTATAAACTCGGTCCGTTTTCCGCCCCCCAAAGTCGAAATCATCTGCGTCCGCCACTCGATCACAATAATGTAGTAGGAAAGTTTCATTTTTCAAATATTTTCACTTTAATAATGAATAATTGTGCATTCCGTGAATTGATGCTGTTTTCACGGGACGTTGTACTGCAGCCATGCACTGTACATTTGCTTTTGTTGAACAACACATGAGAAACATCAAAAGTACGCCATTACATGATCAAATGCTTGTCTAGGCTACTCTTTTCTTTTTCTTTTTTTTCCCTTTTTCCTCTTTAAATTTTTTCTTCTTTTTTTTTTTACCTTTTGTGGTGTGGGGGTGCCTATATAGGTAGTGACGAGCCCAAAAAAGGACACAAACCCATCACGAGAAAGTAATCAAATCTAACAGTATCTGAGAGAAAAAAAAAATAACAAATATTTGTGGTAAATTGTAAAGAAAGTAAAGTTGC
Source organism: Rehmannia glutinosa (assembly GCA_016081115.2). NCBI lineage: Eukaryota > Viridiplantae > Streptophyta > Magnoliopsida > Lamiales > Orobanchaceae > Rehmannia > Rehmannia glutinosa. The sequence goes on from JABTTQ020000257.1 coordinate 259,520, forward strand.
ATGCTTTAGCATCAAATCAATTCACATGAGTCTTGATGGATAGCTAAAAGTAGTAATCTGGCTTTTTTGTATCAATATTTTGTGACCTAGTCGTAGCACCATAGAGAATTTTACACAAAAATACATATAAAAAATAGTGGGTTTTTTTTTAGCCTTTTTGGCAAATTGAAAATTTTTTTTAGCCATCTTTTTCAAAAACATCTTTTTTAGCTATTTTGGGGTGCGAAATGAAAGGTGTCATTTAGTAATTTTATAACCCATTTTTTTAGTCACAACATAACCAAACACTAAAAAAGCACACAGTGACCCGCCAAAAATTCGGAACCGGCGACTTGGACGATGGCGACCTAATAATCGACGACGCCGATCGACCTCTATAGTTTTTTATTTATTTAGTCTATAGTTGTTTTAGGTTATGATTTTTTGTAGTTTTTGTAGAAATTCTAGGGTTTTATATAGATTTGGTGTTGGTGGGTGAGCTTGGGATGTTGTTAATGGCGGAAAGTGGCTTGGGAAAGAAGACGATGTATTACTGTAACTCGCAATCCACAAGTAACTCGATTTCGAGTTACTTGTAATTAGGATATCCAGTTATATAACTCGATATCGAGTTAAATGTAACTGGATATCCTAATACATAACTCGATATCGAGTTAAATGTAACTGGATACCCAATAATTGGGATATCCAGTTACATAACTCGATATCGATTTTTCAACAATAAATAGTAGGTGTCAGTCAAATCACCAATAACTCGATATCGAGTTATTGTTCAATCTTTTCTCACTTATTATAACAATATTTTGTTTTTCCTTTTTCGATATCTATAATTCAACACTCATATTGCATATTTAAAAACGAAAAATAGATGTTTGATTTTTTTAAAAAAAAAATGAAAGAAAGAGTAAGAGGATACATAGAGATAAGTGAAAAGAGAGAGAGAGAGAGAGAAATAATCCAAATATCAAACAAATATGCTAGAAGGGTATGAATATCATTTTACACCCCAAAATGGCTAAAAAAGATGTGTCTACAAAAGATGGCTATTTTTCATCTTTACATTTTGAATGACTATTTTGTACCATTTCTACTATAAAAAATACATATATATTTTGAAAGAGGGAGTTGAGGGCCCAGACCTGATCAACTGTAGAGTAGTACTAATATGATTAGGTGAGGGTTATTTTACCGTTTGTGGCAAATGCCACAAACTTTTGCGAATCTGGGGTGGGTTGGGGAGATTTTGATATATTATGTGTAGGCGCCATTACAATTGGCGCCTACAAAGAAGGCGTCACTTCCAAGGTCGCCTACTGCATTGTTCTTTTTTTTTCTGACAAAGTAGGCGCTAGTTTCCAGTCAAACTAGCGCCTACTCTCTATTTTTCTTTTTTATTTTTTAAGTTTTGAAAATTAATTTTAAATATTAAATAAATACACAATTTTTTGGATAACTAGAATGTGATATATTACGGAATGAAAACATGATTACATAATAAAGTGTACAACACATAATTAAAAAAAAGAAGAAATTACACATTAAAATATTGGAATAAGTTACGACATGCATTAAAACATAAGTACGACTACACTAAATTATAGTTGTGGGGTATTTGTGAAACCCAATTACACTAAATTATAATTTGGAAATTTACAGACCTACTCCCCCTTTTTATTCTTATTTGTAATATATTTGAATATTTTTTTTTCGAATATATATTTTTGTAGTAAACTAAATTTGAAAAGAAACAAGAAAACACATTATCTTCCCAACAACAAAGATAGATTAGAATTTTAATACAAATATTAAAATTGATTCATATATATTCGAATATATTACAAATAAGAATAAAAAAATCCCAATTATACCCTTTATACCGGTACGTGAACAAACGGAATTTGTCCAACTCAAATACCCCCACAAATGTAATTTTGTGGGGATATTTAGTCAAATTAGCCAAAAATGAGTTTCATTTTATTTGAAATGATAATATGCATTTTGTAATTTATAAAAAAATCTAAATTAAAAAAAAATCGTGTAATCGGGTTTCACAAACACCCCACAAATATAATTGAGTGTAGTCGTACTTATGTTTTAATGGCATGTCATAACTTATTCCAGTATTTTAATGTATAATTTGTTCTCTTTTTTTAATTATGTGTTGTACACTTTATTATGTAATCGCGTTTTCATTCTGTAATATATCACATTCTAGTTATCCAAAAATTGTGTATTTATTTAATACTTAAAATTAATTTTCAAAACTTAAAAAAAAAAAAAAAAAAAAGAGGAAAAATAGAGAGTAGGCGCCAATCGAACAAAAAAAGAAAAAGAACATTGCGATGAGACGGAAGTGGCGCTTCTTTGTAGGCGTCAATTGTAAAAACGCCTACACTCTACCCCAATTTCGCAAAAGTTTATGGCAAATAAATAACCCGATTACTTGATGTCTTGGTTACAAGTTTATTTTAGTGGGTGAAGTTCAGTCCCCGCCCGAAAAGAAATATATGGTTGATACTTGATATTATTTTGCCTCCTCAAATAATGCAAAAACATTCTCTCATCTATTAAAAAATGAATATGTATGATTTATGATGTAGTGTCACTTCATGTCTTCACGTGTTAACTTATCTTATGCAATAGCGGAGCCACACGTACGATGCGCGGACGCAGTGATTTCGACTTTGGGGGCGAAAAAGGAAAAAGGTCCCGAGACTCGAGTTCATATATTTAAACTATGAGAAAAAAAAATTTGGGCAATTGTAAAACACAATTATTTGAAGTTTTTATCAAAGTTTTGTGGGGACAATTGTAAAAAAATTCATTTATTTTAGCTATAAAAAATAATTTTAAAAACTTTTGGAGGGGAAAAATAATTTTGCAAAATTTTAAAGCGGCCCCCCTTGTCCCCCTGTCATCCGCCGATGGCCACATGGTGGCAAGGGGCCAAGGGGACCCTTTGGGAAATTGCCAGCCATACCGGCCAAAACTTTTTTTTTTTACTTTTTATTTTTTCTAGCTTTTTTTTAAAATTGAAATTATAAACTTAATGTTTAACATATTTATCTCATAATTCAAACCAAATAAGATTTAAAATCAAATATTCAATATTATGTTAAGATTTAAATCAATTATTTGTATTTTAATTAATTCAAACAAGAATTCTAATCAATCAAAATATTTTAAATTTGGACAAACCTCTATAATATAGGCATACACAATCAATTAAATAATTATATAATAAAAATAATAAATAAAATTATATTGCATTAATATTTTATATAATATATTTTATTAAAATTGGTAAAATCGGCAATTGAATCGGTCCGACCGGTTGAACCGCTTACCGTTGGCTTAGCCGGTTTTATCAGGTATGATATTTAAATGTGCCATCCCGTAATCAAATTATCACAAAAAGAGCATATATATCTATTGACTTAAATTGTAATTAATTAGTTAAACTAACACAATTAATTAGCATGCTTTTTTTAATTTATTGTTCTTCATGGATGGCGCACCTTGTAGACTTATTTTCTTTTTTTTTTTTTCAATTAGCAAGCCTTTTTTTTTTTAATTTACTTCATGGATGGCGCACCTTGTAGGTGCTTCAAAGACTTTTTTCTTTTTTAATAGTTGGCGCAGATTGTCAAGCTAAACCAAACCAAAAATGAAAAAAATACTTTTAAAAGTTGGCGCGGGGGGTGTGTGCGCCAATAATACAAGCGCACACTATGTGTGCGACACCAAAATAAAATCGCAACTCCGTCAAAAAACACTTCAATTCAACAATTTTGTTTCAAATTTGCCATAGTTAGCAATTTGCCCGACCCTGCTCCTCCTCCCCCACTTGTTTTCTTTTTTTTCTTTTCACTAACTATATATGCATATATGATATATGTTTATATTTTTCCCTTCGGCCTTCCCATAATTTTGTTGTATAAAATTTGTTATGTGCTACATGGTCATCTTTAGTAAGTTAAATTAGAGATATTGTGGGCTTGTTTTTCTAAAAATATATTTTCTATTCATCAAAAGAAAGAAATCAAAATAGAAGATGAGTTTCTTATAATTGTTTATTGTTCTATATTGAAAAGAAAATTACAAAAAAAAAAAATAGTATAAATTCAATTGCAGACGATTTCGTGATATGCAAGAGAGATATTCTAAGTTTTAATAGATTAAGGATTTAATGATATATTTTGTAAATATTTACTAATAAATAATATTAATGTGTTTTTATGATGCAAGAGTAATATATTTAGAATTTGTTATCTTTTATTTTTCTGCTATTGCCCCCACTCCCCTCGGACCCATCCTTATAATTACAAGTTCTGGCTCTGCCTATGCTCTTATGGATGTGATCTTTTAGATATGTCCCTGTTTACAACACAAGCAAAACAGTCAGGGATTCCTACTTTCCTAGGGTGTGTCCAGAAATACCCATCTATTGTAGGTTCAAGTCAGTGATAGATTTAGAGATATTAAATCACAAGGATTTACATTGACTAGTATACCTACTAGTGATGAGGATTTGGGGTAATTCGGTGATGTATCGTGCATAAACTTAATGGCGTAACCAGCCCACTAAAGTAAGATGGGACGACATACGAAAATTGAGTGGCCGGTTAAAAAAACTCTAAAAAATCCTATAAATAATAACTTAAATTAATTTTTTTCAATTCCTAATAAAATTGAGTAAAAAAATTAAAAGGGTGGGGGAGCGGGGCCCAAGTTTGCCCTTCCTTTTCTACGCGGCTATACCCTTACATAAACTATTTGGGCTCCATGAACCTATATATGAACTTGGGCCTGAAGCACTATGTGGCCCTAACAAGCATTACAACTACCATCCTTATTATCTTGTGGACTTCATTATGACGCGTGACACATCAATTTATTTTGGCAAAATATTCTATTTAAATTTGGGGAATGTTGCAGTTAAACTAATGAAACTTTAAAGTTTTATTACACTAAATAATAAAAATAATAATTTAAGTTAGGCCATTATAAAATAAAAATATTTTCTCTTCTTCCCTACTGCATATGAATGAGCGTGGTTGGATAGTATAACTCATTTTGCAAATTACACCATCCCAATTAAGATATCATATGGGCCAAGACAATGTGCACTTGGAGCATAACAATGTTTTTCTCTCTTTGGGCCGCGCTTTCAAACTCTTAAAAGAGTACATGGGACACAACGGGCCAAACCACAATGTTAAACCACATTCGGAGAAAGAATAAAGAAAAAAAAATAACCTTTTTGTAACATTGTTGTAATCTGGATTTCTTTTTTTGTTTTTCCCCAAAAAAATCATATCATATTTGAAATAGAAAATATTGGCGGGTCGAATCAAAATTCTATCGGGTTGCTCTTTGAGACCAAAGCCCAGCTCAACCTAGTTCATGAATATAGACACGAAATGATCGGACCAATTGGGTTGTGCTAGCATTTTTGGGCAGATAGACTCCACTTTTTCGAGCTTTTTCAAAATTACAGTCAACTCAAATTTAACCCGGGGGGGGGTGATTGTGGGTAGATTTTGATAGCTCTAATCATAATAAAGCAATTTTAATCAACCAAAGTCCAAAAGTTGTGAAATGACAAGTAAATATATTTTCTTAGATTAATATAGGCTATATTTTAGACTTGTCAATTTTAGCTATAATTTATCCTTTCACGCTATGATGTCAATATCCCTGGAAAACAAATAATATCCTCTTATAAAGCAAAGGAATAAATTTAAAATAAAATTTTCCATTTCCAACAGAACAAAAAACATAATCAATACATGTAATCAAATTCGGAAAAAATACCTAATGCCTAATTCTTTAAGTTATAACGGTACGCTAAAATAATTGTGTCCACAAACTTAAAAAGGAAAAGAGAAATTGAGACGCATTCGTGATAGGGATTTAGAGATTTTCCATTGATTAATGTTACTGCCTCTCAAGTCCTAACTGTACGTTGAATATTCAGTGTTGGATAGTGATTGAAAAAGATGTGACAGCATTAAAGTCAATAGTTAAAGCTGTGTTTGTCTGTGCCTCACAATTTTAGAACAAGAAAGGAATTTGAGACGTGGAAGCAATCCACTAATATTATAACGACCATTAATTGTTACTCCATTTTATAAAATAAAAAAAAGGGAAAAGAAAAAAGAAAAAAGAAAAACAAGGCTAATTAATATGCACAATTAATATTGTAGGAATAAATACATTATTGATACATTTAATGGGATTGAAATAACTTCATAATTTTGAAATCCTAATTTTGTTAATGATTATGCTTTGTACGCTACAATGGCAATGGCATAAGGGAAAAAAAAACGGAGGTGGGCGATACACAAAATTAGGATGGGTAGGATAAAAATTTAAAAAAACCATACAAAAATCAATATTTTCTTTAAAAAATTACGTAGAAAAAAAAATTGAGGGTGGGGGCCCAAGTTGCCCAGCCCGCACCCCACCCCAACTATGTCATTGTATGGTACTATGATTTTCATGGGCGGGGCTAAGGGAGGAACCTCAAATTTGTTTATCCTTTTATTTTCTAAGGGGAAAAATGAAAAAAAAAAAAATAAGGTGGCAATTGGATATGAAATAGATTCTATTTTTGTTCCGCTGGAAAAAAAAAATTTGACCAAACATGCAATTGTTTATGAAAATTTTCAGAAAATATATTATTCTCTCACTTTCACTTTTTCTTATATTTTCTCTCACCAATCACATCTACGCATTTTTCACAAAAAAACTAATCATTATTACACATTCTCCCACAAGTTTCACTATTCACTTATTCACACATTTCTAACTACCAATCATATTTAATTATTATTTTACTATTTCTAAATCAAATCAAATTTCATCATTACGTTTTCATCTCACATCCAATTACACTCTCAAAATTCATCTTTTTTCTTCTAAAATTTTTTTTACCACTATTTTCTAGCAAATGAAATTTTTTAAAATGAAAGTATATCCAATCGACCCTAAATATCTTGACTAAGGAGAAAAATAATTGAGTTAAGGGTAATTCTGGCTCCAGGCTACGCTCCTGGTGATCTTATAACAATGAATTTTGTTATACTAAATTTATTCATGTTAAACCTCCATAAAACATAATCCTTCTCATTTCTAACAGCCAAACTCAAATCACAATTAAATAAAGCATATGCTCATATCTTATATTCGTTTCTCATATTATATCGAGCAAAGAAAAACATTATATCATTTCACGATCAAGTAATTATTATCGCTTTTCTCAAAAAAAAAAAAAAAGTGAGAGATTGCTTTTATGGTTTTGATCGTTATAGTTGTTGATTTAGGAAGGTAATCATATGTACATAACCTAGGTTCCTACAATGTGAGGTGAAGTACTTCCCATGAGGTGACTTGACCTAGAGTCCACAAAAAAGAGGTGAGGTACTTTATTTGAGGGTACCTGAAACAACACACGTTAGGCTCCCTCCGATGCCTAAGTCAGAATCAGGTAGTTCAGCTACTTAGAAAGCTAAAAAGCGAGGTAATTTAGAATAATGACAAGTTATGTTTTACCTTGATTTTTGTGCCGTATTTATAGTATTGTTCACCGTGAAATGCGGATCATCGTACACGTGACACTCCATCGACGGTGTAGGCCTCGAGCGACTCGACCCGGTCCCGGGTCGAGGTCTGCACCCATATAAAAAGTCGCGGATTATGGGGGCATCTTATAATTTCCAATGAGACGATATCAAAATGGTAATTTTGACCTTTTGACCTAAAGCGAGGCAAACATAGTAATTTCCATATCATTTACTCCACAAGTTACTTTAGTAATTTATTGGCCACATATGAAGCGTAATGTTGAGCGAATTTGCAAAGAGATGTGTTATTTGTAGGCAAGCTAAAACTCGGGTTCAAAATCAAGGTCTTTACACGCCCTACCCATTCCGACAACACCTGGGTGGATATTTCTATATATGGACTTTGTTTTAAGACTTCCGAGAACTAAACATGGGTCCGATTCTATATTTGTTGTCATAGATCGTTTTTCAAAGATGGCACATTTTATTCCATGTCATAAGACTAATAATGCATCTTTGATTTTCGATTTGTTCTTTAAAGAGGTTGTGAGATTGCATGGTATGCCTAGAACTATTGTTTCAGATAGGGACGCTAAGTTCTTAAGTTACTTTTGGAAGACCTTGTGGGGGAAATTGGGAACTAAATTGTTATTTTCTACTACATGTCATCCCCAAACAGATGGTAAAACTGAAGTAGTGAATAGGACTTTGTCTATGTTGTTAAGGGCTATTATTAAAAAGAACATTAAAACTTGGGAAGAGTGTTTACCGCATGTTAAGTTTGCTTATAATCGTGATGTATATTCTGATCAAGTTTTCACCATTTGAACTGGTTTATGGTTTTAATCCGCTAATCCTATTGGATTTATCACCTTTACCTGTTTTTGAGCATGTCAGATGGGCGAGGTAAGAAAGTGGTTTTGTGAAACAGATTACATGAGAAGCGAGACTCAACATTCGACATTGAATAGAGCGAAAGACATACAGTAGCGGTAACAAGCATTATAAAAAGATGGTGTTTGAGTAGGGTGATTGGGTGCGGATATATATGCGGCCCGAATGATTCCCGGTCCATCAAAAATCAAGCCGCACTGCAGGAAATGATCCATCTCAAGTGCTTGAGCGGATCAATGGCAATGCTTACAAGATTAACTTGTCGGGAGAGTATGGAATTAATGGTTCTTTCAATGTTGTTGATCTTAGTCCATTTGATGCCGATTCGGATTTGAGGACAAATCCTTCTCAAGAGGATGGGAATGATGAGAATCCATGGACGAAGGATTCAATGGTGCGCGTTGGTCGGTGACAAGACGCGGCTCGAGCAAGAAAGTTCGAGGACACGCTCAATGGGTTGATTCAAGTCATGCGAGAATGAGACCAAGAGTACTCGGCTGTCGACGGAGAAATAAGTTCGGGTGGTCCAGTTGATTAGCGTCATCAACGCGTTCCATAGTCCACCCTAGACATCGAGCGATCGAATGATGCAAGAATACGAGTCACTTTGAGACATTGTAATCAAGTTCGATGTTTAGAGGCCAAGTAAACCTTTAAGGTCGCGTCTTAAGTGGTTATTTCGAGTTTGGGTCGGCGGGGATCAAATTCGAGGTGAAGTCGCAAGGAAATGTTCGCACTCATGCACGACCAAGAGGCACGCCCGTGCGTGAGCCCGTGTGTGATGATGTACCTTTTGGGAGACTTAGACTTGACGATGGACCAACGCGGCCCGTGCATATGCCCGTGCGTGGCATCGACTTGACGCACAACCCGTGCGTGAGTCCATGCATCTGTCAGGAATTTGAGTTTTGTTGCATTTTTCGTTTCCTTTTCGGTTTTAAGTTGTTTCCTAGTAGGGTTAGGATTTTCATCCCTTATAAGGGTGAACACTTATTGTTTTTCATTAGTTATCAATTGAATTAAGTTTTTACTCACAAATTGAGCGTTTCTCCAAGTGCTTCAAGATTTACGTTTCTTGTTGCAATTATCGACTTATCAGGCAATAATCCATAATTGTTTGTGGCGTCTTCACATATCGAGGTTCTTGCTTTGCTAAGCAACGGGTCGAGGTTTCCACCAATCTTTAACCGAACTAGTGAAGATCTTGGGTTAACAACATATTGTTGTTGGGTCGTATGCACAATTATTGTTGCGGTTCACATTATTATCTTGGGAGCTTACGAATCTTAAGTGGTTCGCTTTCAACCCTGAAATACTAAGCAAATGTGTTTGTGAAAAAGTGAACATTGCAGGTGATATCTCACATTCTTTTATTGATGGGGTAGTTTTTGACATAAGTCTTTAGTGCTTCTAAAATTAAACTAAGAACATAAGATAGAATAGGTATGTAACATCAAGTATAGAACCTCCTTAAGTTGTGAATGTTCCACGGTCTTGGGAGCTCCTTTCCTTGCCTATTTTCGAGCTTGTACGTTCCCCGCTTCAGCACCTCGGTCACTTTAAAAGGTCCTTCCCAGTTTGACTACAGCTTCCCAACATGCTTGGAAACTTCAACTTTTTTGAGCACCAGATCCCCTACTTGAAAGCTTCGCTCCTGAACCCTTTTGTTGTATGCATTTTTCATCCTCCCCTTAGCAGCTTGGATCTGAATGAATGTTTTGTCTCGCTTTTCTCAATAAGCTCAAGCTCGAGTTCTCTAGCCTCATTATGTTTCTCAGGATCATAGCAAGCGACCCTAAGCGAAGTTTCTCCAATCTCGACGGGCACAAATGCTTCTGACCCATACACTAGGCTAAAGGGTGTTTCCCCCGTCGAAGTCCATGGGGTCGTTCGGTATGCCCAAAGAACTCCAGGAAGCTCATCAACCCAATATGACTTTGCTTCCTCTAGCCTCGTTTTTAGGTGTTGTAGTATAATTCTATTTGCAACCTCGGTTTGCCCATTTGCTTGAGGGTTCCCAACAGTTGTGAAATTTTGCTTGACTTTGTATTCTTCACACCATTCTTTCACCTTCTTGAGTACCATTATCTGAAATTAAAATTTTAGGCGTCCCGAATCTGCAGGCGATATTATTCCACAAGAAATTCATGACCTCGGTTCCCGTTATCCTAGCTACTCCTCGGCTTCAATCCACTTAGAAAAGTACTCTCCTGCCACAATGATGAATTTATTTTGAGCTCTAGCTATTGGAAATGGGTCCAAAATATCGATTCCCCATTGGTCGAAAGGACAAGCCATGGGGATCGTTTCCAACTGGGTCGCAGGTTGGTGAGTTAGGTTCGCATGGAACTGACACTTTGCACATTTTGTGACAAACTTCATCGTATCATTTGCTAAGGTTGGCCAAAAGTAACCTTAACGTATCACCTTCTGGGTAAGCGCCTTGCCTCCCGAATGGTTACTACGGTTGACTTCATGAATTTCCCTCATCACATACATTGCCCTTTTCCGGTCCAAGGCACTTCAGTAACGACCCTCCTATTGATCTTTTGTACATCTCATTGTCTATCATTTGGAACCTAGATGCTCTAACTTGGACTCTTCTAACTTTTATCGGATCTGATGGTAAAGTTCCATTCTAAGAAACTCTTCAGATCTTCCATCCAATCGTTCGGAGTATCAATTGGACAAACTAACATTTTGCTTGGATATCGCTTGACGAGACCTTCCTCCGCTAACAAGTCCGACTGAGCTGCCACTAATACGATCATTTTCATCGAGTTGTTCCCCGTTACCGCACTCGCGATGCGAGCTAAAGCATCGGCTCGCTCATTTTCATTGCTTGGGATTTGTTGCAGTTGAAAAAATTCGAACTTTTCCATTAACTAATTCGCTTTCTCCAAATAATTACTGATGGATCGGTCGCGAGTCGGTGTAGGCTACCAACCTCTTCACATTACATTTTCCGCCATTTTTAGTCTGCCAAAAGAATTTTATACTCAGCCTCGTTGTTTGTCACCTCGAATTCTAAGCGAAATGCCACCTTGATCTCGAAAGAATTAGGTTTTTGCAACAAGATCCAGTTCCTCCTCCTGTAGCCACCGCCGACCCATCCACGTGTAACAACCACGTCACTTTCTCTTTTTGATTCTCAATTTCCGGCCCACTTGCTTCGCTAACGAAATCGTCTAACACTTGAGCCCTCACCGATGTTTTGTTCCCCCAATTTAATGCACTATTTTACTAAGCGACTCGATAGCTCGGTTTGCTAACACTTGATACCACTAAGGCTAGAGCTAGCTTTTTAGTCTCAAGATATCTCTTTTCGGCTCCTTGCAACAACTTGCTCACATACCAAACTAGGCGATGAAACCCTTCTTTGTCTCTTACCAATACAGGAGCTTACGGTTCGCTTTGACCCATTTAGGTATAAAAATAGAGGCTCTCATTTTACGGGCTTGAACAATAAAGATGGAGACATAAGGTAATTATTCAAATCTTCGAATGCCTTCTCACATTGCTCTGTCCATTAAAATTTCTTAATGTTTCTCAAAGTAATGAAAAAATGGAGGTTGCAATCAGCTGACCTCGAAATAAACCTATTTAGTGAAGCAATCTTTCCCGTAAGTTGTTGCACTTCATTTGTTCTAGGCGAAATCATCTCCAGTATATCCTTTATTTTCTCTAGGTTCACTTCGATCCCCATCTCGTGCTCCATGAAGCCTAAAAATTTTCCACCTCGAACTCCGAAGGTGCACTTCGTCGGATTCAGCTTCATACCGTAGGCTCGCATTATTTTGAAAGCATGTCTCAAATGCTCAAGATGATCTTCTTCCTTTACACTTTTTACCAACATATCGTTAACATACACCTCCATCGATTTTCCAATTTCCTCTCTTAACACGAGGTTGACCAACTTCTGATAAGTAGCTCCTGCATTTTTAGCCCAAAAGGCATTACCAGGTAACAATAAACTCCATTCTCCGTCACAAACGAGGTCTTATCCCTATCTTTCTCCGCCATAAAGATTAGATGGTACCCTTGATAAGCATCCATCATGCTAAGCAAGGCATATCCTGCCGTAGAATCTACCAAAAGATCGATGTGAGGCAGAGGGCAGCGATCCTTAGGACATGCTTTATTGGTCGTGAAGTCATGCACATCCTCCATTTATCATTGGCCTTTATGTACTACAACCACATTTGACAACCATTCTGTGAACTGAATCTCCACAACCATTCTATGAACTGAATCTTCACTGGCCTCGCTAACAGATCCACATTCAGACGATGAACCATCACCTCAGGGTCTATACCTTGGAAATCAGAAGGTTTCTAGGCAAAATTGTCCACGTCTCCTTAAAAACTAAATCATCACTATTTTAGTGAATTTATCCAGGTCATTTGGGACTCTATTTTAGTGAACTTATCCGGGTCACCTAGCTCGAGCTCAATTACCTTGTATTGCTCCGCTGGCTCAACCATACACTCTGCCATTGTCCTAGCTTTTTTGACCTTCTCTTTTTCTTTTTTATCTAACCCAACTTCTTCTTCCCGTGTTATCGCCTTATGGTTCTAACCTCTCTCCCCTCCTTTTTCGTTTTTAGGGAGACATTATTAGAGGTGATCACGGTGCAGTTTGGGCGATTTTTTCATTATTTTCAAACCGAATTGCTAAGTGCGGTTCGGCCAAGAGTTTAATTTTAAGTCGCGGTTTTTTAGAATAAAACAAACATGCGGTTTTCAATGGTTCGAGGCGGTTTTGCGGTTTTAATGTATTGTGCGTGAATATTATATGGAACAATCAAAATGAGTAAAAAAAAACTTATCAATTCGATAACTAAAAAGTTAATAATACGTTGTTATCTAAATTGAATATTATAACAACTTCAATAACATATAATAGTTGAATCTAATAGATATAGAGAGTGTTTGCAATCACTAAAAAAAGTGTTTCTTATATTTCTGCTTTAAAAAATCACTTTTTAGTGTTTGCAAGTGTCAACTTGTACTTCATTTAATTATAATCTAAAAGCATGGAGATGGATGCTTTAGATTTGTACTTCTACTCCTAGTTTGGTTTTTATAAACAAATAAGCACCTCTACAACTTTTTCACTTAACTCAACTTCTGATTCTCAACTTTTGATTTTATTTTCAAACTCTATCAACTTGTGATTCTCAACTCTATTTTCGTCCCTGTGATTTCTTGGCTTAAATCGTCTTTGTTCTTTTACTTAGCCATTTTAGCCATTTCAACTCTATTTTCGTCCCCTTTTCAAATTTCACACACAATTCACTTCAAATGTGTTTTGTTGCAAAAATTTCATATTTTGGGGATTATCTAGCTCGATTATCATCATCATTGCTCGTCTTCACCGATCGAATGGTAAGAATTTCACTCTCTTATCTCAATTGGGTTGAACCCTTGAGAACTTGGCCTATATGTACTATCTTGATGAAATTAGTATATGTTTGTGATGAGCTTATTGATTGTTGATGAATGATATTTATTAAATTGCATTTGGTGATGAAAAACTTGGCTTGATTTCATTTACAAGGGCTATATATATTCTTTTCAATTTTTGACGCCCGCCAAGTGTTCGATAAAATGTTTCAATGAAAAATTCATCACCTACATGATTCTCTCGATTTCAAAAGTCTCATATATTTATAGAGATCATGTTTTTACAAATCAAATGATTTTTTCATAAGCTTCTACAAGTCGTATGATCGACTTTTCGCTCTCATTTGGCCTATAAGCTTCATTGTTCAAATAGCTCGATACATCGGTTTAGTTGTGCACTTTGATATGATTATATGATGTGTTTATCGTGCTAACATTCTTTTTGATGATTCCAAAGGGGGAGAAACATGTTATAAGCTCATTAGCTCATAAAAGCTAAATTAAGCTTAACAAAAGAAACTATAAGCTATGGCTTGATAAAGCCATAAGTTATGCATTATACTTAGTCCAATTGATGTATGATGGACTTATATACTTGTCTAATGATGTTTTGTTAAAGGGGAGCTTATAAGCTCTTGAACCTAAAGATCAATATGTAAAAGCTAAGCTTTTAGCTTGTGGTTGATTGCTTTTACATTACTCTTGTTGTGCATATTGATAGGGGAGCTTTTTGCTATATATGTTTGAATATCTCTACTCCCATCCTTGTGTTTATATTGCATGGAATGTTGTCGCCACTCTAACGGATAGCTCTTTTTCTTAGGTAAAATTGTTTTGTTTTCAAAATTGACCTCGTTAAAATTGTTTTGGTTTGTAATCATCAAAAGGGGAGATTGTTTGATAAATGGTTTTATCATGATTTTGATGATTTTGTTTTTATACCAAAACAATGTTTTTAAAGGTTGTCCAAATACTCCTAAATGATTTAAAATGGTTTTAATATTTTAGGAGTATTTCTTCAAGTTTTATTTTCGACAAAATTGGACAACACTTTTAATGATTTTATGTCAATGGTTTCTTTCACCAAAACAATGTTTCTAAATGTTGTCCTAATACTCCCGATCGGTCTAAAATATTTTCACTATTTTTGGAGTATTTCTTGAAGTTTATTTTGATATAAAATTGGAAAACACTTTTGTTTTGAGGTCAACTGGTCGCCGTATAGGGCAACCCGTACACGAAAGTTGAGGAAAACAGAAAACTTCATGTTTGCGAGAAAATGGTCAGGGCAACCGGTCGTCGCCTATAGGGCAACCGGTGCCGTCGGCCGTCGACATAGCAGGCGGCCGTGCACTGGGAGCAAAAATCGAAAGCAGAACTTCTGTCTTTCATTTTTTTGATGAGTGCGACCGGTTGTGGTTAGGGTCGACGGTCGAGGTGCACGTCGACCCGGTCACCCCTGTGTAAAAATGCTTGCGTTCTTTTCAAATCTTATTTTCGCGATCGGTCGCATCTTAAGTTTAATGACAAAATTCTAACCGTTGTCGTGACAGTTTTTCCTTAAATTGTGGAATTGATTTCTAACAGCTATAATCTTGATTTTAATTGCAATTTTTTTGTAGAAATCAGATTCCAAGAGGATCCTATCAAGTATCAATCATCTCCTATAAATAGAGGAAGATTTGAAGCACAACAATAAGAGAAAAAACTACAACACAACAAGATATACTCAAGAATACACTTGTTCTTACATTGTCTTATTTCTTGTTGTAATTTGCCTAGCTATTCACTTTCACATTCTTGAGGTCTAGGCTTTTCTTGATTACACTTGCACTTTATTGTATTATCAATTATCGAGTTGTAATCTTGAATTTGGTAATCATTCAACACAAGATATCCTTGTGAGTGTTCTTGTGGTAAGAACACACTTGGGTGATCTAGGTGTTAGGTGTAAGAAGATTGTGGTAATATTTTTGTTGAGGTGTTGAAGAATTTGGTATTCTTCAAGGTTGAAGATTGTGGTAATCTACATAAGGTGCCGTTGGAGATTGTGGTAATCTTCAAGAAGAGATTGTGGTAATCTCAAAGGTGGTGTTGAAGAAGAGTGTGGTGCTCTTCAAAGTGTTGTTGTAAGTTGGTGTTGTATTAATTTGTGGTAAATTAATAAAATCTTTTTTTCTTTTTGAAATTCATCCCTGGATATCTTTGGGGTGGTAGTACATTAGGCCCTAGGTGGGTTGAACTACTATAAATCAACGCGTGTTGTTTACTTTCCGCACCTTTATTATTGTGTTTGAGCATTCGGTTAAAAAAAAAGAGGCGAAATCGAAAAGATGGAGATAATCTATTCACCCCCTTTAGATTATCGTAGCCGCTTGGACTTACAAGTGGTACCAGAGCCAAACTCTTTGGCAAGCTCGTTTCACATCGCGAGTGAAAGAAACGATCGTCGCTCTGACGAAGCTCAACTTTCAAGCACCTCCACCACCAAACCACCTCAGTTTGATTCCAAAAATTTTATATTTTGGAAAAAAAGAATGGAATGCTATTACAAGGTTGCGGGTTTGATATTTGGAACACCGTCATAAATGGAGAATCCATTCCGATGAAAGATACATCACACACCTCCAAAGGCTTCAAAGAGCTCAATGATGAAGAGAAGAAAATAATCTCTTTAAACGGTAAGGCTCTAAATATTTTGTATTGTTCATTTACTAATTTGGAATATGAACATATTGTAGGAATTCGATCGACACATAAAGTATGACAAAAATTAGAAGCCATCTATGGAGTATTTGCAAATGAAAGGAGTCAAACAAAAGCATCTACTTCTCAAAGGGATACAAGCTCAAATCTAAGGAACAAGTCTCTTACAACTTCCAACTATGAAGAAGTTGAATATTGTTTTATGGGCATCGAAAGAAGAAAACAAGGTATGTCTTAAACCATCTACTTCTTATGATATTGTTATTCAAAATGATTATAGTGATTTGCAAAATGATTATGATGAACTTCAAAATGAATTCCAAAATTTACTTGTTAAGTACAAAAATTTGAAAAAGGAATTCAATGTTTTGAAAAATGATAAGGATAGTTTATTTACTTCCTATGAATCACTATCATGTGCTCACACCACCACACTTGACAAGGTTAGAAACCTTAAAAAAGAAAATAGTACTCTTATTGAGAATATTGATTGCATGAAAAAGGATTTATCAAAATCAAACTTGAGTACCAATAAAATGTCCAATATTGTTGATATTCATAATTGTGATAAAGGACTTGATCATAAGCCTAATGTTGTTAATCATATGAAAAAGGATCAAGTCATTATGCATGTTGGTCATTATGCTCCTAGAATTATTACATGCTTCTATTGCGGTAAAAAGGGTCATACGGCTAACACTTGTCGGGCTAGAAATAGCTCTAATCATTATTGGAGACCTAAAAGTCTCAAAGCTAATCCTAAAGGACCAAAACACTTGAGGGTACCACAAAATAATGTCATATTAGGTACCCGTGAAATAATGATCGAAGAAAATTCATACCGCCAAGAAGGCATCAAATGACCGATTCATTTGATCAAAGAAGGAGAAAATAGAACAAAGCCAATTTCAAGAAGAGGATATAATCAAAAATGGGAAGAACACAATCCATGGAAATGGCAAAGACATCATCAACACTATGATTTTCAAAGAAGAAGAAGACTATCAACAATGGGAAGGACAAAAATTTTGGAGATGGAGTAATTGGAGAGATTACCATCAACATGAAGATTTTCAAAAGGAAAATATCATCAATGGAAAAACCCATGGAAACGGCGTAATTGGTAAACCATATCTCCTATTTAAATATGCATTTTATTTGTCTATTATGCATGTTTTTATTTGTGTCCTACTTGCAAAATGAGTTTTCATGTATTTAAATTTTAAATTAAGGTCTTCAAAACTTATTTGTATTTTTAAAAATTTTTGAAAAAGAAGACCTTATATGATGTTTTAAAACTCTTGTGCATTTTTGTAGACTAAAGTGTATTATCATCTCTTATGGATTTTTATGGCATGAGCTTACTTGTGATATCTCTTAGCTACATTTTTATCATTATGATTTGTGATAGATTTGTTTTAAGAATTATGTAGGATTTACATATTTTCACAAATGGCCATTTACGTCATTATTTGTCAAGAAAGGCATAAATTATCGAGTGCGTTTTAATACTTGCGTTTTTTTACTCTTATAGACTCGATATATGTATTGCCATATGCCTATGTGCTTGTTTTTTATAGTATCTCATACAAGTGCCATTAAGAGGATTTTTTGAAAGGCACTATTCGATATTTGATTGCACATATTTGCTTTGTCAACTTTTGTTCAAATACTTCTTTTAAATGAGGTCTCAATTATATGTTATCGGATTTTCAAATTTCAAAAGAGACCTTTTGTAGCTTTCTTAAGATTATTTGAACTTGCATGATTTATTAGACTCTTGATGCATAGTATGTGTTTCTTGCTTCATGGTCTATAGTGTCTCCTACTACTATGCTCTTTTGCAAGATATTTTGTGATTGATGATTGAGACATGTTTTTACACTTGGACTATTTTTATTCTTGATTATATAAGTGATGCCATTAATGAGTTTGTTAAGTTGTGTAGATGAGAAATGGAGTACTCCAAATATTAGTTACCTCAAAATATTTGGATGTATATGTTCTATTGTAAACACCTTAGACAAATTGGATGCCCTATGATGATAGTAATGAAGTAGGCAAAAAAAGGGTATTCCAGAACAAACTCGATGACCAAGGCTACATTAGTAGCTCAAAGGTATTTTCAAGAAGAAGGTAATTGATTTTGATGTAACATTTGCACTCATAGCACATTTAGTAGCTATTTGCATTTTACTTGCCCATTCTTGTTTTAAGAAAATTTCAAGCTTTACCAAATGGATGTTTAATCCTATTTTCTAAATAGCTTTATTCTAGTAAGGGTCTATGTAAAACAACCTCCGGGGTTTAAATTTTTCTAGGCCAGATGATCTTTATAAAAGGCCTTGTATGGTTTCAAACAAGTACCCCATGTATGGTATGATAGACTTAGCTATTTTTGCTAAATGATTTTACAAGAGGTAAAGTTGATACTACTCTCTTTGTTTTTGGAAAAGGACAAGATTGTTTACTTGTGCATATTTATGAGAATATTTTTGGTACTACTAATGAATATTTGTGCAAGATATTTTTCCAAGTTGATGCAAGGTGTACTTGAAATGAGCATGATGGGGAAGCTCAATTTCTTGCTTGGACTTCAAATCATTCAATGCCAAGTAGATGGTTACATTTCAAAAGAACTCTTGAAGGAGTTAGGCATTGAAGAAGGAAGAATCATCTCAACCTCTATGGCTACCAATGAAGAGATTGACAAAGGTTGAGAAAGGCATGTCGGTTGACAAACAAATTCGAGGTATGTTTTCTTGTATTATTTCTATAGACTCGACATTCCATATGCCTTATGTCTATATGCTCGACTTCAAAAATTATCCCAACGAATCTCATTAAAGTGCCGTTAAAAGAAATTTTCAAATATTTATAAGGCACTTCTTCTTATAACTTGTTCATCCAAAGCTTTTAAAACGTTCTTATTTTTTTGGGATAACAAGTCCGGTGAAAATTATTCAAAATATAGTTCGTCATCATCGAACTAAATATATTGAGATTCGATGTTTTTTTTTTTTAAAAGGGAATGAATTTTTAACAAAAACTTGAGATGTGTTTAATTAGTCTCAAGGATAACTCGCGGACTTTTTAATCGCCCACCAGGAGTATTTTACCTCATTTCAAGTTTGATTATGACATAATGTATATTGAATGAGGTCTACGCTTGCATTTTGCACGCGTCTTTAAAACTTAGGGGCGAAAAATCGGATTTTTGGATCAAATTTCGGATTTCTAGTGGTGCCGGGCGGGGGCAGCCGTCGCCCACTAGCTCGATCGGTCGCCCTAGCCCTTGACCGCCGCCCACTGGCTGTGATTTCTTGGCTTAAATCGTCTCTGTTCTTTTACTTAGCCATTTTAGCCCTTTCAACTCTATTTTCGTCCCCTTTTCAAATTTCACACACAATTCACTTCAAATGTGTTTTGTTGCAAAAATTTCATATTTTGGGGATTATCTAGCTCGATTATCATCATCATTGCTCGTCTTCACCGATCGAATGGTAAGAATTTCACTCTCTTATCTCAATTGGGTTGAACCTCGAGAACTTGGCCTATATGTACTATCTTGATGAAATTAGTATATGTTTGTGATGAGCTTATTGATTGTTGATGAATGATATTTATTAAATTGCATTTGGTGATGAAAAACTTGGTTTGATTTCATTTACAAGGGCTATATATATTCTTTTCAATTTTTGACGCTCTGTGAGTGTTCGATAAAATGTTTCAATGAAAAATTCATCACCTACATGATTCTCTTGATTTCAAAAGTCTCATATATTTATAGAGATCATGTTTTTACAAATCAAATGATTTTTTCATAAGCTTCTACAAATCGTATGATCGACTTTTCGCTCTCATTTGGCCTATAAGCTTCATTGTTCAAATAGCTCGATACATCGGTTTAGTTGTGCACTTTGATATGATTATATGATGTGTTTATCGTGCTAACATTCTTTTTATGATTCCAAAGGGGAGAAACAGGTTATAAGCTCATTAGCTCATAAAAGCTAAGTTAAGCTTAACAAAAAGAAATTTTATAAGCTATGGCTTGATAAAGTATAAGTTGTGCATTATACTTAGTCCAATTGATGTATGATGGACTTATATACTTGTCTAATGATGTTTTGTTGCGGGGAGCTTATAAGCTCTTGAACCTAAATATCAATATGTAAAAGCTAAGCTTTTAGCTTGTGGTTGATTCTTTTACATTACTCTTGTTGTGCATATTGATAGGGGAGCTTTTGCTATATATGTTTGAATATCTCTACTCTCATCCTTGTGTTTATATTGCATGGAATGTTGTCACTCACAACGGATAGCTCTTTTTAACCTTAGGTAAAATTGTTTTGTTTTCAAAATTGACCTCGTTAAAATTGTTTTGGTTTGTAATCATCAAAAAGGGGGAGATTGTTTGATAAATGGTTTTATCATGATTTTGATGATTTTGTTTTATACCAAAACAATGTTTTTAAAGGTTGTCCAAATACTCCTAAATGATTTAAAATGGTTTTAATATTTTCCGGAGTATTTCTTCAAGTTTTATTTTTCGACAAAATTGGACAACACTTTTAATGATTTTATGTCAATGGTTTCTTTCACCAAAACAATATTTCTAAATGTTGTCCTAATACTCCCGATCGGTCTAAAATATTTTTCATTTTTTGAGTATTTCTTGAAGTTCATTTTTGATATAAAATTGGATAACACTTTTGTTTTGAGGTCAACCGGTCGCCGTATAGGGCAACCCGTACTGAAATTTGAGGAAAAAAAAACTTCATGTTTGCGAGGAAATGGTCAGTGGCAACCGGTCGTCTATAGGGAAACCGGTGTCGTCGACCGGTCGACTATGGGGCGGCCGGTACACAGGAGCAAAAATCGAAACAGAACTTCTCGTCTTTCATTTTTTTGATGAGTGCGACCGGTTGTGGTTAGGGTCGACGGTCGAGGTGCACGTCGACCGGTCACCCTGTGTAAAATCATTGCGTTCTTTTCAAATCTTATTTCTGCGCGACGGTGTCTCTTAAGTTTGATGACAAATGAAAATTCTAACGATTGTCGTGAGACAACTTTTCCTTAAATTGTGGAATTGATTTCTAACATTTATAATCTTGATTTTAATTGCAATTTTTTGTAGAAATCAGATTCCAAGAGGAGCCTATCAAGTATCAATCATCTCCTATAAATAGAGGAAGATTTGAAGCACAACAATAAGAGAAAAACTACAACACAACAAGATACACTCAAGAATACACTTGTTCTTACATTGTCTTATTTCTTGTTGTAATTTGTCTAGCTATTCACTTTCACATTCTTGAGGTCTAGGCTTTTCTTGATTACACTTGCACTCTATTGTATTATCAATTATCGAGTTGTAATCTTGAATTTGGGTAATCATTCAACACAAGATATCCTTGTGAGTGTTCTTGTGGTAAGAACACACTTGGGTGATCTAGGTGTTAGGTGTAAGAAGATTGTGGTAATCTTCTTGTTGAGGTGTTGAAGAATTTGGTATTCTTCAAGGTTGAAGATTGTGGTAATCTTCACAAGGTGCCGTTGGAGATTGTGGTAATCTTCAAGAAGAGATTGTGATAATCTCAAAGGTGGTGTTGAAGAAGAGTGTGGTGCTTTCTTCAAAGTGTTGTTGTAAGTTGGTGTTGTATTAATTTGTGGTAAATTAATAAAATCTTTTTCTTTTTGAAATCCATCCCGGATATCTTGGGGTGGTAGTAGATTAGGCCTAAGTGGGTTGAACTACTATAAATCAACGCGTGTTGTTTACTTTCCGCACCTTTATTATTGTGTTTGAGCATTCGGCTAAAAAAAGAGGCGAAATCGAAAAGATGGAGATAATCTATTCACCCCTCTAGATTATCGTAGCCGCTTGGACTTACAAAGTATCAAGCTGGATGTAAAGCGATTACATTCAATTCCATCTTCTCAATACATGCATAAATAGACGATATCTTTGAGCTCTCATTGTCCACCAAGATTTATTTGTACAGCAAAGTTGGCGATATCCGTAGTGATCACCATCGGGTTGTTCTGACCTACCTCGACCCCCGCAAGGTCACTACCATCAAACATAATATGGCTAGAGTTTTGGACACTCATAACCTTGAGCTTCCTTTTAGAATCATGAGTGAGGTTACACGCATGCTTCCTCTCCTCGCGCTCTGCGAATCACCTTGATGGGACCTCCTGCTATCATGTGTATAACTCCCTACGAGGCAAGTTATCTCTCTCCTGATTTTGCTTAGTCCTAGAGCGTTCCCTTGGGTGTTCTTGCCTATGCCCGGTCTCATAGAGACTTGACCGGCTTCGCGACTTGCGAGCCAGTGATCTTTGCCTAGGGTTTCGGTTAGGTCCTCCATCTCTACCCCATTATTCTTTCAAAACAAAATTTTGCAAGTAACCTTGTTGAATGAGCCTTTCAATCTCGTCGCAATTGGATGCGATCCTCGATATCATGGTCATGGTCTTTGTGAAAAGCGACAATATTTGTCCATGTTTTTCTTGACTGAAATTGTCTTCATCTTTTTTGGCCACCTTAACATATCGGCTCGCTCTATGGCTATTAAGGCATGACTTTGGGCGCATTCACGAGTATATTTATTGTGCCTCGCTATCCTAGGGCGATCTTGATATGAACCTCGGTCTAGACCTCTCTCACTCCTAAACCGAAGCCTCTCTCTAAGATCCCTCCGTTCTCGTGGAGCACGAGCCACTTGGGACCACTCGATCTTTGAGCATTCATCTCTTCTTCATGTATGTGCTTTTGGGTCACCTCCATTAATTGTTCCTTATCGACGGGTGGTTCGCGAGCAAGTGCGGATCTTAAGGGTCCTTTTTCAATCGAGGATAAGGATATTAGTCATCATAGTGATTCTCATATCTTGCACCTCCATAGCTTCATCATTGAACCGATTTATTAACTCCATGAGTGACTTCTTGCCTTATAGTGAACAAGTGTGAAGCCGACCTTCGAGCTCGTTTTTGGCTTGACCCGTCTACAAGAATTTTCGAGCCAATCGCTTATGAGAGATCACGGTTCCCTAGGTAACCCATGAACCATTCATGCGTCTTTCCCATCAACGTGGTGATGAATTTCATAACATTCATGGCATCAGTTGCCCGTATAATTGCATCGCGTGGTCAAAAGCTTGATGAGGTGCTCTAAGGGTCCCTATTCTCATCATATTTCGGAGAGATCGCGCTTGAAGTTCGACATGACCACTTCGGCTAGGATCTCGGGAGGAAATGGAGATCCCATTTTTGCAAAGCGGACGTTCTGACTCCCTCCGCTTCAAATCATATAGATGTCGAGTAAAATATTCGATTTGTTCGCTCGAGTTCATTTATGACCCTAGCTTGTTAAGCGGTTCGCCTACGACCTCGTTGGTCGCCTTCTGGTGGCAACTGGCTGGCTAGCCACCTCTTCCAAATCATCATGTACTTTGTTTCGCCTCTCCTCATTTCCTTCTTTCGGTGGGAATCTTGAGGAGGTGCCTCCATATCCTTCTTGCCTTTTCTCTCCCTATCCTCCAACATCTTTTCAAGCATCTTCTCAAAGTCGTTAGCTTCCATGTGAATCATCTGCTCCCCTTCCCGAACCAAAGAAGGTTATGTGAACTGCAATGAATGAATGGGGGACCTGGGACCCTCCTCGGGGAGGTTCCTCCATGACCCGCTGAGGTGTCTCCGATGCTTGCTTAGGTGTTTCCAACGTCTTCCCTGGTGTTTCCTCCATCTTTAGCTAAACCTCGTTCCCACAGTGGGTGTTGATTTAGGAAGGTAAATCGGATGTACCTGACCTAGGGTCCCACGATGCGAGGTGAGGTACTTCCCACGAGGTGACTTGACCTAGGGTCCCCAAAAAGCGAGGTCAGGTACTTTGTTCGAGGGTATCTGAAAACAGAATATACGTTAGGCTAGCTACGATGGCTCCCAGCTATGGCCCTCTGATGCCTAAGTCAGAATCAGGTAGTTGAGGTACTTAGAAAGCTAAAGAGCGATGTAATTTAGAATAATGACAAATTACCTTTTACCTTGATTTTCGTGTTGTATTTATAGTACTATTCACCATGAAATGCGGATCATCGTACACGTGGCACCCCATCGACGGTGTAGGGCTTGCGGGCGACCCGACTCGGTCTTTCGAGCGGGTCGGTACCCATATAAAAAAAATCGCGGATCATGGAGACATCTTAGTAATTTCCAGCGATATGAGATCAAAATGATAATTTTGACCTAGGCGAGGCTAACATAGTAATTTCCATATCAGTTGTGATTCAAAAATTAAGGTTTATACTGATAGAAGCATAATGAAAGATAATTTGGCAAAAAAACGGGAAAAAAAAGTTTTAAAATTTTGACTTTTTAAGGGCACAAAACTTTTGGCTTTTCAAGGGTTCATCACAAAAACTCGAGGGGTTCAGATATGTATCGTTAAATTAAACCTTAAAATGTATTTTTTTCTTTTTGAGAAATAAATATTGTTCAGCACAAACTTTTTTGTTTTTTTTTTGGGAAATATTGTTCAGCACAAACTTAGAAAACGCCGAGCAAGATCATAGAGTTTTCAATATAATTATTCTCTAAAGATCCTATGAGATCGTTGAAAGTTACAAATATAATATTTTTTTTATCAAGTATATTTTTTATTTAGAGAGATCGGTGGAAGTTAGAACTTAGAAGGGTTGCATAGTTCAAAATTCAAATCAATAATAGAGATTTTCGATGCTCCTAAGAAGATTGTGGACCAAAAGCAAACTACACCCACATGCTACAATTGATTAAAATTATGCACAGAATCTTAGATTTATCCAACCTAACACCTAATATGTAACCACAAAACTTGGCCTAATTGTTTAACACATGTATCTACAATCTTATCCGGTCACCTGTACACCAAAACATGCTTTCTCGCCCCCGGGGCACAGCCGAATGGTGAAGGGAGGACAAGCAATCTGCTCTATTCCTCTTTGCGTGGGTTCGATTCTAGGCAAGAAGCAGTTTATCCGCTCTTGTCTGGGTCAAATCTGTGAGGGGATAGTTGGACCTGGTCTGACTCTAACCATTCGGGCACATCCCGCGATTTATCCTGTGGCAGTTTGCAGGGGCCCGGACTGTCATCCCGGGACTAGTCGGGCGTAAGTTCGGAACCCGGTTATCAAAAAAAAAAACATGCTTTCTCAACCATTATGAAATTAGATTAAATAATATTTATACATTTATATTATTATTTAAAGGGAAAGTTTTTTTTTTTTTGAGGGGATGGGAAAGTTAATTATATATTGATCATTACATTTTTTTTATATATGTCAAATTCATGAAACAACTATATCATATATTTTCCAGATATCAAATACATGTAACAGTTACTACACGTAATAGGATCAACTTATGTTTTAGTGGCAGAGTTCTTTTAGAACAATTGGCTCGAGTTCGTTTCTATGCGTTTCAACACTCATTTAGATTTCCTTTATTGGATTTTTTAGCCTCCCTTTGTGTAGGGATGACAATAAACGGGAACGGGGCTGATATTGGACATATCATTCTCGTCCCCATATTTTATCTCAAATACCATTCTCGTACCATTTTTCACTTTGCGTCGGGAGTCGAGTTCCCCATTTTATATTTTCTAATAAAATAATATGTAAAATAAATTACTTAAAATAATTAAAATAACATAAATCAATGCATAAAAGAAATAATGGGAACAATTAATATTATAAATGCTTAAGAGTTTAGTTTTTAAAATTAATAAAATAAAATATGATAAATAAAATTAATATATTGTGGATAAAATTGTATAGATTTAAAATATTTTTATGTTATAAATCTCCATAGATTTATGATTTTGTCGGTGTTATAGTTTTGATCTTCATAGTCAATTGTAAGGTTTTTTTTGAATGAAATTGATTGATTAATCGGACAATCCAACCGTAGGAGTTAGTCGATCTTTCCACGAGCAGGTAACCCAACTGGCCCCATTCGAGTTCCCTATGAATCATATTAATTAATCGGATGGTCGACTTTTATCTATTACTCCTACAATTTATGAAAATTTTGTTCTAAATTAGCATGCTGAGTTAGAAACTATTATACAAAACATATTAAATTAAAGAGAGAAATGAATGGGTAAAATCGAAAAGCGTTCCAAGCTGGTGTGAGGATATTTCTAAATGGAAAAAAAAAAAGTAAAATCGGAAAGAATAAAATTTCGGCCACCTATGACCTATCTACCAGGGTACCACTTACCAGTACCGCCTAATCATTTTTTAAAAGGAAAGTCACTTCAGACGGCAAAACTAAATGAAACCGCTGGCTGCATTCTAATGCAACTAAAAGCTTCCTGATCCACTTAAACACCAGCCTTACAACCAGTGGGCCCACATTACCACAAATGTCATCAAATGATAGCATGACACGTTGACAAATGCATTTAATATCTGTATTCCTATCAGCAGATAATCCACCGCTCCCACAGACGCGTTACAATCTAGCATTGATTAGAATAAAACAATTCGTCCCTCAATCTTTAAAGTACATTTCTCGTCGCACCATATCTTTTCCCCTTCCCGTGTTCCATGAGCCGGTTCTCTCTGCTGTCAGCTTTTCTGCTATTTTCTCCAGTTAATACTGCAAATTCTGCTAGGAATGTCAGTTTGTTATATTGACGTGTAGTATTTGGTAAAGCTTTGGGAAGCTTTGTATATTAACGTGTATGAATTCATATAATAATTTTTTTGGATTTATCAATCGCCCTTTTTCGCTAAACTTTTAATATTTTTTTTATAAAATACTCGTTTATAATTTTGTTTCCCCATCCTGATTTCTTCTCCGTATTTGATATTCTTAATAACTCTAAATAGGAACTTTACGACCAATTCAATATATTAATCATAACAATTAGGAATAATGGCGGAACTTGGACACCCTAGCAGGGTGTTCCCTATATAAAATTTTAAAAACTCAATCATTCCATGTACCTTTTTATAAATATTAATTTTTTTGTGTTCAAATATTGGTTTTATTTAGTTAGAGCCCCTAAAATTAATTACCCCACACACAAAAAAAATAAAAAAATATTTGTCTAGGTAGCCCCTGTGCGTACCGGGGTAGTGATTTCATAAAAAAAAATATAGTGTTGTTTGCATCTTTATTCGTCAAGCGCCCCTGTGTTAGGGATGGTAATGGGCCACGGTGGGGCGTGTATCTCAATACCCAGACCCTCCACGTCCCTCCACGGGTCGCGGGGGCGGGTCACCCCATGTTAGAAATAATTTTATTATTTTATTATATTATTTTGTATTTTATATTTGTTCTTTTAGAAGCGGATCATGTAAATGTTCAAGATTGACCAAATTCCTCTTCCCAACAGGGAAGTCTTCACGTTGATCATCTTCCCGAGGGGGAAGTCTTCGAGTTTGTCCTCTTCCCGAGGGGAAAGTCTTCTCGTCTTCTGCTCCTGGAAGTGTGAACTCCTTCGATTGGGAACTTGTCTGCACACACGTGGAAATGTTAGAGGGCCCTGGGGGTGTTCCGGGGGGCCTCCGACGCAAGTCAGCACGGTGAACGAGAGAGAATTAAGACAGTAAACGAATACTAAATACGTAGAGAATAATTAATTATGAGTTAATTACTTATTGTTAATCGAAGAAACTTTTTTATAACTGGGAGATGGGCCTCGTGGGCCGTGTAGAAGAATATGGCCTATGGGCCAGTCCACGTAGGAGAAAACGACCGCTTGGACCAAACCAGGACTCATTTGGGCCGATTTAATTATCAAGAGCTCATTGGATAATTAATACTAAATAACAAAATATAAAATGAATTATATTTAATTAAATTATGAAATACCATTTTTGTCCCCCAACAATATTATTAATATTTTTTTAATCTCAAATTATGTATTATAAATTCATATTTATTTATAAAATTTATCATTATATATGTCAAATTTAATATTAAGTACATAAAATTATATTATTTTATATAATATACATATAAAATATATATTAAATATATTTTAAAAAAAAAAGCACGGGCGAGACGGATCACAGATGGGACGGAGGTGATACTAGGCAGATCCCGGCCCCGCCCATAAGTCATGGGACAAGGCGACCCCAAAGATGGGGTGGGGTAGGGCGGGGCACTTGATCGGGGTGGGGCGGGGAGGGGGTGTTGAATTGCCATCCCCACCGTGAGTTGCCTAGCGAGTCACAGAAAACATGTTGGGTAGGGGTGGGCATCGGGTCGGGTAGTCGGGTAGTCGGGTTTGGTAGGGTGCGAAAAATTTCGGGTAGTGTTCAAGTACCCGACCCCGGCAGAAAAAATCGGTGCAGAAGGTACCCAAATTTTTACAATTTGGTGTGTTTTTTTTTGAAAGCTGTCTTTTATCCAAGCATTTCAAGCTTTCAAATTCCAACAACGTGTAATTGTAAAATGAACATCTAAGCGTCATGATGACTAATCCAACCAAGCTAAAACAACATACAAAATTTTTCTAAAAAAAAATACAAAAAGCAGTAAAGCACAAACCCAGCTAATCCTTTAGTATATCACATTAAACAATGTTGAAAGAAAAGTAATGATTATAATAGATAAATTATGTAAAGTCAAAAATCCTCATAAAAACAAAAGAAAGTCTCTTCTTCCTGCTGGAGTTTCACGGCAAAAATGACGGAAGGACTTCTCACTGTAAAGATGAAATTTGCTACCCACTAAACATTTATATAAATCATTATGCTTTGAAATTTGCTATCACTACATAACATTTATATAAATTATTATACTAAAAAGCGAAAAAAAAAAAAAAACGCGAAGTATCTCTGGTTGAGACGGCGGCGACAATGTGGTCCGAGTGGAGGCGGCTGCGTGGAGAACCGGAGGTGAGCGATCGACGGTGCGGGAGAGACAAAAAAAATGTGAGCTTGAGAGAAGTAAGAGACAAGCGGAGCTTTTGCTTTTAGGTGCTTTGTATTAGATAAGGTGGGTGGGTGACTTAGGAATCGGAACAACTAATTGACTAGAATAGGGTTTTTGAAATATCGGTACCCGATAACCCGTTCGGGTATTAAATAAATACCCGCTTCCCGACCAATTTCATTATTTGGTGCACCGATATCCAGAAAATCTCGTAAAATACCCGAGCCGTCGGTACCCAATACCCGAATCGAATGCCCACCCCTAATGTTGGGTGGTGGAGAAAAGAGTTTTTGACAATTTTAATTTCTGACACAAGACCATTTGATTGGTGTTTCATGATTTAATGGGCATTTATTGCCTTAATCTGATTAAAAAGTACTTATTTCCATAATTTGCAAGATAAAATCTTTATGGCCAAAATATTATAATTTAGCACATTGTAATATTTTATTTCTTTCATTAATTAAATATCTTTTTAATCTTCGAATTTGATTTAATTCCATAATAAAAATAAATATATTAATAATAAATAAGCAAAGTTTTACAAGATATGTATAATTGATAATAAATTTCCTATATCTACAATCACAAATTTATGTTTAAAAATTTACGAAAATGGTGGAAACATTGTAGGTGTTGATTTTAAGTTGGAGTAAGAGGTCCTTGAAGCTTGCTTGGTTGTTGAAGATGGTTAAAGTGGGTAAAAATAAAGCTTAAACACTTTTGTTAAATGGTTTGCTTGCATTTCAATTCTTGTAAAGCATGTTTTAATTCTTTAAGTAGCGTGAAAATCATGTTTATGTATGTGCTTGGAGGTGGCTATATGATTCTAGGATGGCTTATAGTTATTTTTGGAATTTAATTGGAATTGGTGAATTAAATTGCAAAAATATTAATTTGGGTGGTTAAACTGAAAATTCAGAATTTTAAGGGCTGTTTTGGGGTTATTTCAACTGAGAAACTGATTTTAGGAGTGATTTAATGTGTTGTGGTTGAATTTGAAAGAAAAGAAAATTGAACTTGAGGCCATTTAATAATTATCAAAAATGCAGGGGCTAAACTGTAATTTCGAAATTTTGAAGCACTGTAGGGACTTTTCTTGAAAGAGTAAGTATTTTTGGGTTGAATTGAAACAAAAATTAGACTTGAGGTCAAAAAGACGATTTCCCATAAAACTAGGGGCTAAACTGTTTTATTTGGGACTGATTTTTAATATTTGTAACTGTTTTTATATTTTTCTGAAATTATTAGGGGTTGTTTGATACATGTTTTTATCTTAATTTTGATGATTTTATTTTGTCACCAAAACAATGTTTTTAAAGGTTGTCCAAATACTCCTAAATGATTTAAAATAGTTTTAATATTTTCGGAGTATTTCCTCAAGTTTATTTTTGATAATAATGGACAACACTTTTAATGATTTTATGTCAATGGGTTTTTACTCCTAAAACAAGATTTCTAAATGTTGTCTAAATACTCCCGATTGGTTTAAAATGTTTTACTAAATTTTCGGAGTATTTCTTGAGTTTTATTTTCGACAAAAATTGGACAACATTTACGTCGTGGTCGACCGATTAAATCTATAGGGCAACCGTACCTGAAGATGTTTTTAGAAAAGAAAATGAGACGGAAGAAAAAAGCAAGCGGTCGGCCGTGCATGCAGGCGTCGGCCGTCGCCCGGTTGGCCGGCACACCGCAAGTTTCATTCTTGAAAGCAGAACAAAACTTCTTTTTTTTTATTAGGGGCCGGTTGAGGCAGGGGGTCGGCCGGCGGCCTCGTCGGCCGTGTCGCCTGTTGAAATTTTCAAAGTGTTCTTAGTTCTCTTATTTACGTGCGGCCGTGCATCGTGTATTGTATTGACAAAAAAAATATGACCGTTTGACAATGAGACACATTTCCTTAAATTGTGGGATTGATTTCTATGACTATATTCTTGATTTTAATTGTATTTTTTCGTAGATTTTCAATCCCCAAGAGGAGCTATGTTTGATCAATCATCTCCTATAAATAGAGAAAGTTTTGGAGCAACCAATACAACAATTGAGATCAACACAACAAGATACACTTCAAGCAAAATACTTGGTCTTTCATTGTTATTATTCTTGTTGTAAATTTGCCTAGCTTATCACTTTCACATCCTTGAGGTCTAGGTTATTCTTGATTACACCTTGCACTCAAATTGTATTATTCATTATTGAGTTGTAATCTTGATTTTTGGTTATCATTCAAACACAAGATATCTTGTGAGTGTTCTTGTGGTAAGAACACACTTGGATGATCTAGGTGATAGGTGCAAGAAGATTGTGATGATCTTCTTATTGAGGTGTTGAAGAATTTGGTATTCTTGAGGTTGAAGGTGTGGTAATCTTCACAAGGCGCCAGTTGGAGATTGTGGTAATCTTGAAGAGATTGTGGTAATCTCAAAGGTGGTGTTGAAGAAGAGTGTGGTGCTCTTCAAGGTGTTGTAAGTTGAATTTGTATTAATTTTGACAATTAATAAAATTCTTTTTCTTTGAAATCCATCCAGGATATCTTGGGGTGGTAGTAGATTAGGCCCTAGGTGGGTTGAACTCTATAAATCGACGCGTGTTGTTTACATTCCGCACCTTTATTTTTGTCTTTGAGCATTCGGTTGAAAAAGGGGCATAATTGAAAAGATGGAGATAATATATTCACCCCCTCTAGATTATCGTAGCAGCTTGGACTTACGGGGTTTGGACCAATTTGAAAAATATTTAAAGTTTAGAGTTTAAAATAGAATATTTAATAAATTAAGGACTAATATGTAAAAATGATAAAATCTAGAACCTTAAACTGAAATTTTTAGACTCTTGTAAATTTATAGTCATATAAAGAAGTTATTATTTATATTTTTTGGTATTATTGAGGGAAGTTGTAAATTTGAACCTTTTAGGGGCTTTTATGCAAATTATTAAATCCTAAATTCTAATACTAAATGTGAAACGTTTAGGGGTTGTAATGAAGTTTTTAAAGCAATTGATAAGTTTTATTTGAGAAATTCTTAACTTAGAGTTTTTCGCAGTATTTTGTTATTAATACCCGATTAAATTTCAACTCCGACTATAAATCACTTTACTTGTCTAACATTGACACGTGTTATCTTGAACTTGCTTGTTCGTGCCTGTGAAGCATTTAAAAGTTCTTAGGTGTATTCTTATACTTGACTTGAGCATGTGTGCCACACAAAAATCGATTTTCATATCATTTTTGGATTTTTGTATTGCTTGTTTGTCTTGCGGTGTGGTTTGGTCAAATGAGATTGAGCAGGTCGCCTATGGTCTTGATTTGACCGGCCATGGTCCTAATCCCACCATTGTAGGACGGAGTGTCTTGTGGGCGAAGTGGGTCGTAGGTTTGGTATATTACGAAATATGATAATCTCGGACAGACGAGTCTAGCTAAAGAGATGTCGAGCGGCAGGGTAGTTATAAGGTACCCTGTGACTTGATCAACTCTTGCTTGGGAGACATAAAGTAGAACGATATAATTGTAGCCCGATCGGCTCAATTATATGGTTAACACCGGTGTTCGCTTGCTTGCTCGTTCTTATTTGCTCTTTAATCTTCTACCGCTTGTCCAGAAAACATTTAAAGTTTACAACAATTGCTCGTTGTTGGTACTACTTGTTAATTCTTGTCATCGCTTGACTTTATTAAACTTTATTATTGTCAAACTATCTTTGGAAAATTGCAGTTTAACAAAGCGTTATTTGTTTGTGACGATGCTTGCTTGTATGTCATCACATGTACACTTATGTAAATTGGTAAATTTTAAAAATGTAAACTCAATTCCTTTGCTCAAGCTTGGGAAAAAGTAATTTAATTTTATTTAAAATATCATTATCACCATTCCCCAACCCGAGCTTGTTTTGCTCACCCCACGAATTTTAAAATTTTCGAGAGGCGGTGGATTTGACATTGAGGGGTCCGATGAAGGGTTTCTGAATCAAGGTTGAAGTTGGTGGAATAACTTCTAGGAATTATATGAATATTTGCTTTTGTATCAATATTTTGGATATGCAAACTTACTATATAGCCGATACTTAACTCTGTATTTAGATTATTACTACATGTTAGACTTATGTTGTGTATTTGTAACGTGAGGTATAACATTTTGGGTAAGGCCTGTACAAATTTAAGTTTTTATGATTTTTCTGGAGTCGTACTCTGATGAATATTATATTTAATTCCACTTATCAAGATTGGGGCGTGACAGTTATGGTGTCAGAGCTTCGGTGTAAAAGGAACTACACCTGAACTAACCCAGGTTAGGATTCTCTATCTGTGGACTAGGTTACCACTATTGGATGATTTGAAAACCCAAGATTTAAGTTTACTTTGGGATACTTGTGTTGTGTTGGATTGAATCACTGATTAGATGTGATCATCAAGTGGAAGGTGAATTATTACTCTTAAATTTGATGACCAATAGGTTCGTTGGGCGAGAGAATCTGTTAGTATTGAGTGATAGTCTTTAGAACGTTGATGGAATCAATGAATATATCTTTAGACTCTAGTAATGATGTTGATTTATATGTTATATGTATAGATATGGATACTAGTTATAATCAGTGAAAATGGTTTTAGGCGCTGACCTAGGCAGACAACACTTTTTGGGTTATTGTGTTGCCTTTGACTACAAATTTTGGGACTTATAAATATTGAGGCATATACATCCTCTTTCAAAGGGTATACCACTTTTCTTTTTGTTGTCGAATGATGTTGTTCTTTATCATATTAATTTTATGATTGGTTATTTGAGATATATGTGTTATGATTCTTAATCGGGGGGATATAATTACGTGAGATACGCCTAGGTGGATGAGTTTACTTAACTGGTGACTTGGTTTCTCGATATGTTGTTATTTGGAATGGTTTACTAGGAACTTTTGACTTAAAATTAGTCCCAGATAGAAATTAGAAAGTATGGAATGAATTGTTGAATTCTTGATTGAATAGGAATTAGAAAATTTGTAGGTTGAATCAGATAGACATTTTTGGGAATAGTTCAAATACTTGAATACCATATTTAGGTTTGTATATCACTAACTATCGAAATGTTGCATATGTATAAAATTGAGATTGTTTATATCTAGACGACCAAAAACTAGAATCATTTTTGCTATTCCAATCCTAGCATTTTCAGAGACTAAGTTATGATTTCTCAAATCTTGAGATTTTAAATAAGTTTAGTGGAATAGATCTAAAAGAATGATAGGGAATTGTTTCTTAATATGGTGAAGAGATATTGACATGAATAAGTTTCTCAACAACCCATTGACTTCCCGTCAATAACTAGCTTATTGTTTTTTGGTACTGTAGAGTAATAAACTGGGACATTATCATACAATTGGGATTGTTACTGATTATATAAGAGATTGTGCGATAAATGATTGAAAAAGGAACTTGACCTTAAGGGAAATCTTTGATATCATAAGCAATGAGCAACTACTCTTGGAGAACGTCAAACCATGATATGATGTTTTGTGACTATGACATAGAGTTTGAGAATAGTTGTTTTTATTTTATTTTATTGTGTAGTGAGTACTAGAGTATGATTATCGGATTGTTGCGCTATGACTGAAGCAGTCACTCTAGAGTTTGACTTCGAAATTGATTGAAAATAGAGTGATATTCGAAGTATATAAGTTGTAATGAGTTTTGTTTTAAATATATTATCTAGATGTTTGATCTAGTCGTTAAATGATGTACATTATAAGGTCAGTTAGTATTACAGTTGAATTTTGTAGAAGTATACCTTGTTGGTTTAATTATTTTACTATAAAAAGCATATTTGGCAGACATCATTTGGAATTGATTCTTTATGCGTTGATTTGTGAGAATATTAGTGTTCATTAAAACGGATAAAAGATGATCTTATTGAGAATTCAATTTTAAAGTGGCTAAGAATATAGTGGAACGAATAGGTGCTTGACAATATTAGGTTTAATCCTTTGATCCCTTGGTATGTATTTGATCTCATACAAATAAATAATACCTTTTGCGTATAATCAAGAGAATTCAATAAAACTTCTTCGTTAAGATAGACCTTTTATGATATATTTCATAGATTAAGTTAGAATTAGAGAGTTTTTGAATTGGTTGATTCTAAGGCGTATAAACATTTAAGTTATTAACAAGGTGAGCTGATTTGAGTTTGTCAAATGAAATTTGGATTCAAGAATTGATTATTACGAATTACGGAAAAAAATACTTTTGTGAAGGAAAAAAAGAAAAAAAAGACACAAGAATTATTTTTGATATTTGGTAAAGATTAAGGACATAGTTAAATCAAGTATACATAAGATTTATTGGATTCTTGAAAGGATTGGAAAGTTGACTTATCACATAGAGCTTCTACTAGTGCTAGGAAGAATGCATTACATGTTTCACATATCTCAACTAAAGAAATTTAATCCAGTCCCATAACATGTGATCACAGAAAAGATTCTAGATAGAATGGAAGATCTGACATATATAGAATGACCGCTTCTAAATTTTGATAGTCAGACTCGAGAATTGAGAAATAAAAGGTTTTCACTGGTCAAAGTAGTGTGGAAGGAACATAAAATACCGGAAGAAGCCGCTTGGAAGACCGGGGAAGAAATGATAAAGAGTTATCTGAAATTGTTTTAGAAGAAATTTGGGGACCAAATTCTTTTAAGGAGGGTGAATGTGAGACCTAGAATCGTATTATAATGTAATATTTTTAGGAATTATATGGATATTTGCTTTTGTATCAATATTTTGGATATGCAAACTTACTATATATAAGGTACTTAACTCGTATTTGGATTATTACTACATGTTAGACTTCCGTTGTGTATTTGTAATGTGAGGTATAACATTTTGGATAAGGCCTGGCTAAATTTAAGTTTTTATGATTTTTTTGGAGTCGTACTCCGGTGAATATTATTTAATTCCATTTATCAAGATTGGGGCGTGACAAAATATATTTTAAAAAAACCACGAGGAGGGACGGATATCGATGGGACGGAGGTGATACCTAGACCCGTCCAGCCCGCCACAAATCATGGGACAAGGCGACCCAAATGGGATGGGGGGGGACAGGTCTTGATTGGGGTGGGGAGGTGGGGGAGGGGGTGTTGAATTGCCATCCCTACCTGTGAGTTGCCCCTAATGAATCTTAGGAAACATGTTGGGTGGTGGAGAAAAGAGTTTTTGACAATTTTAATTTCTGACACAAGACCATTTGATTGGTGTTTCGTGATTTAATGGACATTTATTGCCTTAATCTGATTAAAATTACTAAAGTACTTATTTCCATAATTTGCAAGATAAAATCTTTATGACCAAAATATTATAGTTTAGCACATGGTAATATTTTATTTCTTTCATTAATTAAATATCTTTTTAATCTTCGAATTTGATTTAATTCCATAATAAAAATAAATATATTAATAATAAATAAGCAAAATTTTACAAGATATGTAAAATTGATAATAAATTTCCTATATCTACAATCACAAATTTATGTTTAAAATAAAAAAAAAACTCATATGAGACGGTCTCACGGATTAATTTCGTGAGACGGATCCTAAAATGACTCATATTAGCAACTTTTTATTTGAATTGGATCTATCTTGTTTTGATTAGTAAAATAGATTAGATCATGTCCGTAATTTCAATTCGTAAGACGATTCCACATGAGACTTGCTCTAAATAAAATTAAGATACATTAGCAATTTTTGTTTTTAAGATATATATTACCAATAGTTCAATATGTTTTATGCAGCATAACAAAATGCAATTTTATAATCGTTTTCTTACAATAATATTCCGCACAATCGCACTGATGCACAACAGTTAAATGGATATTCGAACTGTAAATTACTGGAGAAAGAGAAACAGGAGCCAATTTTCCGCACATGCCTTTTCGTCTATATAATTCCCGCTAACGCGTCAAAGTTTCTCTCTCTTTATTCTTCTCTCTCGATCGACCTTGGACAATTTTCCCTTTGCATATATACCATTACCTACACAGCAAACAATCTTCACAGTATATCTAAAGAAGCTAGGAAATGGAGGCAACGGTGGCGCTGCAGGTGGAGGAGCTTACATCCGGTGCCAGCGGCCGTATAATACCGGTCTTCAGAAACCTCCGTCAGTCGGTCCTGTCATACGAGTCTTTTCGTAAAACTTTCCTCTTAATCTATTCCTTCTTCGTCTGGATCCTGCTCGTCCTTCCTCGCCGCAATCGATTATCATCAGCCGCCGCCTCACCGCCTTCGTCCCCTAAAACGGCGCCGCCTTCGGTGAGGCGTCGAAAGTTCGGCATCCGGAGAGATGAGGAGGATACGATGAGGCGCAGGGCTTTGGCGGAGGCAATAGAGATGGTGACGGAGGATAACAGCGGGTGCCAGTGCACGACGTCGTTGTTTTTTGGTGTAAGACGGAATGCTCTCTTCTGTCGGTCGTGGTTCCCGGCCTCCGGCGAAATAAAGTATGCTTTGTTCGTTTTCTGTGGTTTGATGCTTACGCGACAGTGAAATCGAGAAGTTTTGCTTTCGGTAGTATCGGTCATTCGATTGCTTAATTTTCTCTGTTTTTGTCCACAAATACGCGTGAATGTTTGGGGTAGTGCGTCGTTGACCTTTAATCTGATAATTATTTATTGTGTGATAACAAAGTTTAGTTAAATCATCTGAAAAGTACTGTTCGAATAGTTTTTTTTTTTTTTTGAGGAAGACTGTTCGAATAGTTATAAGCATAACAATTGGAGTATTATATGATGAAAGCTCCACAGTAATAAAATTGTGAAAACTGATGGTCTAGAATTAGATAAGTTTCAAGTGCCGCCGTAAGTTTTATAAATTGGAGACTCCGATTTGGACAGATGGAATAATAGTTTTCATCATGGTTTTTATGTATTCTTGGCTGAAAAAAATTGTTGTAGTATATTTGAATTTTTTAGTGTGGCTCCTTGTTTTTGATAATATGTTAGCCAGATGTACATGTATTTGTTTTTGTACGTCAATCACGAGACATGGTTCTCCAGATATCCCTTCTGTGCTTATGAATTTTTGCATCATTTTTCCATGCTTGTATGTACTTGCTAATTCATTGCACTATAAAGTTATCTTATGTATGTAATGGTGTTGGCATCTTATTCTTTTTGTGGTTTACATTCCTTGTGCCTAAACCATATACTTCCTTAGTTTTTAGCTATTGCTTGTTTTACTTTTTATGTTTTCTCACAAAGGACTTATAATTCAGGGGTATTCTCATTATCATTCATGGACTTAATGAACACAGGTATGGTATTTGACTCGAATTTTCGTTTTCTTTCGTGTTTGCTCTCTAAAGTAAAGCTGTTGATACTAATCTATGGTTGGTAACTGTTACCAATCTTTTGCTTTCAGTGGACGCTACACTCAATTTGCGAAACAACTGGTCTCCTGCAACTTTGGGGTCTTTGCAATGGACTGGATAGGTAAGTGCTTGCAATGGAGTTTTAATGATTTTCTGAAATTTGAAATCTTTAACAATTTTGCTGCTCAGTGATGATAGATCATGAAACTTGAATAATTGTTTTTATTTTCTCCGCTTTTTGCCTTTTTAATGTATTGTTCCAACGGATGTCCCGGTAGCATTAAGCAACGAAAAAACAGCATGGAAGAACATCAAGGAGTATCATTTCGTTTTTGCCCCAACATTTTATTTTAGAAGTAAATTTCAGCCAAAAAAGAAAAAAGTGTGTATAATTACCTAGTAGTTACATAGGCAGTGGGTTGTCATTCTATCTCACATTCGTCCTGCTGATATATTTTCATATATTCATTTCGCTAAACAGTGATGTACTTGGAATGTAATTGCTGATGAGTCTAAATTCTGCTGCAAATAATAAAGTTAAGAAAATGAATATGATATTGACTGAAATTCCCTTTATAGGTCACGGAGGAAGTGATGGATTGCATGGATATGTACCTTCACTGGATCATGTTGTTGCGGACACTGTAAGCTTAGCTTAATTTTGCGTATGCTGCCCTTGCCCTCTTGTGCCAAGATTTCGTTTGCGATGCTGTTTTATTATTATGTAGAATATGTAATGTGGTTTAAAAGAAACCTATTCTTCTGTTCAAAGGGCGCTTTCTTGGAAAAAGTCAAATCAGAGAACCCAGGTGTACCATGCTTCTTGTTTGGTCATTCAACAGGAGGGGCAGTGGTCTTGAAGGTACGGTTTTTGCAACAACTAAGCCCGTGTGGGATCCTCTTTTCTTCTTTATTGCATCCTACATATTCTGCGATCCTTCTTACTGTGTTGAAATTATGGTGATGCGAATAGGCTGCTTCATATCTCCACATAGAAGAAATGTTGGAGGGAATCATATTGACTTCACCTGCTCTGCGTGTCAAGCCAGCACATCCTATAGTCGGTGTAAGTTATGAGCTCCTTATTTTTATGTTAATTCTTTAAAGATCTTCCACCACCAATCTGGTCAGTGAAGTTTCTGATTTATTCTGCTGAGCTAATCTAGACTTCTTTTTCTCCCTACAAAACTAAAGTGTATATTTGCGGTTCCAATCAATTTATATAGGGATAATTACAAAAACTACCCGGTCGAGCCTAATTACGAAAATTCCAGTTATCTTATAAATTTACAAATACCTCCCTCGAGGTGATGCATTTGTAAAATAAAAACAAATACCAAGGGGGTATTTTGGTAATTTTGAAAGATAGCTGATCTTTTTTTTAAATTAGACTGAACCTCAAGGGTAAGCTGTATAATGATCCCGATTAAATATATAGTTTCCTATATAAGAATTTATATTAGTGAAACACATCTCATTGGCATGATAAATTTAATTTCATTATCCTTGTCTGTAGGCCGTGGCGCCAATATTTTCAATGGTTGTTCCAAGGTTCCAATTCAAAGGTGCTAACAAAAGGGGAATTCCAGTTTCGAGGATCCTGCAGCACTCTTAGCCAAGTACTCAGACCCTTTGGTCTACACTGGACCAATAAGAGTCCGTACTGGGCACGAGATTTTACGCATATCCTCATACTTGATGCGTAATTTCCAGTCCATCACCGTCCCATTTTTCGTTCTTCACGGAACTGCTGATAGAGTTACTGATCCTTTGGCATCTCAGGATTTGTACAATGAGGCGCCGTCCAAGCATAAGGACATCAAACTTTATGAAGGTTTTCTGCACGACCTTCTGTTTGAGCCTGAGCGAAGAAATCGCTCAGGATATCATTGATTGGATGAAAAGCGACTAACTGCTCGGTATAGTAAAAATGGCATGACTTATTGGTGAGAATGATCACCGTCATTACGTTATCTGCGTGGTCAAAGTGGTTTTAATGTGGTGTGGAAATGCGAGATTGATGATTTTGAGATGATGATGATTCAATCTGCGGGTGTGATCTCATGAAATTGGAACATGTATATAAGGTGACGTTGAATTACGGTGAATGTGTTATATTTGTCACTTCAAAAAAAAAAAAATAGAATGGCTCTAATGATTTGTGCGTTTGAAAAGAAAAGAAAGCTTGCCGACTGATCTTGTTTCAAGAGACTCTTCTGGAAGGCAAGATCATTTATTCATTATACCTATTCATCATTTTACTATATGCCGGGAATTGGTTGGAGGTTCATGCTTGTGTTGAACTACGTACATTAATTGATTAAATAGCAATGTGTACAAAGCACATTTATTGATAGCACATTTATTGATAGTAGGCATGAAGGGATCCTGCTTAATTTAATCTCTTGTGATATGAACTTTTTATCTTTGATATAAGTCCAATTGGCTTTCCTTAGTTCTTTCTGGTCCCTTGTTCATTTAATTTTGAGATTTGTGCAAGGTGCTTCCAAGTTATACCTTATTCAAATGTTGAGGTGGAAGTAAAATCTCTCTTATCATTAGGAGGATTTCGTGGCATCTGCAATATAATTAAGACTTGTAATGGTCTCAAAGCATATCAAAAAGCAAAGAGAAGTATCCTTAAAAAATATGGCGTATGTCGATTGTTCATAATTTGGGAGTTTCAGAATTAAACTAGAAAAAGCCCTAAACAACCATCTACCTTGCCAATCAAGATTCAAAGAAATAGGTAATCACGAATCTTGTAAGAAAGATAAAAAAACTGTCCGCCTATATATTTCCGTGAATCCATTAAATAGTACATTTCAGTTTACCATAACTAAGGCTTCAGAGTCTGAATAAAATCATCTCTATAAATATAGTGCAGAAAACCAAAATGTTACAAAATTGGGACACCAATCCATATCATATTTCGACTTCAGGACTTGGACGATAATTTTTAGATCCACCCATCACCTTGCCAAAATGGTTAGGCCTTACACATGGGAGAAAGCTTACTCTGCTTTTAAAAGTGATCAGCTGTAAAATACATTATGCAGCACAAAGAATTATAAGGAGCCGCATTAGTTGTTATATCTGCCTATCTGAGGCAGCTTTTTCCCCCAACTTCACATTTGGGGAGCATAGGTTCCTGGAGATTGATGAGAGATGTACAACGTATGATGCAACAATCAAATATCATATGCCTGACGCACCAGCAAAAGCTGATAACTCAAGAATCAGGATTATGAATTTCTGCGCCTTTTCTTTAGTTTTTCCTCTTGTATGTACCTTCCCTTCCTTTCCTCTCTCTGTCTCTTCTTGAAACTTGCTCTTCCTTTGCACGCTCCACTTCTTGTGCCTTTCTCTTCGCCTCTTCCTTGAGTTTCCGTTTTTAATCTACAGAAAGGGCATTCCAAAGTTTCATCATCATCATCAACTGCACCTTATCCCACTATGTGGGGTCGGTGGTGTGAAGTTTATAGTGTCAATTAATTGTCTAAAATTAGTTAACACTACAAATTCACACAAAAACAAAGTGGCAAAGTTTCAAATTATTAAATTCAAATTAGACTAGCTATGCTTGAAAATGTATGGAAAAGCTAAGAGGCATATAA
Organism: Rehmannia glutinosa; assembly: GCA_016081115.2. Taxonomy (NCBI): domain Eukaryota; kingdom Viridiplantae; phylum Streptophyta; class Magnoliopsida; order Lamiales; family Orobanchaceae; genus Rehmannia; species Rehmannia glutinosa. The sequence goes on from JABTTQ020000257.1 coordinate 302,000, forward strand.
TGGAACATGAGAAGTGAAGCAAGAAAATTTTCACTCAAATTGAAAGTTCTTCCCAACTTCAACTCTACGTCTTTTTGAATGTCGGCCAAAATTTTCAAGAACCCACAAACAACAATATTGCATAAAGGAGAGCTGATTTTACACAATAAATTATTTGATATTGCAAAACAATTAGGAATGACATGGACCACTAGTACCAATAGCAACACAAGACTAGTAAATTCAACTTACTAGACCAGCCGACCAAGAGAAAACAATTTTAGAAATTTTGAGTCCAGTAATTTACCTTTTCATTTCTAATGAGTTGAAGGTGTTGAACGAGAGCATGCACTTTTCGTTCATGAGGCTCCATGACTACAGCTCTCCTATTTTCAAGCAACGGCCGTTTCGAGAAGGTATATCTTTGGGCTTTGATGCAAAAGGCAGAGCTGCCTGTAATGACTTGGGGATAACCAATGGATTGAACTTCCTTGACTTTCTTTCAATAGGCTTTAAGCAAAAAAAAAAAAATGAGAAAAATAACACAAAACAAATGAAAATGAATTTGTTTACTAATTTCAGTTCTATTTCTTTCTTAAGATGGAGTAGAGATGTGAGGACTTCAGCGGAGCTGATTGTTCTCACCTTGTAAAGTGAATCCTTGTTGACTGGCACTGGAAGGTTTTGCTCTCTCCTTAGTTCAGCAACTGTTTTCATTCCTTGCCAGGTCTTATCACGGGGCTGCAAGGCCGTTGTCAGAGGGTTGTAGAATTGAGGAATTTCAACCTGACTCCAAGCACGCAAGAAAACGATGTCGCCCATTTTAATTTTATCCTCAAAGGTGCATCTAGCAATGCCTTCTTTGGCATGTCCGCCCTTTTTCTTGGACTTGTTAGCAATCTCTTCTTTTACAGCCTAAAAGAACAAAAATCCAAGCAAGTGCAATACCAAAGGATAAGTTAAAAGTACATGAAATATAAACTTCTTTGGGTTAATACTCTGGGTAATAAAAATACCTTCTTCACTTGCCCACGTATTCCACTAACGGTTCGTATAGCTGCACCTTCAAACCTTGCTATTTCAAGATCTGAAGTGAACATGTCCTCAATAAAAGCAGTCTTCTTGAAGATTTTACAGGCATAACCAACTAGTTTGATCTTTTTCACTATCCTTGCAGCATGGTTGAACTCCAGGACTGTAGCAGTAGCAGTAATCCTAAAGGATGCCTGAAGCAAAAAGAGAAAAAAAAAAGGCAATTAGACATGGTTAACATAACAAACTAAAAGTGTGACCTGCCGAAAACCAAGGATCAACAGACTTGTAAATCTCTTAACAAGGTTGGAGGTTTCTCCAGCAAACAAATTTATAGATGCCACAATAAGGTTGGGAGAAGTCAAGGACCAAAGGGAAAAATCTATCCAACACAATCGAACTCAGGTATTGTATAAAACAATCTAACAAGCAACAAAGACAAGTACACAACTTTTGACTGCTTTTATCAGTGTTCTTAAAATTTAACATGAGAAACAAAAAATGTGCATCAATTTTCTAATCCTGATTCCATAGTCTCCCATCCTTATTTGGTGGAGAGGAAGTGGAAGTTGTTTCCCTTGAAATACTTCCATTTGGCAACACAACCCCCAAGCAAACAATATATGAATTTTTATATCTTTATCTGTGTTCTTGAAATATAACATGACAAACTGAAAATGTGGAATTTTTTTTCTCTCCTGACTCTTTGGTTTCTCATCTTCAGTTTGTTGAGGAAGTTTGGCAATACTACATCAGTCTACTCTTCTTTCACTTCAATTAAACCAGAATTTTAGAGCTCCCAACTAAGCAGCAAAGCAAAATCGCAAGTTTTACCTGATTATTTGATAGATTCTGGACAGCAACCACCCCAGTATGAGGAGGAGCAAGTGGGCCCCAAAACATTGCAAGACAATGCATATGTTCAGGAGTGTATTTGAGCATGCGATGGCGGCCATTACTGTCCTCAATGGCATATATGGGTACAGTTTGATAGCGTCTCCATCCAATAGACACGATTATTGGGTCTCTAGTCTTCAATACTTTCTTGTGCCATCTATGCCGCTTCAGCCGTACCTTCAGAGAAAACCGATAAATACTTATTACTAGAGGAAAACAAAAAGACAGCCAAGTGGGCATTGATTTCATAAATAATTTAACAATTGAAAATTAAATAGCTTTTCGGGATAGTTCCTAACCTGCATATATCCAACATTTTCCTCTCCCAAGGCAAGTCCACCAAGAAGAATAGGATGACAAGGATCAAAATTTTCAACCATTTGAAAAGGGACATCACGAACTTCAATTCTAAGATATGTCCCAGTTCTGTAACCCTCTATCTCAATACGAGTAACTTCATCAAGTTCATTAAGTTCAGCGATGTTTACTTGTCTCCAGTTCAATTTCCTCCTTTAACTACAGAGAATAGAGGGAATAAGTAACTCCTTTGGGCTCTCACATAGCTCATATAGATTATTACCATGTAGATTACCTTATCAAAGTATCCACTTCCATTTCCTTGACCATGACTAGTCTTTGCGTCATTATTGCCATCATCATCTTCATCAGAAAACTCTGAACCATTATATGTAAATTAGAATTAAGGACACAAATGTTCAATTCATATCTATTGGATGCCATGGAAAGTAGCTAGATGAAATACTCTTATCATCACAACAATAAAGCCAATGGTGAACCAGTAAGCATTTCTGGACCAGGCTCTCGTCTCACCCCTAACTTCAAAAGAATCATCAATTATGCCAGTAGAAAAGGATACATGCAATCAAACTTAAAAAAGTTGACTCAGTAATAATTTAGTTTTCCTTTTGATTAAAAAAGGAATGTGTATTATGAAAAAGCAGCCCATCTAACTAATGAAAAAGGATTATAGGTTGTAAATGAAGGATATTGAGCATCAAATTTTGCGCGAAGAGCCAGTTTTTTCAGCCTTCTCTCCTCAGCCGCCAAATCGTCATCCTTGTGGGAATCACCAATATCATCCTGATGGCTTTCATACTTCTGGCCTGTTTCCAAGTCTTCAAATTCACCAAAGACTGCATCATCTCCATCATCATTATCACCAGGGGCACCTTCTGAGAGTTGATTTCTCAAGGATGCCTTCGACCAGTCTCCAGTGACAAAACGATCACGAATACTTGCAATCAGATCTTCGCTCTTCCAATCCTTTATACTCGCGTTACTTAAGAACTTTGAACAGTCATCGATGTCGACATCATTGTCATTTACTCCTTCCTTTGATTTCTGCACTTAATCAGACGACGGAACAGTTATAAAGCCTAAACTGCCACCAATATCAAGTTACCAACACACCAGCGTGACATATATGAGGCAAATTATAGTCTGTTTGAAAGAGCATTTTGCAACAGAAAGAGAAAGAGTCTCAATAGCATATAAGGGCAAAGGCAAACCTTGTTTCCTTCCCCTTTAGGCTTAAAGAACTCATCATCCTCACTTTCCTCCTCACTGGTGTCTTTCATCTCGGTAGAAGACTTTGATGCAGGTTTTCCATATACAAGTTGCATAAGATTAATGTTGTGTCTTAAGGCAGTTCGTTCTGACAAGGATTCCTTCCATTTGGAAGCATTTCCCATCTCATCTTCTGCGAGAGCATCCACCAAACTAATGAGGAACTTGTAAATTTATTTAAAAAATAGTATCTCTTTGACAGCAAAGAGAATGAAGAAAGGGATGGAAAGAGAAAAAGGAAATAGACAGTGCTTCTCAATCACATATATTCAAACTCATGACTTCAAATACAAAAATGAACGCACCATTATCTTCCTCATCATCTGCTGAAAAATCAGAATGGGTAGACAAATTTTCATCATCGCCATTTTCTGTTGCATCATTATCAGTTGAATCCGATTCATCGTCTTGGCCATCTTCATCATCTTCACCAGAATCCTGCATTAGGTTTAAAACATATTGCACATGAAATTAAAATCAATTTTATATTAAATATCAGAGGTACTAAAGTTTGTTTCAACAAGTACCATTCAAAACGAAAATCATTGACACAATCAGCAGCAGAGGAGAAAAAAAAAAAGAAAAATTATACACCATAGGGGGTCATTATATATAACTGCTCAAGTACTCTCCGGGTGCTATAAGGGCAGAAATATATTCTAAATGCTTTTGAATCTCTCACGTTTCACATCATAGATTTAAAGTTCTTCACTTGAGCCAAACATGAAATATTGTGCTGCCAGGACATTTATAGAAGTGCACAAGGGACAGTCTTGTTATGTATGGTAATCTTCTTAGAAAAACCAAATCTGCTTCAATAAGCACTGCACGCCTCTAAGATTCATATGTTATACAAGTGAACACAAAAAAATCCTTTCTTGGAAGAACATTATTTTCATTACCACTATATTAAAAAATGCAGAGCCTATAACTATGTCACAGTTGAAATTAGAGTTGTTAATTTCTTAACATTTAAGAAGACGGTGCAACTTTTTCATCAGATTATGCATACATGACTTTGTTTCAATTAGAAGACTGAGGATATCACAAAGATAATGGGATATTTAGCCATTTACTGATATTTTCTTTAAACATTATATGCTAGTTGATTCCACATAAACAGTTTACAACTTAATTTTTATATCAATCCGAAAGAGCTTCCACATACTTTTGTGCACTCTCACTTGTGCTCTGCACTGAGGAGCAATGTGCTGAGTGCATAATATATTTGATCCAGATTTATGCCTGGGAAAGGAAACCAGTTTTCGATTGAATGTTTTGCGGTTTTTAGGCTCTCCTTTTTCAATTTTCTAAGTGCGCCACCACCTAAGATTGCCATTCTTCTCTTTTCATAGATAATATGAAAAGCAACATGAAATCAAAACAGATGTACATATGAGATACTTGGACAGAATTACCTTCTGATCATCAATATCCATTTCATTTTCAAAAATAGCTTTTCTCCTCACCCTTCCCTCGTGGAAATCAAGTTGTTCCTTAAAGTTGTTTTGTGTTGGAGGCCGTTGCTCTGATGAATATAAGGCTTCCTCATCCGAACTATCACCTATAGTTTGTGAAGATGTTTTTCTATCAGAAATTTTCCCTCCATCCAAGGATTCCAGACCATCGTCATCCTCAGTATCACTGTCTTCATCTAATTCACCATCTTCATCTTTTATCTCATGCTGATACTGCTCTACCGGCTCTAAAAGTACTTCGCGATCAGCCACTTCACGTGCATCAACTGAACAAGTTGGAGCTTCAGATGATGGCACAGGTTTTTGCCAAAAAGTGATATAAAACTCTTTTCCAACTTCTCATCAACAGAATATTTCGTGTTCTGCAACGATTTAACCAATTCAACGCCAACATCACGTTGTTTTCCTGTCGGAGAAAGACCACACTGTTCAGAGAACAGAAAAGCAACAAGATGCAAGAAGGTAACTGGAGTTTGATATTAATGTTTCACCTCTTCCCATTATTCCGTTAATCTCTAATTACACAAGCATAGATTTCCATTACTTCATATTTCTTTCTACACTCTCTCTCTCCCTCTCTCTATTTAAAATATATGTATGTAAGCATAATATGATACAAATTGAATGATAAACACAAACACACACACTGCCCCTCCCCCACCCCCAAAACCCTACAGGGAAGAAATATGAATTCTAAGATGCCAGGTCAGTTAAGGCAAATATGCCCATGGTTCAGTTCCTTTTTTCATGTATTTCAACAATATTAATACATGAAAGATTATCCATTTCATAAAACTCTAAGAGACACTACAAGAGGCGAGAAGGAGAAAGAATATAAAGATTTAATCTCTAAACTCGAGGGTAAGAAATTCAATCAGCTAACTTTGGTAAAGCTTATTTAATACTTCCTCCATCTCAATTCATTGTTCCAGTTCAACACTATCTTTACAAATTTCCAAGTAGTGGTGGGGAATTACTGAAGTTCCACAATTTCATGTCGACGGCGCCTTCAAAAGAATTAGAAGATTGAACATTGGGTTGAAATATTCCAAAAGAGGAAAATAGGAAAAACTGATTCCGGACGAAGTGCGTATATTACAGAAAGCATACAGGAATAAGTTACGATGATCCAAATTCTGTACACATTCCAATGATAATAAAAAGTTACTTAGACGACTGCAAGATATAACCTTTGGGCACCCCTTCTTCATTAGCTCCATCATCTTTAGAGAACTGCACAAAGTGGTCATTTATATTTATATAGACAGCATCCTTATCATAAAGGAGATCCCCTAGTCCAGACATAGGCGCATAAAATAGCTTTTCCTTATCGCGCAGTCCTTTCTTTTTGGCAGCTGAGGGTAGAGGGCAAGGATCAGCCAGTGCTGTAATTCCAGACAAAGGATAATCACCCACGCCAGCAATATGTGCCTGTTTCAAAGATAGATAAGTCAATCGTGGAACTATATAAAGAGACAGAAACGGAAAAAGACAGGCCCTGCAATTCGTGAACCGGAAATAATAAAAGAATGCATACACAAAGCTCCAAAACAGAGAAGAGATAGGAATATAATAATCAATATCAGAAGGATTGAAATCAATTGTTGAGCTGATTAAAACGGAAATTACAGGAGATACTTTCACAATTTTAAGGTTAGACATTACAAATAGTATCCTATACACGTTAATGAAAATTATGAGCAAATAATAGACATGTGTCTTTGACTCTTTGATGGGCAAAAATAGGACAAAAATCGCTTCGCTACAAGTCTACAACCATCACACTGAACACAAAATTTGTATTAGCTTTTCTAGCTGAGCCAGAGAAAACATTATCGGACGTATGGAAATGAAAAAGAAACCAACTGCATGAAAATACTAGTCCATGCCAGCTGGACAAGGTTATACACCTCCCTCAGCATGAGCAGGCCTATAAGTTTCCAAAGAAAATCCATAATAATCTACTCCCAAAAAAGTAGAAAGTAAAAAAGGAAAACATAAACTAGTATGTAGAACACAGTTAATAGATATTACAAGCACTAAATGATGATCACACATGATTAAGATAGCAACGGAAAATTCATGAATTACAGACCAAAACACTCCATCTGGACATTTAGAATTCAACTAACCAGCTGAAACAAAAGCAACTTAAAGACATCAATCTGAAAGAAACTGATTCAAACTATGTACCTTTGTTCCCTTCTTCAAATTACAGCCGCGCAAATAACCATACAAGGTAACAGTTCTGTCGCATTTACTATTCATGTGCACCTTCTCTGGGGGTGTAACATCTTCGAAACGATCGACTAAAATGTAAGGATGAGAAACTCTCCAGGATAAAGGAGGGAATTTCATAACAGAAATAAATCTTGCTAGATTATGAACTTCACGTTTGGTGTACCTGTTCACGAGCAAGCCATTGCAAAAAATGTAAGATGCCAGATATCACAGTGTGACTATGAAAAACCAATACGAAAGAAATAGCGATCCACTTACTTTCCATGAATAAGGCCAGATAAATAAAATAATTTGGCACCATCATATATCTCAGTCCAAAATCGGTGTTTGAGTCGCTGCTTTGTTTTCTTAAGTTTCTTTACATCCTTGAATTTGTCGAGATGTGTAAGAACACCCATTACTCTAGGAAATCCATGATTTTGCAATATGTTAAGGAATTCAAAGGTTTCCTGCAGACACAGTTGGATCAAAAATCATTTCAGTGGATTATGTAAAAAATATGAAATGGTCGCACATCGCTTAAAAATGAAAAAAAGATAGTAGGCATACAAATTTGCAGCTCATGAAAGCAAACCAATAGATGTACTTTAAAGTTGAACAACACTAGTTTTAGGCAAAGAAAATAAGGAACAATCTAGTGGAATGCATCATTAGCTTCCTCATATGAACTTATCTAATCCATTGTCCTAACATCATTATATTGCAGCTAGTGCGTGATAATCCTGTTGAATGAAGCAGTTAGCCTCTTTCTTAGTTCAAAATCATCCAGATGGGAGGCAGAATGCCAGAATCACAGATCACCGAAAAGCATTCCTATGCATCTCAACAGCGTTCTCTTAGAATACCACTTTCTTTTATATGCACTCCTAACCAAACAGTTCACAAACCATATTCAAGAGGCTTATTGATTCCCATAACCGACAAAGATCTGTAGCCTCTGGGTATGCCTCAAACTCTAACAAATGACATCTTAAATATCCAAACTCATTGAGTGCTCAGAACGTATTACACAAAAAAGAAGAGAAGGGAAACAGGAATAGAAGCTCACCATTTCAAAGCCATAGCTTCCGTCAATGAGGAGCAGAGCTAAATCAGCAAACTTGGCACAATCTATCATCCCATTGATATCATTTGGACACTCTACAAACTGTAGTCTCCTCTGCTTGCCTAAACCATAAATCAACCATTCACTCATCATAAAACATGTCAATCCCAAACAAAACAGACCACAGAAACTCTAAAATTAGCAATCACATGAGTTTTTAACTTTAACCATCATGCTTTCATAAACCTATCTGCATTAGACACAAGAAAAATATGCATGAAATCCTTTTGCAAAAGAAATGGCTCATTCTCATGCTTCATGATCATATTTTATACCCTGCTCTCAAGTAGCAAAATAGGGGGGAGGTTCTTGTCAAGAATAAATGATAAGCAGACTCAACCTGATATAATAGTAATTGGCCCGCGAACTTCAGGTAAATTGTGCTTTGTGTAATGTTTTATCAGACACTTTATCAGCAATGACTTCCCAACCTACAAGACAACCAAATTTCAATTTCCAGAATCAACACAACAAATAGAGAATATATACATAGCCAAGGAACATTCTAGCCTCATCAACACAAACCTGAGGAGGTCCCTGAACTACAACAACAAAAGGAGCAGGTTCTCCTGTAGTGCGATCAATCGTGGGGACATGAAGCCTTTTCTGCTCCTTCTCTGTAGCTCGCGATTGCAGCCGCTTGGCTTTCACGGTTGAAGTGAATGCAAATGCCTAAAACAAATCATAAAACTAACTAATCACCCGAGAATCAAGCAAATAGAGGTGCAAATGCACTAATTAACTCAAACATAGTAAACAAGATGCCCCTAAGTTTGCCAAAACACACACTAACATAAGAGTATATAATCATTCTAGCGCAACACACCTATAACCTCAAAACCTCCACCAATATAAGCATAACAGAATTTCACACACACTAGAACAGAGTATACTATTTGCAACTAATACCTTAGGATTGTTAATCTTCTTCTGCTCCTTGGAAAGACCTTCATTCGAATTCGGATTCGACTTTGATTTCTTCTTGGCCGAAGCTCCGGATTTTCGAATCCTATGAGACTTGTGCCCCTGCTCATTGCTTCCATCGTTTTTCTTCTTACTCTTTTGGTGTGAGATTTCACTCAACTTCGCCATGCTCGCTTCTCTGTGTTGTACTTTAACGTACCACCAGCTCACGGTGGTGAAGCCCCGACTCTAGGGACGGAGAAAAGGCGGTGCGGCGAAGAAGAAAAAAATGGGGTTTAGCTTAAGGGGAGAGGAGGAGGTTTTGGGGTGGTGGGATGGAAATTACGACGACGTCGTTTGGAAAGGAACCTAAATTACTAGTTTAGTTAAATTATTGAGTTGTGGGCCATGAGAGCCCAATTCAACATGTTAAGCGGCTAGGGCTTATCTCCTATGAGCCCAGAATATAAAGATACGGGTATATTATCAGTTTTGGGCTAGTGCCTAACTTTTAATGGATCGGACTCAATGGATAGCCCAATTAATTGAAGCCTTCCATAAGGAGTTTTTTATGGGCTTACAGCTGAATTCAAAGAAGAAATCCACGACTTCATAGTTTAGATTGTGACCTGTGTGGCTGTATCTACGGCTAAGTCAACAAAATTTTAAATTATTATTATTATTATTATTTTTATTATTATTATTATTATTATTATTATTATTATTATTATTATTATTATATTTTTTGGTGTTTTCTGACTGCTGTGGAAGGAAGGGGTTGAATTTTCTCAAATTTAAATGAATATAAATTGAATTTAGATAATAACTGGTAGTTTTCTCCAAATTATTTTGATGCGAGTAGGATTTGCAAATTCTATTGTATTCTTTGTCCAATTTTACGCATGAGAGCTCAAATCCATTCCTTACGTAAAACGATTATACTCCCAATATTTGCATTAGTTATTCACTTAGTAATTTTGGTTAAATTTTTATAATATTGCTACATAGGGAATTAGGGATGGCGGGGGTATGGTATCCACCCATTTTGGGCGCAAACTTGTATGAGGCATTTGCCTCACGGATATAGTCATGAGACGAATCCTACATACATGTAGGATTTCAACCAAAACCCAAACTCATAAAAGAAATCCATGATTTATGTGTTTTGTAAGCTCTGTCTCATTAACTTAAGTCATGAGATGGATCATATAAGATCATCTCCCCATTTAATGGTATCTGCTCAAACCCTATAATATTAATAATAATTGCACCCGTTCTAAAACCCGATTAAGAAATTAAATCTATTACCCGTACCTCTCCCAAACTTATTTGCTGATATTTCCAGACTACATGTTCCTGCACAACCCATATTTATTTTATATAAGCACTTGTAATTTTAAATGAATAAATGACTATTTGAATGGGTATCCTAGCAAAAATTAGTTATGATATAAGAAAATACATAATATATATGTTAAATTCTTAATAATAGTAACAATGAACCATGTTCACATTGGCAGGTCAAGACAAACAATCATCATTCATCAACTAAATCAAAAGAACACATATATGCAAATGCAACCAATAAATTACTTAATACTCCAGAATCAGCACTGACACATAAATACATTTGATTTGTTATTTTGTTATATATATATATATATGACTTTTTTACAAAAGAGTGAAAATATAAACGGGTTCGGGTGGAGGGCATCACAGGTGGTAAAACCAAATTATACCCGAATTAATATAGGTATTAATTTTTCATCTCATACTCACCTCAAACCCGAATAAAGTTATTCATACATAACCCATTAGGATATGGGCGAATGGATACCTGCCTCTATCCATCCCCTGTCAATTAGATAGTAATCGAATAATTAAGACTATCAAGCCAGACCATAGAGCTATCAGGATATGTATTAGATGAATCTGTTTTCTTGCCAAACATATTAATTCTTAAAAAAGTATTAGATGAGCATCAATCAATTTCAAACAAGTGGAGCTTGAACGAGTGAAAACTCTTCAAGTTAATCTGACAAAGTCGGTTTACAACCTTGTAATTAGCAAAAAAATTAAAGCTAAAAAAACTAAATTACTATTAAGATTAAATACAAACTTAAAAAAAAATAAGAAAAGAAAAATGAAGCTAAAGGGATTCCAATATTGCTTTCTCCATATTCTGTGCCATCCCTTGAAGACTAATATCCAAGTAATTAACCAAATCCTCATAGCTGAAATCTTCAACCGGATCAGCCAAAAACGACCATTCGATCAAGCAGCCATTCGAATCATCTCCACCGTCGATCGGCAATACTTTTATCGTTGACTTATACGTCTTTAACCCCATGTTATTATCCAAAACCTCATAGCTTAACCACTTACCGATCGGATCAACATCTATCAGTTTTTCATGGCACCACCTCACAAGCCCTTCGCCGCCGCCCGGAGGTGGCGGAAGAGTGGCGGCGCAGTAGCGGAGCCGCCCCTCGACTTGGCGACACGTGTCGATGGTTGGGAGCCATTTGTGGAAGGTGAAGAAATCCTCTAGGAGTGGCCACACCTGTTCTGGTGTGGGCTTGTGTAGTTTTGCGGTGGATTTGCCTTGCCATTGGGGCTCATTGTGAGCTTTTTCTGCTGCCATTAATTTGATTATTACAACTAATAAGCTGTTTTAGTCAGAGAAATTTTAGATGTGATCGATGAAGAGGATATTAATGCAGTAAACTATGGGTAAGACATTGTATTTATTATGAAGAGAGAGGGCTAATTATGTAATTAACTACTAAATAAGTTGACCTGCTGTTAGTGGTCCTGGCATTATTCTCATTAATATGGACGGACAGAAATAAACATGGTTTCCTAAGTTTATTTGTTTATTAGTATTACTATAACAACACTAGTATGTTACATGAAATTTGTCCAAAATTAATTTTAGTATCACAAAAGTTTGTTGTAATAGTTCTAAATACTAAATAGAAATATTAAAAGGATATTCAAGATTTAGAGGAGTGTTATACAAGTAGTTAACTTCAAATTATGAAAAAAAAATTTGTGAACTACATTATTTGTTATATTTTCAAGTGTACCGTCTTTGTCACAATAAAGAATTTTCAAATCACTTCTCTTAACTCTCGATATGGCCACATAAATTTCAATAGTTCTTCTTAAAAAAAACACAAGATATAAAATCATCGACTTTTCCAAAGAGATTGCGAGAAAATCCTTTATTTTTAGAGTTATATCTTATCTCTTAGAATTGGGATTATCTTTTCTTTGTTATATTAGGAAAATATAAGAAATAGATAAGTACAATTTCCCGAGTCTTTTTTTCTTGTCATTTTTTCTTGTCACTCGTTATTGGCATTAAAACAATATATTTAAGCTTTAAAAGATAACAAATTTAAATGACATCGTAGATAAAATCCTTGATTTTTAGATTATTTGTTATCTTTTAAATTATGAACCATACTATTAATTCAAGTGAGAGAATATCTTCTATAAAAATGTAGATTTTTATTAATTCCTAAGTTATTTGTTTATTAGTTTTTTCTTGGAACAACAATCTTGTATTACACGGAATTTGTCAAAAAGATAAAATTTCAAAGATGTCACTAATTTATTTGTGATAACTATAGAAAATTCTAAATACTAATTAGAAATACTAAAAATAAAATTCAAAATTGAGAAAAGTGTCATGCAAATCGTTCACTTCAAATTCAGAAGAAAAAAAATTGTAAACTACATCATTTGTTCTATTTCCAAGTGTACTGTCATCATATTTTGATATCTAAAGAATCATTTTATTAAGCGCGTTAATTTTATTAATCAAAAGTATCGAATGAATATATCTTTTGTCTGTTTAATTTCTCTAAGATTTAAATATAGGTGAATAAATACTATGTATTTAGTTTTGCACACAATGTAGTTTGGGGTAAACCACTTCAATTAAATTCACGTGATATTTGTTAAGTAACAGACAAATATATTATTAATAAATTCGAACTTCTTTTTTGTGTATTTAGCTTGTCAAAATGATGTGTATTTTAAATTCTCAATTACATCGTTACAATCATTTTCACAAATTAATTGTATATTTTAATGACTGATGTTCCATTTTTTTGCGTTAAAAAATTCACATAGTTAATTATGTTAATTTATTAATTAAAGTATCTAATAAATATGTGTTTCAATTTTTTTTAGAGTAGTTTGCTTATGTCAAGTGGTCACGTGTAATTAGGAGAATGAAAAATATTGTCACATGTCTCTTAATTGTGAGTTATTGATGTGTGTATTTCTTTTTTTTTGTAGTATATAGTGTTGGAAGTTATAAACTATCAAAATAAAATGTTATGATCCTGTAAAATGTTTGAAAAAGACTTACTTATGTCAATATTTTATTTCTAACATCACAACTAGGTCGTTTAACGAATAATATAATTTTAAGAACTATCATCATTAATATCTTATAAGTTTATAATCTTATTTTATTCCAACAACTTAAAAATTTATTTTTAAACAAATTCTATGATTTTGAAACACTGAATACGTATGGGTTTATAAAATATTTTAAACAAATTTAGCAAAGTGTATGTATGACTTGGTAGCAAATCAATTCCCAATTTATTATATTGTATTGAGTGTATATATATGTTGGAGTTTTTCATATTAATTAAACCCCCGTGGCGATCACGGTCTGTTCATTATGCCCGATGCCCGCATACTTATTCTTTTTCCCAAGTAATTTCGATTTCTTGTTTATTTGTCAAGAACCTTTTTTATATTTATTTAAAAAAATGGACATTTACTCTTAGAGAAAATTGAATTAAGTACGATCTCCAACAATGCCAACTTATAAATGATGATGATAACCCACGCATTAGTTTTTCTATTTTAACTTCTATTCCTTAACTATATTTCATCTTATATTTCACCATATGAGTAATTGTCAGTGTATAATACTTGTCATATTAAAAACCCAACATATTGTCTTGATTTATTCTTGAAAAATAAACACGTGTTAAGTGTAATACATGTGTCAAACTACTGGGTTTAGTCTAGTGGTCACGGGTATTAATCGCAATATTGAGGTCGGGATTCGATAGGGCCGAACTTTAAAAAACAAAAAGGATTATACACGTGTTTTTTTGCTAAATAAGTCCATTAATTAATTAACCCACTAAATTAGCACGGAATAATATGGCAATTGGGAGTCGTGGTCCAGCAGCTTGTGAGCATCTTTTCAAGTAGGGGAGTTTGAATTTGATTCTTGGACAATTTAATTAAGGTGGAGTTATTATGCCTTGGCATTTATTCTCTGCCCCACCACTAATTATCATGCACCGCCCTCTCAATTCGAGAAAAGGTATTTTAATCACTTATTTAAAAAAAAAATTATGATTATATGTTTCGTAATAATAATATAACACAAAAACAAATTTTCATTGGTTCTAATCTTTTAAGTATTTTTTATATATTTTTTTGTAATAAACAATGTATTAATTTCTAAAATTTAATTTTATTTTCCTTAATATACAAACCGTACATCGCAGAGTGAATTACTAGTATTCTTTAATCACAAGTTAAGTCAATACAAATTAAACATATTAAAATTATCTAGAAATCAATTTACATAATTTTCAGAATCTGTTGGGTAAATTTATGTGGTGAAAGGTTTCAGTTTTAAAATGGTGGATAGTGTATAGGCTTAAGTCGAGGCAGCATTAGATTCTGTCTCCGCAAGACGAAAAACGCCCGTATACAAGTGCTTATGGTTCGGTGGTCGCTCTAAGATACAACGACTTTAATGATCCGGTTAGCAAAGACAAAGAAAAACCGAACAACAACGAACAAGCCAAGTGTTTGATTACTTTCAAGCTTTGAAGGAGGAAAATGGGCAAGATGCAAAATGCAATGCTCGATTTTATGTTTTTCGATTAATTTCAGTATCTCATTTCATCGGTAGGGCTCCATAAATATAGGCAACGAAATGCCCGTGACGGAAAATCGCAAGGGCCCGTAGGCTCGAAAAGGCACATTTTCGCCGAACAGATTTAACAAACTCGGCAGTAGCACGACCCGACCCCACGGGCGTGCTCTGCCCGCGTCTTGGGCCGAAACATTTTCCCGAGTTGAACTCTTTTTAATTAATTACGAAAATTAATTAAATCTATTTAATTAATTACAAAAATTAATTAAATATTTAATTTTTAAAGGTTTTTGGTCCAAAAAGAATAAGAACCTTGAAGCCCAAGCCCAAGCCGCGCCCACGACCGGGCGGGCGGGCGGGCGGCGGCGCGCGCGTGTGTGCTTTGACCAAACCCACAAGCATGAGGTCCTCTCCCCTTTAAAAACTTGGGTGCCCCTGGCCCAAACCCATTTGTCCAACTTAGGATAAATAAAGTGTGCAACTTTACCTCCTTTTTCCTATGTGGGATGGAGCATCTTTCCTCCCCACATTTTCCATTTTTCATACCATTTTTCAGATTAAGTGAATAACTTAAAGCATTAATTTCTCATTCACCCGGAATCGGTTTTGAGAAATTCCAAATGCTATTCTCATCTACTCTCTTAGTAGAATTTTTACAAATAATTTAATTCCATTTTTCACAAATGGAAACCACTTAATTAATTGGTCAAAATCGGTCAACACCCCATTTATCAAAGACCAATTCCAACAATCCCCCACATGAATGAAATTAATGCATGTGTGTATGCAGATTCGCTTGAAAGTCTCGGTGAATCGTTATTGCATCAGGATAGGTAGCTTGTGGCTTTAAACCTTCCTTAGTAAGGTACTATCGGATTTCGAGCCGTTTAATGACGCGCGATGTCTCAACTACTCACCGTTTGTTAAACCAAGACAACAAGATTTACACAATAACAATTTTAACACTTGTTGTTCTCACGTTGTGTCCATTTCGCCCTGGACCATATCTTAGATTCATAAGTGTTTTTTTGATGCGCCATTACTTCTCACTTATATAGGTGATCTCATATTGAAGAGTATCCGCCATACTCCACCTTTCGGTATAGGAATCATTAAAAGTCTTAAACTTAACCTCACCACATTCAAAGCGGGTTTAAATACACTTGGATGTATCGAGAATGAGCTAACACATTTTCAGTGTTCAAATTTGAACATTCATAACTTAGTTGTCCCATTGAACCAAGGTCTTGGGATCTCCAATTCACAAGGTTGGAGTTACCGCTATGAACATTCTTTCGGTTGTGGATTTTAAACCCATTCCCTTAATCAGCTTTATACTGGTGATCTCGATTTATGCCTTTTTATCACGCAAGGTTTTCCTTTGACTTCACGTAGTCAACCGAAATAACCCCATTCGAAATCACCGTTTATTGGTATTATATCTCCGACAAAATGTCAGACTTACCTCTTTCCTTTGCAGACGAAAGGACACTTTTAATAAATATAACATTTCATGATTCAATGATCGTACCATCACTTATATCATAAATGCTTTGAATTTATTTCTTTCGCTTACTTTTTCCAAAGCACCCCACATTTCAAGGCAATCTCCTTTATGTGGGTTGCTTAAAAGTCAAGCTCCTCTCTTTCAACTTCCTAGGTATCTTTGTTTAACACAAAGTCACCCTTAACTTTTATGGCTCTCGCCACTTATTTTATTTTGTTAGAACATTATCCCGACAATCCAGTTAGAATCTCGTTCTACCGGATTTGAGATCTTAGTTCAAACAATTCCATCTTTACAAGGCGTGTAACCTTTGATGTTATCACATCTTTAGTAAGACTCAGATTTAACTTGTTACGATTATGTCGCTTTAGTGTTACAACACTTTCGACTACACCTCATGCAAATGTGGTTTCGGTGTTTACAACACTTTTGGCAACACCTTCAGAAAAAAAAAATGCAATGAAACTCCACGGTGTTCCACAAAGTATGATCATACCCCACAATTGCCGATTTCCATTCGGAATCCCATTGTCTTCCTCAATCCAAGTCGAACTATCAAATCCTCAAGCCCCATATCCTTTCGCTTGTGCTTGAGATAGTTCTTAAAATCTTTCCACGATAGCGGCAATTTTTCGATAATTGCGCCCACTTGAAAGGACTCGTTGTAATCATCCATTCGCATATTTAAGTCGTGAAGTATGATCCGAATTTCTTTGCACTTGGCTAATCACCTGTCTTGGTGTCAACCATCTTATAATCCGTAAATTTACCGACTACAAATTTCTTTGCACCGTCATCTTCTGTTTTATACTTTTTCTCCAAAGAGTCCCACAACTCTTTGGGCGTTTTGAACGAACTATAGGCGTTATACAATGTATCGTCTAGTCCATTCAAATTATAATTCCGACAAAGGAAATCACTTGTTATGCCAAGCATCCACGGCGATTCTCCGTTCATTGTCATTCTTCATCACCAACGGTAGGGGTTCCTCCTTCACGAAACGCAGAGATGCCCAAGGAGGTTGTCACGTAGAACATCATCTTCTGTTCTATCTCTTGAAGTCACCACCGGAGAACTTCACGGTTTTCGCCATGCGTAGGAGCAAGAACCTTCGAACTTGATGCCATCGTCTTCAACATAAACCGGAATAAAATATAAGTTTTCATCTTGCGATTGTTGGGTAAATTTGTGTGGTGAAAGGTTTGTTTTGAGAAAATGGTGGATAGTGTATAAAGCTTAAGTCGAGGCCGAATTAGATTTTGTCTCCGCAAGACGAAAAACGCTCCGTATACAAGTGCTTACGGTTCGGCGGCCGCGCTCTAAGATACAACGATTTTAGCCGAGTTAGGTTAGACAACAAAACCGGAACAACAATGAACAAGCGAGTGTTTGATTACTTTCAAGCTTTGAAGGAGGAAAATGGGCAAGATGCAAAATGCAATGCTCGATTTTATGTTTTCTCGATTAATTTCGTATCTCATTTGATCGTAGGGGCTCCATAAATATAGCAACGAAATGCTCGATTTTAACATCGTGTATGTAGGCTCGAAAAAGGCACATTTTCGCCGAACGCACGCACTGCGCAGAGAGAAAGACACGCAGACGAAGACAAGGCGGTGCTCGACTTCTAAGACCCAAAGACGACCCGCGACCCAGCACGGGGCGTGCGCCGCCGTGTGTGTAGGCGCAAACTCCCGTGCAGTAAGACGACCCGACCCCACGGGCCGTGCTCTGCCCGTCTTGTGGTAGAAACATTTTTAATTAAATATTTAATTTTAAAGGTTTTTGGTCCAAAAAGAATAAGGGCTTGAAGCCGCCCCACGACCACGACCCGGACCATACCGGCCGAGCCGAGCCGGCGGCGTCTTGTGGCGTGTGCTTTGACCAAACCCACAAGCATGTAGGTCCTCTCCCCTTTAAAAACTTGGGTGCCCCCTGGCCCAAACCCATTTGTCCAACTTAGGATAAATAAAGTGTGCAACTTTACCTCCTTTTTCCTATGTGGGATGGAGCATCTCTCCTCCCCCACATTTTCCATTTTCCATACCATTTATTTGTATTAAGTGGATAACTTCTAGTATTAATTTCTCATTCACCGGAATCGGTTTGAGAAATTCCAAATGATATTCTCATCCACTCTCTTAGTAGAATTTTTACAAATAATTTAATTCCATTTTTCACAAATGGAAACCACTTAATTAATTGGTCAAAATTGGGTCAACACCCCATTTATCAAAGACCAATTCCAACAACAAGAATAAGTCAAAGAAAAAATTGGATTAAGTCCATTCGCCGTCTTTACATATTCAACATTATGTTTTAATCTTATTATTTCATTTTTGTTTACATGTTGCTATGTGTAAGTATTGATACATGTCAAAATCATAAGAGAATTGAATAATACTCAATTGGTAATATTGAACAACCCAAATCAACTAAATAAAAATGACAAAAACTCATATAGGGCCGTTTTATGGGTCTCAATCCGTAAGACGGATTCTATCGACCCGCGGACTGGCCCCGCGGATCCTCGTTGACTGCGTCCGCGAGTCAAATGCCACCTCTTGGATTTTATTTGTTTTTTCTTTCTGTTTTTCTCGTTTTTTCTTCCCTGTTAAAAATAATGATTTTTAAGAAAAGTATCGGTTATTTTAGATAAAGTATCATATTTTTTAATATAGTCATGATTATGAATACATTACATTGAAAGAAAAATAAATATATTAGAGTTAAAATAACACTTTTATGAGTAAAATTATATATTTTTGAGACAAAATATCATGTTTTAAGAGTAAAAATATATGTTTTATAAATAAAGTATTACATTTTTAATAATAAATACAAAGAAAGACGAATAATAAATATGATAGAGTTAAAGTAATACTTTTATAAGTAAAAGTATTTGTTTTTTGAGATAAAATAACATATTTTTAAATATAGTCACAAATTATGAATATAGTACAATATATATATATATATATATATATATCTTTTTCTTCCTCGATTAAAGTAACAATTTTATGAGAAAAAGTATCGGTTATTTTAGATAAAGTATCATATTTTTAATATAGCCACATTATGATTACATTACATCGAAGAACAAATAAATATATCAAAATTAAAGTAACACATTTATGAGTAAAAATATATATTTTTTGAGACAAAATATTATGTTTTAAGAGTAAAAATATCAGTTTTTTAAATAAAGTATTATATTTTTTAATAATAAATACAAAGAAAGATGAATACTAAATATGATAGAGTTAAATTAATACTTTTATAAGTAAAAGTATTTTTTTTTTTTTTTGAGATAAAGTGACATATTTTTTAATATAGTCACAAATTAGAAATGAAATAAAAAAGGAAAAATAAAAAATAAATATGATATAGTTAAAGAAACACTTTTATAAGTAAAAATATCCGTTTATTGATATAAAGTATCAGATTTCTTAATACAGTCACAAACTAAAAACAAAAAAAGAGGAAAAATAAAAAATAAATATGATAAAGTTAAAGTAATACTTTTATAAGTATCCATTTATTGAGATAATGTATCATGCTTTTTAATAGACTTGGGTTCGATTTTTAGCCTTTACATTTATAGGCGTTTTTAATTTTGTTTAATTACCATGCGTATTTATAAATGTGTTTATATACATTGTTATCTTTTGAAATCGCACTATAAGCATTAGTGGTGTAGTGGTAGAACACTATCTTATGTCCTCACAGGCTCGTGGGTTTGATCCCCGCACAAGTAGAAGCGGCAAACGGGGTCGGGTCGGGCGAGCCCATCGGGCTTTTGCAAAAATTTGGGGTTGGATCGGGCCGACCGATTTTGGTCGGCCGAAAATGCTTCGCCCCCATGCATGAAATCTATGTGCAAAAATTGGATAGGCCGAAAAGTCTAAGTAGGCCGGTTGGGCCATTCGGGCCATGCCAATAGGCCGACTTTTTTAGGCCTAAAAATTCACGGTCAGTCCAACCCAAATCTCGGCCGCGAAAATGCTTGCCCCCATGCATGAAATCTATGTGCAAAAATTCGGACATGCCCAGAAAAAGTCGGGCTAGCGGCGGATTGGGCCATTCGGGCCATGCCAAATAGGCCGACTTTTTTCCGGCCTAAAATTCACTTACCCAACCCAAATCTCGGGCGGGGACTGGGGTTTTGCCACCTCTACCCACAAGTCTTTGTCAGAGCGGATTTTTTTAAACTAATAATAGGTAGGCTGGGGCGGGTCGTGGGTCACTAGTAAGATCCATCTTAAGAAATAGGATCCGTAAGAATCTGTAAGACGGTCCTACAAGAGACCTATTCAATAAAAATAAATACCAAGAATTGGAAACTTTAGAGCGCCAAAATATCTCAAATTAATATTGCAGTAATTTTTTTACATATCAAGAATCCGATTCAATCCATTATTGAAATTCTTGAGTGTCAACCCAATAATTGCTCGGTTAGTCAATAAGTTTTGACTCATTTTGTCTGGCAAAATTGCAAAATTAATGTTAGTAGGCGATAGCAAAAAAGTCCTGCAAAAACTATGTTTTACAAAAAAGTCATATAATTATATAAACGCGTGCCAAGTTTGATCCTCGCAAAATGCATATTTTGCAAAATAGTCATGTAATTGTATTAAATTCTCAATTTTGGTCCTAATCTCACTAGTAATTGGGAACTACATGTGTCTTTCACGTAATTGAAATTGATGAAATTAGTTACGGGGCTAATTTGCAAATTGTGCATTTTGCAGACCAAAATCGAGAGTTTGTTGTAGTTATAGGATGATTTTTTTTTTTTTTGCAAAATTTACTTTTTACAGGTTCTTTTTCTTTTTGCCACCGCTAGGACAAATTTTGTAATTTTGCCTATTTTGTCTCACACAAGCACAAATCTTGCTATGACAAATTATAAGGTTTGTGTATAATAAAAAACAAACTTATTATTCATAAGCAAAAAACACCACAGAAATAAAACAAGAAACAAAATATAAAGTTTACAAATACACAGCTGTTGGGGCCATAGCAAAAATACATCAAAATTTCCATATTTATTGAATTTCATTTTAACCCCATCATATCCCAATTATTTCAAAAGTCCCTCAAAAACAGCAGCCTCCATCTTCTTCACCATACGCTTCAGCCCCACTTCATACTTCCCCACCAAATCCTCCAACCGCCACCCCACCACCGGATCAAGGCTGATACACCACTCCACGGCGGCGGCGGCGGCGCCCTCCTCTCCCGGACAACCTTAACAGTCGAAACATAGGACTTGA